>JARHVA010001889.1:0-600000 GCA_037957365.1 Torreya grandis
ATATCTAAAATCACCATACTCAATCAAAGACTCTATAGAGTTCATGGATATAGTGTTTGATGCTATCATATTCAAAAATAGATACACCAAATATTTAGAATTATGGGATGTAGTTGATTCTATGGATGTGTTTTCATAGGAGGATGAGAAGACACTCATTGATAGGATGTTTATCCAAGAATTGTTGGATTTCAAATACCAAAGGCTAAATATTATTACCACCAATCCATATGTGATGTCATGCATAGACCTCCTAAAAGATGTATTTTTCATGGGTAGGATATCATAGGATTCTTTCCTTCATTACTTTGGAAATAACAAGTTGTCACATGCATTTCAGGCCCTAAGTTTCAAAAATACCTATGTTTGAACATACTCGATGAAAAATTTGACAAGCATACATTGCCTCAATTCAATGACGAGAGATCAATGGAAATGGAACTCTCTTCATGGTTACACCTAGACTAGACCATTTCATGGAAAGGGAAGAAGCCAAAGGGAGCCATTTTTATTGATAAGTTTAGAATGGGGAGATGCATTAGCATAACTCTCTTGAACTAACCTTATGGTATGCCAAGTATTAATTTTGTTAATCTAGATTGGGTTCCATTATTATACATGATGCCCACCAATGATTTTGTGTATTCCCTAGGAGAGATAATCAACTTCTATATGAGAGAGAAGATAATTAACAAGTATAAGTGTCCCACACATTTGGATAATTTCTATATGATGTCTTATTTTCTTGATGTCATTATGGGAACTTGTTACAAAGCCCTATCAGAATTATAGACTCCAGCCATAGACTATATCAAAAATAGAATTTGTGACCATTATCAATTTATGCACATTTATGCCTACACCAGGAATATGGTCAGAATAGAAAATGATGTATATCTATAGGTTTTTCAAGCCATTAATGGCTCGCACATGCCCATAAGTAGACTAAATATTGTATATAAATTGTATGGTAAATGAGATTACTTCCTCTATCTAAAATTCATAGTGATAATGATTTGGGGTAATAAGGTTAATCCTTTGTCTCCCAAAATACATCCTAGTCAAGTTGGTAGAGAAAGAAATTGCTTTCCAATTATGGAGTGTCAAATAAGACCTATCCAAGAAGAAGAAAGATTTGTACTTTGGCCACCATATAACAATTGGGATAATGGTCTACACAATGAGGAAATATTTTTGAGAAGTGGGAGGAAAGCACATGAGTTACCCTTTTCACATGCTTCCACATAGAGACTAGGATACACACATGTTTATTTAAAGTAATATATAGGGATTTAACATCCCCTATAACCATGTTCCCTATTATTATGATTTTATATTTCTTAATGCAAATTGAAATAAGGACACCTTGGAGAGAGCTAAGGTCATTTTAATGAAGGAAGATCATTGAATAATGATCCAAGATGACCCTTCAGTCACTATAAGAGAATTGGATATCAAGAAGGCTTTATACAAAGGATGGGATCATTCTAGCTTATGAAGAGGACAAATCAAAGAGAAATCCAAGGACCAAATAGTTCCCTCATCTCAAGCTCCCCCTTTTATATTAAAGGCTATCAAAAAATAACCCATGGTTCTTAAGACCAATTCTAGTAGGTGAGCATAGGTAGATGACCCCATTAGTTTAGATTATGATGAGGAGGATAAAAAATAAGAACATCCTACTAAAAGTACCATTCAAATGACTAATACTATTCCCCAAGTTCATATTTCTACATCTATTTGGATATAAACATAAGAGGTAATGGCATCTACCCAACAAGGCTCCCCACTTAGCTGAAGTACCCTCTACTTTACACAAGGAAGTCTATGACTCCAATAAGCAATCCCATAGTGGAATCATCAAAAGGCTTGCCTGCTACACCTCCACACCTAGAACCAACACAAGGAGATTTTGTGATAATGAAGGATATTGAGGATGATTATGATAAAGAGGTAGAATAGACAACCCGAACAATCTCCTTACATTGAAAATCTTGCAGACTTGGATCAAGCTCATAAGGATGCTAGAGTATCCATCCATGAGGGAAAAAATATGGATTAATAGGAGCTTGAAGCTGAGGTTCAAGGATTGGAGGTTTAGGTGGAGAAATTAAGGGAACAATCACATACTATGAAAATCCCTATAGGCATAGAAACTAAGGTGAAATAAGTAGCTTCTTGATGTTATAACTCTTTGGAGGCAATATAATTTATGAAGGACAAAATGGCCCCTCATGTAAATAATGCCAACCAACTATATAATTCATTCAAATATGATAATATAAAGTTGAAGATGTTATTTTCATACATAGGAAACTTGTTATACAATCATATATACTTAATGACAACACTAGAGGCATCTAATGCCTTAAACTTAGTTGTCATAAGGCAATAAAAAATAAAGGATTCGATAAAACTAGTTGGGGCCTTAATCCAAAAATATTAGGCATATGAGTCCCAAATCCTTTTGATTTTACATTATTTAAAGATATCAAAGGTGAAGGATTCCACATGCTAATTGATTAGTAGGATAAATTTTTATAAACTCATTCAAGAAGTGGTGGATGACTTCAAGAAAATTTTGTAAGGCTTAGAACTAGAAAAGAAAGAGTCTAAGATGAGTGCGGATAGAAAGAATGTTATAGAGGTGGAAAGTTTCATTAATAAATTTTCCATGACCAAAAATGAGTATAGAAGACTCCTTGGTCAAGTTAAAATAATAAATCAACCACCACTATTGAACTTGAACGTTATATGGTAATAGTATGATGTGGTATATAAATTTTATCAAGAGAATGAGGCTAAAAAAAATATGATTTTGATGATGTCTCAACATCTATAACTTTAACTACTTCCATTATAACTTCTACACTAACTAAAGTACATATAGTTCTTGACATGACATAGCCTTGATAGGCTAGGATTTTATACATGTACAATTCTGTAACAATGCATAGTTTCATTATAGTTCAAAGTTTTTATTATAAAATAGAATTTATATTTTGTACACATGCACATATTGCATGGATTTGAAAAGGTCAAATTATTTAATTGATAACAATAAAATTTATGTTATATGGTTTTTACTACCATTAGAACTCATATTATAACTACCACATGTAAACACTTTACATGAACTTGGAGGATGAGGCAACCCATTCCCCATAACTATTTAAATAGTTGTAATCCAACTTAGATTTTTGTTATATAATTTTAAATATAGGAACAAAATCAATTTTGATCATCAGTAAATGCGTTTTTGTATTTTATTTCCAATTTTTGTGTAATTAGTTGTTACTTTCTTTGGTTATATGTTTCAATAATCTATAGTGTACAATAGTTACAAATGGATTCTTGATTATTTTGACTGATGTATTTATATATAGATGTGCAAAATCTATTAAAATATTGGTAAATTACATTAATTAAGGTGATTAAGTTTTTTGATTCATAATTTTGAATATATATGAGTTCTTTCTTGGATGTAGTTTTCTATGTGTGTACAAAAATTGCCTCAGATACTTCAATAACCTGAGATGTAATATCCTAATTAAGGGTGTGAAATATCTTCCCTAAAAGGAGCAACATTTTTTTGAGGCTTGTGAATTTCATGCATCATTATCTCCTTAGACTTCTTACCATGTCTGACTATGTGTGTGCAATTTCTGCTAGCAGTGTGTGTTCTGAGAGCACTTGTCCTTTTAGAAACCAACCAAGGGAATAGTTATTGAAAACTATAGAGATTTCTTTTCTATCTTTCACATCCCTTTTTTTGAGTTTTTTATGAGACCTACCCAATTTATCTTATAATCCAACCATCTATCCAACTCATATAGAGACTCACTACCTTTTTAGAACCACACCTCCATCTAAAAAACCTTGTCAACAACCTATATGCCCTACTAGTTATTCTATCAATAGGTTTTAATAAACCACATACCTAAAAATCATTCCTTAGAGTGGATTTTACCTCCATTAATATCTTAAAACATTAGAGTCTACCTCATTACATTATGGTGTGCATAAAACCCACATCAATAGTTCACTAGTGCTAGAAGGAGGGAGACATCACCAATAATAATACTTATGCTTATGTAGAGTTACACTAGAGTCATGGTTAATAGAGTGACCAAATATAATTCATAAGATGGTTTTCTAGTCTCACACCTAATAAATCATAGTAGACCTAGAACTATGCTAATAGCCCCAGTTTAGAATAGTCCACCTCTAAGGAATCCTTCTCTAGTAAAAAATCCTTTACCTATTAATCAACTAATAGCTCAACCCTAGTTAGTTGGATCTGATATTGTCATCTTAGGAGATAAGCATTACTTACCTCATAATTTCAAAAAGTAATTTCCATCCTTTTCTCCTTTAGGAGTAAGGATAGTAGAGGAACATATCAAATCAGTTAAAGATATTTTAAGACTAATGAATACCATAGATGAGGATGTTGCATGCATATTATTCCCTTTTACTTTAATGGATTTTACTTATGATTGGTATTTAAATCTAACTAAAAATTCCATCACTTCTTGGGATGAGTATCAAGCAACATTTATTACATAGTCTGGATAGGTCACCAATCTTAGTTTGGTATACTAGCACTTTATCAACATGAAGACGGAGCCTAATGATCCCATCCATGGTTTCAATTCAATATGGAATAAGATATATAATTGGTTAACCCTAAGATATAAACCATAGGTGACATTAGCATTCTAAATATACAAGAATCCCTTGGACCCTATCACTATCATGTTTTTGAGAAGAGTAATTACGGCTAACACTTTTGCATTACCATTTGAAGAGGCTATCAACATAGATAGGAAGTTCAATACTCAAATGCCTCCAGTACCTAACCTTAAAAAATATATTATAACACTAAATATAGTACCACACATGAAACAAAATGCTCTTACATTTAATCATAACTAATTATACACACTACCTCTATTGATATAGACAACACAACTAAATTTTGGTTACTTGAATAATCATGTGATAGGTAATGGTAATCATTATAACTAGAAATCAATTGTACTTCCTATATACACATAATATTTAATTTTTATTTATTACTGATGCTTTAATTAAATTATTTGAGTGGACACCCTAAGGGGTGCACCAGGAAAGGGGTGGGCAAACCTTTGGTGCTTTACAAGATTGTTATCATTTTTTTTCTAGATTATTACTAATTTGACCATACCCCAAAACCATTACCTAAGTTATTTCTTCTCCCTTGACTATTCCTCAAATAGTTTCCTCTTTCTATTCCTCCTTTCTTGTCTTAAACTATATTTTGACTATCATTTATATTGGGTTGGCTAGGTCAACCAAATATAGTTAGCTTTTTGGCCAACCTAACACAAACCTAGTAAATTATTCCCAAAAACACATTGGGTTAACTCAGTTGACCTTGTATATATGACATTCATAAAAAAATTTAGGCCAATATCTACCTACACACACACACACACACACACACACACACACACACACACACACACACACACACACACATACATATATATATATATATATATATATATATATATATATATATATATATATATATATGTATGTATATATATATATATATATATATATATGTATATATATATATATATATACATATATATATATACATATATATACATATATATATATATATATATATATATATATATATATATATGATCATTTCGGTCATTATTCATATATGCAATCAAGAATTATTATTCGCTCATGCTTCTTAATAATCTTCTCTTCCACCATTCTACTTGATGAGACTTAACTTAGGTTTATTATTTTGGAGAATCTAGTCTTGTGGATAAGTCTTTGATGCTTTGGAATTTATTATTGATTCTTACTAACAACAACAACAACCTCTTTCAGATCTCTTTTGGCCAAGGGAGAAATTAAGTCTCGACACGTTCACATTCAGGTAAGTATATTTTAATTTTATTTTCCTCTCTTTTAGTAGATAGAAGTAGCATAAGTGTTGAATCAAATAATACTATCTTTCATATTTTATGTATTAGGGTGTTACTCATACTTACCTTAATTTAATTTCCCTATACATGTTTTCTTTATTGTTTCTAACCCCTACTTTATGCCACAAGATTTTGTGTGCACTAGATTAGATTTTACTTTCTTGTTATTAGTATAAGTGAATGTTTTAAACCTTAGGAGTCCATTAGGTTCATTTTTATATTATTTTAGACTTTAGGTGTTAGAACCCTTCCTATCATGGTGTGTTGTGACAAGTGATACAAATGATCCCTTAATTGGGACTAGTGAAACCCCATATTGGTCATATTCCTGCTTAACAAGTGTATCCCCAATCAAAAGTGTAGGTCTGATCTATCTTATCCAATATAGGATTAATTCATAGACATAATTATTTTTTGATTGCATACATTATAGTGAACTCAAAAAAAACTTACCCTTATAGGATTTGTTTAGTTTTACTTCACTTATTTCATTCTATTTTATCATTCCTCTTATCATAATTTTTATCACTTATTTATTCTCTATTTTCATTCTATGTGTCATCATGAATATAATACATTTTATGGTTTAAAAAATGGATAAGTAGAACCAAATATATAGGAAAAATAAGGAATCTACCTTTTCTAACCCCTATTCACTATACTAGATCGGCCTAGTCAACCCTGTAAAGTTTGCAACTCCTTTTCCATGTTTTTCTTACCTCTGTTCACTATATTGGATCAACCTAGTCAACCCTATATAGTTTATAGGCCTTATTTTTTTTACTGGATTGACCCAGTCAACCCTATATAGTTTCTAACTCCTCTTTTCTCTTTTGGCTACCTCTGTTTACTATAGTAGATTGACCCAGATGACCCTGTATAGTCTACAAGCCATGTTTTCTATACTAGATCAACCCAATTAACCCTGTACTATTTTTTACCTTCTCTTTTTATTGATCTAGTTCTTTATTTCTCTTTATTAGTATTTTATTCATTTATCTCAAACATCATATCCCCTATCAGAATCTTCTTGGATAACTTGAATCCATCTAGAAACTATATGGGGTTCTCTTTCCTTCTTATCTTTTTCTATCTTTTCTTTCTCTTTTCAACTTATGGGTCATCTTGCAATTCCCATTCACACATGATTCTATCCTTTGGGGCATCTTGCAATGCCCACCCACATGTTATTTTAGACTATGGGGCATCTTGTGATTCCCATCCTTACATCCACATACCCTTTGGGGCATCTTGCGATTCACACTCTTATTCTCCATTACATGATACCAAACTAATTCAAATCCAAGAATTTTTTAAAGATTCATAGGCTTATTTATCATGTGCTCATCCTTGATATAGTTGTTAATATAGGATCGGTTTACTTCTTTTCATGTTTTTTTTTATCTATATCTATCTAATAATTTTTATAGGTTACTTAATCATAGGTCTCTCCCTTTACGGTAGTTTACTTCCTTTACCAAACCTTTAGTCCTCCCTTTTTGGTCTTTTGGTTTCTTGATTTACCATAGTCTTCCTTATATTCTTGTATTTTCTCTTGTTTTTGGAATCCCTTGGGTTTTTATTTTTTGATTTGCTTTGTAAAGTCATGGATAAGATCTGACATTCCTCAAAAAACCACCATCTTTTATCTTTTTCTCTTTTATTGTTATTGCTTGCTAACATTATTTTTACATTCTTTGGGTTTTTATTTTGGTGAGTTGCTTTTAAGAAGGATCCCTCACTCAGATTTTCTATTTCCTCTCAGTGCCCTTATGGGTTTTTATTTTATGAGTTTCTTTGTAAGACCATGGATAGAACCTGACCATCTTCATAAAATTACCATCCTTTTCATGTTCTTGATCCTTGTTCTCAACATTAGCTTTTGCTTCCTTTTATAGATAAAACTTGCACAACAATATATGTTAGTATGTTTTCCTCAATTTCCATCTTCTCTTATGATAAAGAATCACACTTTATTTTAATTATATCCCTCTTTTCTCTTTGTCACATTTTTGGTGATTTGAATTAGTTTAAATTATTCTATGTATCATTCCTCTTGATTTCCCCTTCCTTTCATCTTTGCATTAGATAAAATAAGGTCAAAGTCAAGATAGTACTTTTATTTCACTTGGATTTATGAGACTCTTAGACCCCATGCTCTTTGAAGTTTCTCTCTCTTATAAATTTTGTCCAATGTATTTAAATGAAAGTCATATTTAGCACCCATGTTTGGTTTTCCAAATCCATATGGAGGAGGAATATAAAAAGCCATCAAGAAAGTTAAAAGCTAAATTATTTGAAAGCAAAAGGCAATGTTATCTAAAAAGCAACATACAATTCTAAAAAGTCAAAATCACACCAAAATACATGATTCCAAGCACATTTCTTATATCCAATAGAATCTCAAACTCCATAGTCGACTTCACATAGAGCTAAAATATTTTGGGGTATGAAAGGTCAACATATTGGAATAGGAAATTTCAAAAAACTCTATGGTGATACATAATTTCTCATGCAAGTACCTAATCTTTGTAGTAGACTAAAAAATCTATAAGGGGTCCTAAATAATGAGGAACATGTCATGGGGAGGTAGGTCCATTTTAATTTACATGTATATAACATTCATGAGATGATCTATATACTCCATTTTTTGACCCAATACTTGTGTCGCTAAGAGAAGTTATTCATAGTCCTTAAGGCTGAAAGTGTCTTAAATTTAGTAGCCTTAGCTCTTTGGTTACATAATTTACTCTTATTGTTTGACTTGGTCATTTGGTCTAACATATCACCTATCACCCCAGCTTGCCAAATTTTCCAAGTATGTCCCATCCTCATAGCAAAAGCTATCTTGGATTTTCATGCATTTATTTGTTTTTTCTCTTTATTTTTGTATTCTTGGGTTTGAATAAAGTAGTCTCTATGCTCTACACAATTACAACTAACAACATAATAGATAACCATCCTATGATAAAAGGTAAGTCAAGGTATTCTTTACATTTATTTTTTAATTATTTAATTTTTAGATTAGTTTCCATTTCAATCATTTAATTTTATTTATTTTATGATTCTAAAGTAAAATAATTTTTTTAGCATTAGTGTAATGTGTGTCCTTATGTTCTTTCTCAAAGCACCATCCCCTATTGCACATTAATGACATGTGATGAGCTTCGAGTGGGGTATATGTATACACATAATATTTTTAACTTTTATTAATTATTAACTCTTTACATCTTTTAATAACCCATCAAGACTCAATCTCTCTAAGTTCACGACCGAAGGGGTGTATCAAGAAAGGGATGGGTAGACCTTTGGTGCTTCGTAGGATTGTTATCCATTTTTTCCACATTATTTCCAATCTGATTAGACCCCAAAACCATTACATAATCTATTTTTCCTCCCTTGATTATTCTTATATTCTTTTCATCTTTCCATTCCTCTTTTCTTATCTTAAACTCCTTTTTGATTGTCGATTGTAATGGGTTGACTAGGTTGACCCAATATAGTTTAAGGGTATTCTTTACTTTCTTAGTTTGTTATCCTTTTGATCAACCTAATAAATTATCCCAAAAACCACACTAGGTGGACTAGGTAGACCCTATATAAATGACATTCTTGGAAGGATTTAAGGTAAGATTTTCCTATATATACAAAATAATTTTGTCCATTATTCATATGTACAATCAGGAATTATTATTCACTCTTGCTTCTTCACAATCTCCTCTTCTACCATTATACTTAAGGAAAATTAGCTTAGGTTTATTATTTTGAAGAATATAGTCTTATGGATAAGTCTTGGATACTTTATCCTTTATTACTAATCCTTAAAAACCATAAAAACCTCATGTGAAGCCCCTTTGGATAAGGGAGATATTGAGTCTTGATAGGTTCGCATGAAGGTAAGTATATTCTAACTTTGTTATCCTCTCTTTTAGTAGATAGAAGTAGCATAAGTTTTAGCTTAAATAATACTATCTTCCATATTTTATGTATTAGGGTGTTACTCATACTTAACTTAATTTAAGTTTTCTATACATGTTTGCTTTATTATTTCTAACCCACACTTTGTGCCACAAGCTTTGGTGTGCACTAGATTAGATTTTAATTTCTTGATATTAGTATAACTAAATGTTTTAAACCTTAGGACTCTATTAGGTTTGTTGTGTTATTGTGTTATATTTTAAGCTTTGGAACCCTTCTTATCATGAAGTGTTTTGAAAAGCGATATAAGTGATCCCCTAGTCTAGTCTAGCAGATCCCCATATTGGTCATACTCCCGATTAACAAGTGTATCCCCAATTGGAAGTGTAGATGTGATCTGTATTATCTGATCTAGGATTAATTCATAGGCATGATACATTTTTGATTACATATACTTCCCACTACCATTTTAAAAGGTATGTATTCCATAAAGGTAGAACTAGGTTCTATTCAGAAGATGGTTCAAAAGCTTAGCAATGATTTCCTTGAATATGCAAAAAAAGATGGGCAATGAAAATACCCAAATTGGGAATCATAAAAATATATTTCATATATATAATAGACCATTTAATAGTCCTAAACAACCTAATAATCTTTTAGATATCAATATATATAATAAATGGCTCTTCATAATTGGTTAAGAATTGATAATAATTCCATGCATGGTGAGCTTAACCACATTGAGTTTTGTGAAACATCAAAATATTTCAAAGAGAATTAGTTAGACAAGATTAGATGTATAATCCATAAAAAAATTAGCTGTCCAAATACTACTAGGTTCTTCAAAACTCACAAGTTTACCTTCTAGGTGAAGATGACAATGAGCCACAACATAATGTGGATGAATTTCATGTTTTTTAGTAGTTCCAGAGAGGTGCATAAAATATAAGGAATAAACAACCAATTATAACATTTACTCCTCCAAATACCATGATGATTCCTCCTAATCCCAAGGTAGACAATAATCCATCCCTCCAAAGGGTAATGATCAATCGTAGAGTAAGGAAGAACCAAGCAAAGGAGGATACAACATTGTGGAAGATATGAATAGGATCATGTTGAATATAACTCTTCATAAGTTATAATAGATCACTAAAAAAATGATTTACTATGGAAGTCCATTATTTCAAAGTCCTGTATGAAAATAATTAAAGTATTTATAAACAAAGTGTAGACACTAGAAAACTACACGCTGATAATTTTTTATGACTAAATGCCTTGGGAACCCCTAAAGACCCCATAAAATATTATTAACCCTTAACAAAAACCTCTTAACCTAACCAAATCACTATTCTCCTATTCACATAATACTATTCAAAAGTACTATTCATTGTCACTATTCACTATAGGATTCACTATCACTATTCATGATGACATGGAAAGTGACATGGAAGGTGATATGACAAGTGACATGGCTAAGAAGTGAGGTTTATTGAGGTGGGACATCATAACCCACTTGGGACCCACCTCCAAGGTACCTCATGACATCATAAAGCACCAAAGAGCCACTCCTTTGGAATATGGTGCTTTTCCCCCTATGGGGCCATCATTCAGTATGTCTTTTTGTCCTCACGCATGGATAATGGTGCCAAAATTCATGGGAAACTTAGACAAAATATGGAAGTGAGTGGTGGAATGTATTTTGGATTCATATGAGCCTATGTGCATGATTCTCATTCCATTTTGGAATCTTTAGCAAGTTTGGAGACAAACCAACCAAGTGGGAGACCTATTGGCTAAGTGCGAATCTCAACCCACCTATTTCATGACCACTCACCAGCAAACATAGATAATGGTGACAAAATTCATGGGGAACTTATCCAAAAGACAAACTTGCTTGGTTAAAATTGCTTTGGTCTCATTTGAGCCCATGTACATGATTCCCACTCCAAATTGGACTCATGTGAAAGGTGGTTGACAAACCAACAAGTTAAAAACCCCACCATCCTTATCCCCTTTGTCATTTATGATCCCACTTAAAAAATTTCACCATACTTCTACTATTCCCTCTTTTGGTATGATTCTTCACAACAAATTCTATAAATACCCCCTTCTACTTTACCAAAGGTTAAGTTATTTTTGGTTAAAGAATTCTTTTTTTAGGTTTTATACTTTTGGAAGAGGTCATCCAGTTGATAAGGAGGCATCATCATCTTTGAGGATAAAATATCAAATAAATAAAACTCTACCGAAATTGCCTCAAGCTCCATCAACAACTACATCTTCATCAACCATCTTAATCAAGCATCAAGGTAACATTTATTTGCTTTCTTGTATTTCAATTCTTTCATTTCTTAGATTTATTATTTCCTTGAATTCACCCATTTAACCCCTTAATATATTCTCTTTTAATACCTTTATCTCCTTTTCCTCTTGTCCATTTACTTATTTTTCCATTTACCCAGTCACCCTTTACCTCCTTGTTCCATCTTGACCATTTACCTCTTTGCCTTTCTATCTATTTACCACCTTGACCATTTACCATTTTTGCCTTTTTGAAATATTGAAATACTAACCTCATAATCCATTTTACCATTTATCCTCCCTTTATTGACTATAATTTATCCATTTAACCATTTTCCAACTCAACCAAAACAAAAACCACCATTTTGCCTTAACCAATTTCCAGCACTAGTTGATTTATCTGGTCATTGTTTTAGTAAAGCATGTAACTTATTTATTTTATTTTTAGTAATTTGTTGTTGATTTATTTTTTAGTTTAAGTTTGATTTTATTTTATGGAAAATATTTTTATTTTAATTTATCAACTTAAGTGTTTAAATCATGTTGATTGACAACCTCCTAGAAAGCTTTCGCTTCTAGGATCTAGCTCACATTATGCAATCCATCTTTCTACTTATCTAAAAAACAAGTTTTTTGGAATGGTTTTCCTATTTTTAGGTCATCATCCCAAGCCAAACAAGATCTATCCACAATCACTTGGATCCAATGCACACATATTCAATAGGTATTTTTCTACACACCCTTCTTCACTATTTTCTTTCTTTTTAAATTAAGCAAAAAAAGAAAAAAATTAGATAGAAACATTTTGGCACTCCTGGTGGGACCCTTGAGTTTTCTTGGGTTCATTATTTATTTTAGGACATTTAGAGTTACATTATTTAAAATTTAATTTAGTTACATTAGTTAGAAATTCATTTAGTTTCTTTCTATACACACTAAGTGTTCCTTATTTCATTTTAGTTGTATATTTTTAGAAAGAGTTAAATCTCATTTTATTGCATTTTTAAAAGGGAAAATACAAAATGAAATCATCCTAGGAATAAGACTTGCATTATCATCTTGCATTTAGGTTGCATTTAGTTTGTATTCATTAAAATAAATCAAAAAAAAATTCCTTGGGAATTATAATTAACTTGCATACATAGTTTGCTTGCTTGTTTAATTAGCTCATCTATTTTAATTTAAGAAAATAAAATTAACCATAGTGTACAAATGTTACAAAAACCAAACCACTTTTCACTAAAACAAACATCAAACACACTTGAGATAAGGCCCAACTAATATTTCATCACCTAGCAGATCACCTTATCCTTTCTCAATTATCATACTTAGATTTAATCATTAAGGGGATAACCAAATCAACTCTTAAGTTGAGTACAAACTCTGGATAAATAGTATAAAGGCTAAGCACCTACATTGGCTGTAGAATTGTGATGTGAGGGGAGAAAGCCCCAAGTATCAATCCATGTACCCGATCTAATACATACCTTTTTTATCACCTAAATGCAACCCAAAACCAAATATAGATTACTTTCTAGGACCTATTCAAGACAATTTCCTCTTCTCACTTTTCTAAGGCATAAGCCAAAAGAGAGATTAAAAATAATCATAGGACTTAACACACTCTTAGTTAATGCATTATTTACCTTAAATATTTTTTTTATTTCTCTTTATTTTTATTTGTGAGAATGTATCATTCCTTTCCCATTTTCTCATATGGTTCTTACTCACCAATAAAGAAGGGAACCTGAGGAACAAAACACACCACCAAATCAACCAATCTCTTCCACCTCTCCATATATGGAACACATTTTATAAAATGATGGACTCCCCTCACTCTCTAGAGAGTCCTATTGGGATAATCTCAGGAGAGATTTTTCCACTTTCCTAAACAACAATCACGTAAACTTACAACATTACCTTAGAACCGCATCTCACCAAATCCTAGTTTTAACCCCACCTTTAGATCATCCTTATGGCATACCTCTTCACCTTATGGTGGATACCTCCACTACCATGGGTAATACTCAACCTTTATTTACCCAAGCCCTATCATCAACCAATAATCCCCTTGAGGATACCACTCAAAATCAACCAACCCAAATTACCATTTCCATTATACCACATATCAATGACTACTCCATAATATGAGTGCCTACCTATAACACTATATATCTCCCTCTAATTACCTCCAACCCATCAAACACTACTCTACTTAAAATCCTTATGGCGTTCATACCCTCTATGTTACCATCGATTAGTACAAAGGTCACTTCCCTTCCATTGGCCACTAACCCAACTACCACTCCTACCTGACAAGTGACATTTAGATATCTCATTAATATATAAGGGCATATTCCTACTACCAAACCACCCAAACCCACCCAAAAAATTACATCCACATACTGATATATCCCTTCTACCCAACCATTATCATCTACATACCAATATGTGGCAACCCTTCAACCTTCCACCCACTATCAACATGTTTTGTAACCACCACCAAAATATGTATCCTACAACCTTATGGGTGCCTAACCCCAAACATAATTCATGAACATGATCATTGAGAAGATCACTAACCTTGAGTCATCCATATTTAGAGTCCATAATATTTTATCATATGATCAAATTTGCAATGAGCCTATTCACCCTTTGGTCTCTATCAGACCTTATCTAGACTAGTGGGAACTTCCAAAATTTACTAATTTTAATAGTAAGGAAGAACTTGAATAAAATTTAAGAGCATTTAGGCATTCATGCTTCTTGATTACCCAAGATGATGCTCTTATTCTATGTACCTTTCCTATGCCATTATCTAGACCATCATTGGATTGGTATGGTTCCATACTTAAACATTCCATCTTCTCCTTTAACTAACTAGCCAAAAACATCTTGGATCAATTTTTGATCAATATATCCAAGAAATTTTCCATTACCAACCTCCACTCCATATAAAAATTTTAGGACAAGTCCATTGCCAATTTTTTGGCTCATTAGAGGAACCTGATTAGCCAACTTTCCTTTTCCTTTCCTCAACTCAAACTTATATAAATATTTTCTTGGTCATGTGCCAAGAATATATCATCCACATTATGTGTCCATATATTCTAAACATTTGATAAATATTTTACCATGGCTCACAAACTATAAAATAGAACAATTAATGAAGGATAGTTAAAGTTGAAGAACAAGAACTCAACTTACAAACCCAATGATCCCTCTTCTTCCAAACCAAACAACCAAACCAATCCTAACACTAAAAACAAAACAACTAAAAAAGTTATTGTCATCAAAGCCACACCATCACCATTTACCAACCAATAAAACCCAAAGAACCAAAATTGGAGCAACCAAAATAAATTAACTCCACTTAGGGAACCCTATGCTTCTATTTTGGAAAATTTATTAAAAGATAATATCATCCAACTTCCACAAATTAAACCACCCGAATAGTTTGATGGTTCTCACCATGTGCTAGGTTGGTATAATGAAAATGACTATTATTCCTTTCACTAAGTCATAGAACATGATATCAATAGGTGCAATACCTTCATATACCTTGTCTAATCCCTCATTAACAAGGCAGATATTAGATTAGATAACCCCAATGTACCACCCATTCAAGCCCTTGACATATTTAGGAAACCTTTTCAAAACCACACTCCCACCAAAAATGAGATTAAAAACATCAAATTCTCTCCTAAAACCTTTACCATTAACATGGTTATTGACACACTTATTGATAAAGAAGCCATTCACCAATCTACCAATCCCCCTCTACTTATTTAAATAGTAGAGTTACCTTCTACCCTTTTGGAGATGAAAATAGAGAAAGTATCCATATCCACACCTTTCATAGAGGTTACTACACCTAATCCCCCTATTATAAAACCATTCATTCCATCTTTGGAAAATATCTCACAAGAAAAGATAACTTCACCCACCAAACCTCTAATTTTGGAACCTTACATCAAAAACCAAGATAAAGGTAAGGGAACCAAACTAGAACCTCTAACCCCTTCTTTGGTGGACCAACCTAATCCTTGTAAACCAACCAAAACCTCTTCCAAATTAACCTACCCTCAAACACCTAAACCCACCAAGACAACTAAAGTAAAGAAACCCCCTCCAAAACCAATAACTAAAGTAACTAAAGAGGTAAAACCACCCAAAGGCCCAAAACCTCAAATTTTATCTCCCTTAAACTTTCCCTCAATTTTAGGTCATCATACCTCTACCTTGAACATGAAGGAAATTATTTTTAAAAAAACCCCCACCACCTCTATTGGTTACACCTTCACAATTAATTCCTAATGCATGCCTTTTTACTACCCCAATGGGTCTCAAATATTATACCTATTAAAAAAATCCATTGGAAACCTATGCACTTATGTGGACTTTCATGACCTTAACCTCACCTACCCTACGGATGACTTTCCTCTACCTAGTATTGACCACTTTATTGATCATATAGCTAGCCATGATATGTTACCTTTCATGGATAGGTTTTTAAGTTACTATCAGATCTTAATTTCTCTTAAGGATCAACATAAAATTGCCTTTACCACCCCTTGGGGTAATTTTTTCTATAGATTCATGCCTTTTAGGTTAAATAATGTTCATGTAGCCTATCAGTGAGCCATGACCTATATCTTCCATGACCTCATCCACACCATCATAGAAGACTATGTTGATGATCTCTTAGGAAAATCCAAATCTTTCCATGATCATTTTAAACTTTTCAACATTATCTTCAAATGCCTAATCTATTTCCATGTCAGACTTAACCCCAAGAAATGTGTTTTTGGGGTCCTTTTAGGAAAGCTTCATGGCTTTATCATCTCCCTTTGTAGAATTAAATTAGATCTTACCAAGGTCAAATCAATCTTGAAGATGCCCCCTCTTACCAAACTTAAGCAACTCTATATCCTACAAGGAAATCTTCAATCCATTTATTATTTCATTTCCCAAATTTTAGACTAGTGTCAACCTTTCCATCACCTTCTGAAGAAAAGATGTCTATTTCAAATGGAATAGTGATTGTCAAAAAGCCTTTAAATAACTCAAATAATACCTTGTGTTATCATTTGTCCTTATCTCTCTTAAGGATGATCACCCCTTTCACTTATATATCTCTGTTACCCACCATTCCCTAGGGGCAATGTTAGCTCACCGAGATGAAAAACATAGAAGGTGAGTTGTATAATACATTAGTTGCATGTTTGTATAATATGAGACTCAGTATACCCATATCAAAAAACCATGCTTAGCCATGACTTTTATGGCCACCAAAATATACCACTACCTTCTTAACCATAAAATCTATGTCATAAACAATATTGATCCACTCAAGTACATGCATTCCAAGCCATACCAAAACTAGTGTATGGCCAAGTGGATTATGCTCTTAGCAGAATTTGATCTTGAGTTCCTTCAAAAAAAGTTAACTAAAGGGCAAGTCATTATTGACCAATTGGCTAAAGCACCTTTGGTATATCACCAACCACTTCTTCTTGAATTCCTAGATTAATCTATCACTACTCTTTCCCAAGAGGAAATAACCTACCAAGTGACTATGTTTTTTAATGGTATGAAGTGCCAACAAGGTGGGGGTGTTGGATTTATTCTTATTCCTCTCGATGGAAAACCCATTCCTTTTTCCTTCAAACTTGACTTTTAATGCACCAATAATATGATTGAGTATGAAGCCCTAGTCATAGGTCTCAAAACCACTATAGCCTTAGCAATTAAGACCATCAATGTCTTTGGTGATTCCCAGCTCATGGTCAACCAAGTCAATATATCTTATCAATGTAAGAATGATGTATTATATAAATATAAAATTTTAGTTGACAAACTCTTAACATCATTCAAATGTTACCTGGTCCAATATATTCCCCAATCTACTAATAAATTTATGGATACAATGGCTTGCCTTACTTCCTAGATCCATTTCCAACCTTCTAATTCCAAAATATTTGTCACCATTCATCATTTTACCACACCCTTTTATAACTGATTTGACATCCCTACCATTTTTCATGTGAATGAATCCCCATCCAACATTTGGTATGACCAAACTTTTAACTACCTCAACTTAGGCATCGTTCCTCCTAAAATCTCTCAAAACACTTGAATAAACTTTGTTTAAAGTACCACTTGTTACCCCATACTAGGGGGAATCCTTTACAAAAGTGGTTTTAATGGTCTCTTTCTTCATTATGTATGCAACCATGAAGCTTCCCATGCCATCAAGAAGAAATATGATGGGATTTGTGGGGGACAATTTAGCTATATAATAGTCACTAAATGTATCCTTTTCCATGGCTACTATTGGCCCACCCTCAACCAAGACTATTTTGATTATGTAAAAAAGTGTTTTAAATCTCAACAACATGCTAATTTACATCATTCACTAGCCAATGACCTCCAAGTATCTAATGACTTTTGGCATTTCTCACAATGGGGGCTCAATCTCATCAGAGAAATCAACTCCCATTCTTTGTAGTGGCATAGATCCATCATGAAAGCCACCAAATATTTCATCAAGTGGGTGGAAGCTATCCCTCTTATCTTGACCAAAGTAGAGAATATTTCCAACTTTATCAACCATCATATCATCTGCCACTTTGGTGTTCTTAATAAGATCATCATTGATAATGGTAAATATTTCAAAAATAAGAAAGTCCAAGGTTTTATGTGATGAATTTGGCATCAAATTTAGCTTTTCCTCACCTTACCACCCATAAGTAAATGGGCAGGTATAAGCCTCTAACAAAATCCTTAACAAAATTCTAATCAAAGTTGTCAATTCTTTAGGTTAGGATTGACACTTACACATACCATTCACTTTATGGGCCTATCACACTAGCATTCAAACATATATAGGTGATACCCCTTTATCTCTAGTCTTTAGAGTAGAGGTAGTCTTGCCTCTTTAAGTCCAAATCTCCTCTCTTCACATATCTTTACAAGATCTTGTTTTTGAAGAAGATTATTGTCAACACCATCTATCTTAGTTTGAGCTACTTGATGAGCATCATTTAAAAAACCTCACCCACCTCCACATCTATCAAAAACATATAAAATGTACTTATTAAAAACACCTCAAATAATGATACTTCAATATCAAAGACCTCATCCTAAAAGAAAACCAACATGGAGAATAATAAAAAAGGTATATTAATTTCAATTGGCTTGGACCATATATCATTACCCATAAGTATAGATCAAGAGCTTATCATTTTTCCTCTCTCAAAGGCAAACCATAACATAAACCTCTCAATACTTCACATCTACATCCATTTTTCTATTAAATAAGGATCCAACTCACTGCTTTTGTCTGACTTAAGCTCATCCCTTGAGTATGAAATTTTAAATTTTACCTATATTCCTCCTCTCCTTTTGAGGATAATTGATTACAATATAGAACCATGTGATTAACCATCTCAATCATAGCCTAATCCTAAATATGGGTGCCATGGCTCTTCCCATGGCATGGTTTTCATGGATACCTTTTGTCTTTAATGAGATGGAATCTCAT
Source organism: Torreya grandis (assembly GCA_037957365.1). NCBI lineage: Eukaryota > Viridiplantae > Streptophyta > Pinopsida > Cupressales > Taxaceae > Torreya > Torreya grandis. The sequence goes on from JARHVA010001889.1 coordinate 19,765, forward strand.
GGTCATTGTCTCTCAAAATGACTCCCCTTCACATATAATTAACCTTCTCATGTCAAAGTTTTTCCCTCATATCAAACAACCTCTAAACCTAATTGGACTTGGCCATGTCTAAAAAAAACATTACATCCAAAAACACTTTGAATACCAAAATATTACTTGGGTCAATATCTTAAGCATTATAAAATTATCCCTTAAAGGATAACTACCCAAAAACAAAATAAAATTTATAAAATATAAGGTAGACTGCTCCCTTGAAGGACAACTATCAAAAGAATTAACAAATCCACTAAACTTAGACCACTCCCTTTAAGGATGGCTAAGTTAACTTTGTCAAAAATAGCACAATTTATTGGAAGCTTCCCACACTGATCAAATTCCCATAGACATCAATAAAACAAAAGACCCACTATCACAATCAAATAAAATTCTAAATAATCTTGAAATACCATAATCAGATCTCAAACAACATAATAAGATGGAAGCCACAATCAACTTTCACATGTAGAATTCTCACATTGATCTTTCTACATGTAGCATATAATATGGACTTGTCTATTATTGTTCTTAGGTCACTTATAGAAGGGACAAAACTTACCCACATAATGTTACCATACATATTACCCTTTATTCTTCACACCTACTATCACCCATCTTCCCTTTATACTATTTATAAATCAAGGTATTTCAAGCTTACTTTGAACACTGTGACCAAGAAACTTGTTTTACCAACCAACACATGCTAATGTAAAGAATTTTAAAGGTTTATGTTCCTTAAGTCAATCCAACCTTATGGTTTGGTTTACTTTGTCCTTATAAACAAATAGGTATTACACCTCCTTTCTTATTCTCTCCTGATTGAGTCATGTATTTTTCATGTCTTTTTCCATATCTCGTATGGTCATCTAACCTACGTATATGCCACCACTATCATCCATCAAAATTATAAACAAAATTAGAATATCATTAGTGTCAATCAAATCACCTTATGGGGATACCTTTCTCTACAACTTGAACTTGCCATCGACACACATGATTTCTTTACAAACCTTCAACAAAACTAGACCATGTGGTCCATCAAATTGGGGCAACCCATTTGAGCAACATTTTCCAAGCCTAGTTGAACTACATTGGCTAGATGTCAATGGACTATGTAGGTGTTGCTTGATTTCTAAGGGTAGTTTGACCAATAACAACTAATTACCCTCCCCTTTTTCTTCTCATTAATTTTCATTGCGAATAATACCCTCTTACTTAGGGCATCTTATATCAGGGAAGATTTGGATTTTTCCTAGCATCCTTGTATTGTAACATCATCTAATACTTCCTCTTTGATTTTCCATAATTGTGAGGAGAAATACATTGGCTTGAGGTATTTGTTGAATATGTAGGAAGTGCTCAATTATTGAGGTCAACTCAACTATATCCTTTATTTTGTTTTCCCTTCTCACCTAAAATATATCCCTTCACTTCTCCACCTATTTCCTCACCACCTCTTTCCCTTCAGATTTTCAACCTCTTTTAACCACTTTTCCATCTTATCAATCTCATTTAACACAAAGATTGACAACCTTCCTCATTGGCCCCTCTTATCTCCCATACAGCCACCACCTACTCTGCTTTTTTAACCTCCCCATCAAATTTATTTTCACATGCTTCATGGACCACTCCCCCACCAATTTTTCATGTTCTTTGTCCCTCTCTCCACTTCTTACCAACTATTCCATTTGTCCCCTTTGTCTTCTTCCACCATCCTCATCCTTTCCCATTTCCCTTGGTAATTTGACATACCCTCTTCGTCACTCTCTTTTCCTCACCAATTCTATATCATCATGTTCCCTTGCACACTAATGGACATTTTTACATCCTCTTCTTTGCTACCACCTTCATACTTCCCTTCCACTATTTCTAAACCACCTTCATTCCAATTCTCAGTTATTATTTTCCTCTTTCCCATCTTTTCAATTTGGCATGATATTTATTTATTCTATTTCTTCTACCATCCCATTTTTTTCTTATGTGTGCCACCACTCTCTATTGATTTTCCACTCTCCACACCTTTTCCATTTTTTCCCTCCATAACTAGATTCTAAATGGGTCTTTATCATTTGAGAAGCCTTCCATAATTTCACTTTTCTTCTTATTAGTCCTATCCTTTTGTACTTTGCATTCCTTTTTCTTCTTATTAGTCTTATGATAACATCGACACTATTTCTTACTAATATTGGTGACATAACCAATGTTAGTACCCTTGCATTAGATTTTCTACCAACAACCACAACCCTTTCGACTCTACCCCTAGTCGGGGTAACTTAGAGATCATGTATATATCCCTGGCCATGGAAACCATCTTGGAGATCACATATATCTTCTCAACCATGATAACAACCTTTAAATATCACTTAAATCTCCACCCATAATGACTTTGACTAAAGATCATGAATATCTCCTTGGTCATTGACCCTTTTAAGCCAACCTTTCATTGCTTGTCTTGACCACTTATACTATCCCACTATAGTTGGCTATTGTACACTTACATGTATATTAGGTGTTTTAGATGGTGACCAAGCTATTCTTGTCACCTATAACCTTTTTTGTTTCCTAAGGGCACTTCCTACCTCAAATACCTAACATACATGGACCATTAAAGCTATAACTTTTACTATTTTGACCTTATCAGCTATCAATTACAAGCTATGATTTGGTTATTTCTATCTGAGTCCTCCTCCACCTTACATGTTCTTGATTTTTTCAACTATAGCTCATAGTAGTATATGAGCAAGTAGTGATACCATGTTCTCATCCACTTACCCAATTCACTTCTTATCAAACTGTTACCCAATTCTGGTTTCTCCTTTATTGGTTCCCATTTTGAGGGGGGATACCTCATCCAATACCTAGAGCATCTAATTCCTATTTTTGTTTTTCAACTTGTTAGTGCAAATTAAAAGATAAAAATGGGTAAATGTAGAAACCAAAATTATGTCACACACATGCATAACTCCCTATGTAAAAACCCCCTTACGAGCCCCTTTTCAATAATAATAATTAGCCTTCCTAACTCATGATTTTACCCCTCACACATTTAATGAATTTAAAATATTTCATTGAGTTAATTAAAAACCACTTATGCCATCTTACCTATCCACCTCTTCCAAAGACTAATCTTACCCTTTGAGTCACCTCAAGACTTAGTCCCCTTATCCTAACTACCCATGACTTGTTCTTACCCCAAAACTAATTTCCTAACCAACTACATCCTTCTTAACCTCCCATTTCTATCATTTCCTAATAGATACCACACTTGGCATGAGAAATAAAATAGAATAGGATAAAAATATCCCTTTTACCTATTCTCATACCACTAACGTTGGTCAACCCATGACCAATATTAGCGATATCATCGATGTCGATTACATAAGCCAAACTCAAAACTAATGTTCAAGTCAGCCAAAATATAAAAAACTCATTTTATTTTCATACAAGCTTTTGGGAATCCAACTTTCCAAATTTTGGCCTATTATTACCTTGTATATGTCAATCTAGACCAAGAACCAAGCTCTTGATAACCATCGACACACACTTGTTTTCTCTATTCAATACATTGGTTTGGTAAGCCTTATAGGAGCCATATATTTGGAACTTATCATTCAATCACCTCTTCTACCAAGTATATCACTTATTCTATAAATATTTAAATAGTTACTTTATAATCACTTTATATCTACTATTTATTATTTTACACATTCTTGACTAGACCCCCCATAAAGGAGTTATAAAGCTTCCCCACTTATTTCCCCTTATTATAAAACACCAAACCTCTAACCAGACCCATCCAAATAATACTCTCTCTCTCTCTCTCTCTCTCTCTCCTCTCTCTCTCTCTCTCTCATCTCTCTCTCTCTCTCTCTCTCTCTCTCTCTCTCTCTCTCTCTCTCTCTCTCTCTCTCTCTCTCTCTCTCTCTCTCACACACACACACACACACACACACACACACACAACTCTCCCCAACCTTCCAAACCTGACCAAAACAATTTCCTAGACCTAGAAAAGCCTTCTATAAGTTCCTAGGAAATTATTGCCCCTATCGACATCTATCACCCAACTGATATCGATCACACTTACTCACTAACCTTGGTATCCTAACTAACATCAACAATTATGGACTTTTAGTAGCCTCTCTAAAAATTGCCTAAATAAATTCCAAAATATAAACTAAATATACCACCTACACTTTGTTACTCTATCTGCACTCAGGTTGTGAACAATAGTAACATATCTCTCTTACTCTCTCTTTTCTTCACTCTTTGCTATTTATTACTCTTTTGTTTCTCAAAAGTGGACTATCATCCTTAAGGAAGTTTGACACTTCTTGGAACAAGCGTGTAGCTTTATAACCCACTCATATATCTTCTAATAAATATTTTTTGATGGTGCTTTCTTACCTATAAGTAGTCCTTCCTAGCCAAAGAGGAGTGCTCACAATGTCTGGATACAATGTGTAAACCAATATGGGTACATTTTAATCACTTATCCCTATCCTTCTTCTTTGTTTTTCTTTAGACTTAAAATAGACACAATTTAGTGAAACACCTTTATCACTTCACAATAGTAATGATTTGGGATAAAAAAATTAATCCTTTGGGTCTCCTAAAATACATCCTAGACAAGTTGGTAGTGAAATAAATTACTTTCAAATTATGGTGAAGTGTCGAAAAGGACCTATCCAGGTAGAAGAAAGCTTTTTACTTTGGCTACAATATAACAATTCGGAGAGTGGTCTAGATAATAAGGAAGCATTTTGGAGAAGTGATTCATAAGCAGAGTTACCCCTTCCCCATGCTTCTACATAGAGACTAGGATCCACATGGGTTTATTCAAAGGCATCTACAGGGATTTAAGATCCCCTATAACCATGTTCCCTATTCTTATGATTTTCTATTTATTAATGAAAATTTGGATAAAGATGTTTTGTAGAGAGACAAGGTCATTGCACTAAAGGAAGATCATTTAAAATTATCTAAGATGACCCCTCAGTCACTATAATAGAATTAGAAAAAAAGAAGGCTCTAAACAAAGGATGGGAGAATTCTAAATTTTGTAGAGGATAATTGAAGGTGAAATATAAGGACTAAGTGGGCCCCTCATCTCAAGATCCCCCTTTGAAGTTAAAGGCTATCAAGAAATAACTCAGGGTTCTTGAACCCAGTTCTTATAGGTAAGAACAAGTAGGTGACCCCATCAGTTTAGATTTTGATGAGGAGGAGAAAACACAAGAATATCCTATTGTAAGTGCCATTCAAGTGACTACTGATATGCCCTAAGTTTAGATTGATACATCTATTTGGATATAAACATAAGAGGTAGTGACATATACCTAGCAAGGCTCCCCTACTTAGTTAAATACCCCTTTAGTGTACACAAAGAAGCCTAGGACTCAAATAGGTAGTCCCATAGTAGAATCATCACAAGGCTTGCATGTTTCACCTCTACACTCAGAACCATCAGAGGGAGAGGTTTTGATAATTAAGGATATTTAGGATGATTTGAATGAAGAGGTAGAATAGATAGCCAAGGAAATCTCTTTACATTTAAAATCTTACAGACCTAGCCCAAGCCCATAAGGAAACTATATTAACCATCCATGCCAAAACAAATATATCTTGATAGGAGCTTAAATTTGAGTTTCAAGGATTAGAGATTGAGGTAGAGAAATTAAGGGAACAAACAAAGATTGTGCATATCCCTATAGGTGTAGAAACTAAGGTGTAAGAAGTAACTTCTTGATGTTAGAAATCTTTGAAGGCACTAGAATTTATGAAGGAAAAAATGGCCCCTCATGTAAATAATGCCAACCAATTATATAATTCATTGAAATATTATAGTTCTAAGTTGAAGATGTCAATTTCACACATAGGCAAATCATTATAGAGTCATCTAGACTTAATGACAACACTTTAGGCATCCAATGCCTTGAACCTAGTTATCATAAGGTAGGAAGAAGCAAATGAGTGACTATAATCATTTGGGGCCTTAATCCCCAAACATCAAGCACATGAGGCCTGAATTCTTTGGATTTTACATAATTTAAAGCTATCAAAAGTGAAGGATTCCACAGGCAAATTTATCATTAGTATCAATTTCAATAAACTCAATCAAGAAGTGACAGATGACTTCAAGTAGACTTTGCAAGGATTAACACTAGAAGAGATAGAGTTCGAGTTGAGTGTGGCTAGAAAGAAAGTTATAGATGTGGGAATTTTAGATGAATAAAGATGATCATACAAAACTCTTTGGTCAAGTTAAAAGAATACATTGACCACCACTACTTAACTTAAACATTATACCATAGTAGCATGATGTGGCATATAAAGTTTATTAAGAGAACGAGACTAAGAAAAAATAATATTATTGTGATGCATCAACATCTACAACTTCAAATACTACCATATAATTACTACACCAAGTAAAATACATGAAGTTCTTCACACGATATAGCCTTGATAAGCTAATATTTTGTGCATCTATAATTTTGTAATGGTGTATAGTTTCCTTGTAGTTCAAGATTTTTATTGTAAAATTAACTTTATATTTTGTACACATACACACATTACATGGATTTAAAAATTTCAACTTGTTTAACTGATAACTATATGATTTCTCTTATAAATATTTGACTATAGTTAGACATCATGTTCTAATTACCGCATGTAAACACCTTGCATGAACTTGGAGGATGAGGAGACCCCTTCCCCAAGCATATATAAATAGTTGTAATCCAACTTGGATTTTTTTTAAATAATTTTGAATATAAGAGTAGCATAAATTTTGATCATCATCAAATGTGTTTATGTATTTTATTTATTTTATTTCCAATTTTTGTGTAATTATTTATTGATTTCTTGAGTTTTATGTTTCAATAATCTTTAGTGTGCAATAGCTGTGAATGGATTTTTGATTATTTTGATTGATGTATTTATCTATAGATGTGAAACAACTATTAAAATATTGATAAATTACATGAATTAAGATGATTTATTTGTTTGATTCATAATTATTATTGTGCATGAGTGGTTTATTAGATGTAATTTTCTATGTGTGTGAAAAAGTTGCCTCAGAAACTTCACTATACCAATCCATAATCTTCTCATTATGGGCATACAAAAACTACCCTAAATATATCAACCTTTGTTTTAGGCTTGTGAATTTCCTTCATCATTATCTCCTTATACTTCTTAGACACATCTAACTTTGTGTGTATAATTGTTTCTAGTGGTAAGCATAGGTTCTTATAACATTTGTCCTTTTAGAAACCAACCAATGGAGTAGTTATTGAAAACTAAAGATCTTTATTTTTTGACTTACCCTTCCCTCCCTTTTGAGTTTATTTTATGACCTACCCACTTTAGGTTAGAATCCAACCATCCATCAAATTCACATAGAGATTCACTACCTTTTAGGAACCACACCTTCATGCAAAAAACCTTGTCAACAACTTGCATGCCCTACCAACTATTCCATCAATAGGTTGTAATAGGTTTCATACCTATAAATTGTGCCCTAGAGTGTATTTTACCTCTATTGAGATCCTAAAACATTAGAGGCTATGTCATTACATTGTGGTGTGCATAAAACCCACATCAATAGTCTAAATGAACTTTTCTCACATTGAGAGATGGATAAGTCCACCAAGAAATAGGCATGGAGGGAAATAATTAAGTAAAATTCATTATTTTCCAATATATATAGATTTATAGGGCTTATGAGAAGTCTTAAAATATCAAAATGACTTTATGATACCTTTTAGACCTTTCACCTCTTTAAATGACCTTAGTAGTGACTTAAGGTCCATTTCCCCTTATTATGACCCATAAGTCCCTTTTTATGACCATTTTTCTCTATTTATTATTGAAAATCACTTTAATAAACCTATATAAGGCTATTATGGAACTAATTAATGACTTTTAAACCCTTATAATGTTGATATCAGGCCTGAAAAGAGTGATAGTCAACATTAATTGGTGACCTCTAAGACATAATGGCCACTCATATTTGTTACAACTACATAATTCAAAAAAAGGATAAAAATCCTTTATACTCACCTTATAATATTTGTAGGGGCCTACCTAATTGATATATGGAGGGGGAATAGATGATCTGAATCTTAACTATTTAGACTTTACTTCTTTACCTTCTATCACAACTACCATGAGGTAAACCTCCCATTATGATTTGGATAGGTTCATTATAGGATCTCTAAGGATCATCTCTATTTGGGCCATGAGCCTTTGGTAACCTTAGAGGGGAGCCTACACATCTACCTAGACTTTGAACACCTGGCTAATTCTCTTTGTGGATTAGGTTGAGAGATTTAGAATTGTTTAGGATCCAACTTTATTTAATATTTCTACCTTTTTTTTCATAACCTAGTCAAAGTGGCTTAGATGGACTTGAAATTCACCCCTATCTATTAGAGTACCATTCAAGTGGTATAAAATTGATATATTTACTTCTTTAAAGTAGGTTAATATCTTCTTCATGCCATCCTCTATGGGATCCATCATAGTTTGGGCTAAAACAAGCCACTCCTCCATATAAATTATCATGGTCCCAACATACATATGATATAAGCCCAATTTTAAAGTGGGCATCAATTTTAAATCCAATAACATGCCCTTATTGACCATAATCATTATCTTCTTGCATGTACCATTAATTATAATTATCCTCTCCAAATAAGATTGGGTCTTTTAGATGAGCACTTATCCATTTTCCATATTCCATATCACCTTTCCTAGAGTTGAGAAAATTTGTAGGAGGATATCCTTGACCTACCCAATTATCATTTTAAGGAAGGATCCATTTACCTATGCCTTCAAATTTTGGACCTATATCTACATGCCTTCAATAACTTTCTCTAACATGTCATAGGTTTCTTGAAGAATTGATAATGAGTCCTCTGATATATTTTATTATCTCATGGGAGTCCTCAATTTGGTGAGATAAAATAGGTCTTACTGGGTCTACTAGACCAAAGTTTTCTCTTATTGCATGAATTTCTATGTGAGGATCTTCTCCATACTCCCTATGGTGCAATCAGAATCATAATGCACATCTAAGTCATCTTATGTTATCATCTCTAGCACCTAAGATATTGGGACCATTTCCTAAGTTTTGGGAGGTGTTGATGGGGTGGAAGAGATGGTCATGATAGGTGGAGGACAAGGTGGATTGGGTATAGAGGAAGCAAAAGGTGTGAATTATGAATTTAGTAGAGGAGGAAGAGGATTAATAAGGGCATAGGGAGGAAAGATAAATGGAGAGGCCTAAGAAAGTATATTCACTCACCATTATCATTGGGTCATGCCCATTTGAGGGGTAATGCCTCTTAGGAGAGGGGTATTCAGTAGAAGGGAAGAGATTGGTTGATTAAATCCAAATCTCTGGGCATTTAGGATGATGGAAAAAGGGGGTTGAGGAGTAATGAGAGGATCTACTAGGGTTGGTTCCATATGATCCATAAAAATTAATAAAAGAGGATGAATGGGGGTAGACCTATGTTGAAGTCTGATTGTGCACTACCTTTTATATTTTTCTTAGTTTTTTACTTAGATGTGATTCATATGCCACTATAGAAGGAGTAGAGGTAGTGAAGGATGAAAAGAATAAATATATAAGTTATTGGGTCATCATAAGAATCATCAAGGTGGTCTTAGTAATTAGATATATCCACCCATGAACTATAGTATCACTTATTGAAATTGGGATGCTAGTATGTATCTAGACTTGAGGCATGCCCAATAGGGTTATCAATAAAGTTTCAAGTCATGTAATGAATGGGGCATATGGAAATTAAGAAATTAGGATACTATGGATGGATGAGGCCATGGTAACTTAGGTTATTAGTGAAGTGGATGTAATGGGGAAGAGAGGAGGTACTAATTGAATGGTTTGTGTAAGGATCAGGGAATGGAGTGGTGTTGTGAGGGGCTACAGAAAGTGGAGGGAGTGAGGGGAGTAACCTACACTATTTCATCCTATTGGTCCCACATTAGTCTTATTTTTGGGTTGTTGTTTATATAAAAAGTTAGGAACTATGTGGCTTAAGGTTGAGGTGCCTTCTCTTGAGCTACCTATTCTTGGGTCACTTTTCACCAAGTCTTGCAGGTCTAACTTGGATGGGTCCAAGTAAATTGGGTCCCTAGAGTTGGAGGAGGTGGATTCATGACATAAATATTCATTTCTCACAAGGTAGAATGTATTGATATACTTCATAAATCTATTCTAAATTTAATGGGAGTTAGGGAAACATCTTTTATAGGATGAACAAATGCAAAGGGGGCCATAGATGGTTTAGGATCAACCTTCTTAACCTTATCATTCTTGTGGGAATAAATCTATGTGAGCACATATTTTTCATATTCCATGTTAAAATATATCTCATCATCCTTCTCTAATTGGTGGATATAATTGAGGCTGAGGTGAGCTGAGTACTTCTACAAGTAGGATTTGATCATGCCCTATAGGTACCAATCTTGTGGCTTGACTCTCCCCAAAACTAAATTATTCTTCCTAATCACCATATTATACAAGGAGGGAATGAGAAATACAAATGGTGCCTAATGATGATAAAAATATTTAGGAAGGCCTTCTGTTGGAGATTTATATAATACCCAAAAATGTCTTTCACTAGTTGTCAAGTAACATAATACTCTATAAAGTGATCTAGGATTTGATAGGGAAAGTGGAGGGGATACCTATTAATACCTAAAAATTAAATTATGTTATTTTCTTATAAATGATATTAGTCTCTAATGGGAGATATGGAATATCTAATTTACTTTTGATAGATGAGGCATAGGGGACTTATTGATCTCATTGAATACCACCAATTAGAAAGAATCAAATATATCCTAGATATTATTTCTATAATGGTGGCCATAAATATTTTAGAAAAATACATGAAGCACTGAACCTCCAATAACCCATGAAGTAAAATAAGATGGATTGAAAATGAGTATCTTGTAGACTATGTCTATGAGATAACTCATCATGTAGAAGTTCCCACCTACCTAAGAATATGTTATCACTTTTACTAGATTAAAATTGACCACCCCTCCTAGGTCAATGACTTAGGAGCCATATAGTATCATGTGAAGAAAGGTCACCCATAATATGTTAATGTGTAAGTAATATAGGGACCCAAATAATTATTTTAGTAGTATCCTACCAACTTGAACCTCCTCCATGAAGGCATAGTCTATGTATGCATTGAAATCCTAGTTAGGGTTCTCATTCCAACCCTCATGACATTGTATATTTTAAATGTGTCATGCACTATATAAAATATAAATACGACACACAAAATGGTGAAATATAAGATATTATAATAGGATTTTAAATTAGTTCTCAAGATGTTGGTAATCTGATGCTAGAATTTGGCTAAGTAAACCCAATCATGGCATGTTATTTCACTTGCTTGGTAGTTAAGATAATATTATTAAATAAGTTAGTGCAAGGGAACACCTTAGGATTGGATAGATCCTTTCATAGGCCACACTTATTATAAGCTCTCTAAGCATCTTCAAATTTATCCTAATCATAATCACACTACCTGATTCCTTAGGTAATTAGTGGAGAGCTTTGAATACTTCATTATAATGTTTGAATCAAATCAATCCATATGGGGACAAAGTATCTTTTTATGTAGGATTATACTTTGTATTTTAATATTAAATGTCCATTGAGGTAATATGTAATTTAATTAAAGAGCTTTGGGTGAAGGATAAGGCATATAAGGTACCAAGTTGGAGTAGAAAGCAAGGAGTCAATATTTGGGAGTTTAGAGCTATAACTGATAGTGATTTTTCATCTAAATGATTAGGGAAACCCATATTCTTCCCCTTGCATTAATGGAATTTTGTGACTCACTCATTATGGATTTGAATTTAAGTTATTAGCTCTATCTTTCACTTATTTTCTGAATATGGAGTTAAATTTAGAGCATATTATTACATGATATTTTAAAACTATCCAATCAAGGCCTAGTTTCCCACATAGTTTATGCTTTATCATGATAATAATGAGTCCATCTAATCAATAAATCTTCCTAGTAAGCTCCTATTTTGTGTTATTTGTCATGTATCTACTAGTCCTCATGTCAATAGTCAACACTTAGGCATAACATATCACTTTAATATTATACTCTTAAGATGGATGATATGTCATATGGGGGAATTTATCATCCTTTGACTATCCCTTAGGATTCTATTTATAATTTATTTTGATATTTTTAGTACTTTGGGACCCCACCTACTAATATGCCCAATTATGGCACATGTCATGTTATGATATGTCAGGCTCTCTTAAGTTATAACATTTATATTAGGATAAAGAGGCTAACTAATTTGACAATAGGAAACATATAATTTATTCATTGTGTTCATCTCTTATAAGTTATAACATCTTTGTCATGATTGGGAGACTGGTGCATCTGACATAAGGGAGAGCCCATTGGTTGGATCTTGGTACTTCTGACCTTTGGAGCACATGGAATCATTTAACTTGGTTGGGTTGTCCTAAGATATAGAATATTCATCAAGGTTGATATACTTAAAAAATTTATTTTGGTTGATGTGTCACTCATTAGTTGGGTTAGGTTCTCCTATAATTTGACATATCTATCATGATTGGGATACTAGTGTGTCTGACATAATGGAGAGTTTATTGGTTAGATCTAGGCACTTATATAATTTGGGGCATATGACACCCTTTAATTTGATTATGTTATCCTAATATATAGAATCTATTTTAGGATATGGACATTGACCATTCTACCTTTGGTTGATGTGGCACTCCCAAGTTGGGTCGATCTCTCCTAGGCTCTAACACCTCTATCAAATCTAGTAGATTGGACATTCTAACTTTGGTGCAAGCTATTTGGATAGATTAATAATAAATTATGACCCTAGAACATGTGTTTATTCCTCATTACATCACTCTCTCATAGTATCTACCATCTATGTTAAGGTTTGGAGACTAATGTATCTAACACAAGGGTCTGTGGCTTCATTTCGTTCGGTCATATCTTGACACTATTCATAACTTCCTATGCATCATTTATTCATTTCACCATTTATCCTTATGAAAATCCATGAAAATTACTAACTAAAATAATAAATAATTTTGACCAATTATTTTCTCACCTCATTGCTATATAATCTTTGAATTTTTATATAGGACTCCAAGGTCTAATTTTATGGGAATAGACTAACTCTGATAATTTAAAAGTGAGAGAAAGCCTAAAAAATTAGTGTGTTAAATATTCAAATAAATAAATCCTATCTTAAACATAGAGTATCATCAAGATTTGGAATTTTTTCTTTCATAAACCTTTGAGGTTTGCAATTCCGATTAATTATACATTACAAACACCATATGCTCGAGAAAACTACGGCGACATGGTATTTCAAAGACTTAATTTAGGCATAGCTAGCCAAAATGAGATAATAGGTCTAGGAACTCTAGATCATGTATTTTTTAAAGAGGGGTCCCTAATTTCTATGAAAAGTGGGCATGTTGGTCATAATAAATGGTTATTTCCATGAGGAAAATGGTGATAAGCTCTAAAAACCCAACTTGTCAATCCTTCATTCCTAACAAAACATAGACTATAATAGAGATATTTGGACATATCAATAAATCAATCACTAAATTCATGTATATAAAGAGACATACTAAGTTTTTATCTTATAGAAGACCTCCAATGTGTGCAAGAAGTGATTTTAAATTAACTTGTCCAATTATAAACTTCACTAAATCAACTAAGGTTGAACTAGGCATTAGATTTACTTAAGGGCCTTAATGGTTTTTTGGATTAGAGAGCATGGTGTGGGCATTTATATACTTATATCTAGGCATCCATAACCCTGATAGAGATACCTATGGTCCCATTTAGGGAATTGATCCATTACTAATCCAAGGGATTTTAATTCATTGATCATTTACAAAAGGCTGGCTATGGAAATTGTAGCTGGTGGAGCCCACTTTTATAAGAGAGGGGGACTCTCCCACTGTGTATGATAATAGTTTTTTTAGTTTTGAAATTACACTACAATTTTCCATACAATTATTTTTATGATTCTATTTGTCACACATGACAAGATGATGAGTGTTCGATAAAGGCCCACGTGGTGGGTCCTCAAGCTACCACCTAGCTTGCCACCATATCTTATTTATTTTCTAAGTCACAATACATGCTAATCTCAGAGTAACTAAATCAAGACTCAACTCAAGCTTGAATGAAATGTTCAGAGAGATAGCTCATGTCCCAACTTGGAGTTCTAACAACCAAATCCTCTAAATTTAGCCCAACCACCCAAGTTTGGCATTAATTTTAAAGCCACGTAAAATGGTGGAATACATTGCCAAAGCCATAGTTACAATGTATTTTAAAATCCTATATAAATTATTTATCCCATACATGTTTCATGAATGTGGAATATTAATTAATCCATGCCTAGAGGTGATTCCCATTTTGGAAATTGTTGTTGAAATAAACAAGAAAATACAATTTTCATTAGGTAGCTTACAAAATGCCATTACAAAGGTTGTGAGTGTAAAGGTGATAATATATTCCTATTAAAAGGATTTTGAGAGTTAGACATTGGATATATCACCTATTATGGATCCAAGTTAGAAGGATAATAGAGGATTCTATTTGAATGGCCTTCAACCATGGTAGAATGATGGCTAGCAGGGGGTGTAGGAATTCAATTTGGGTGGTTATCAAATGCCTTGAATACATATTAATAAATATCTACCTTACATATTCCATCTTTGCCTATTTTTAATAATTCCATTAGTTTTAGGCAAAGGGCCAAGCTGAGGGAGGCATTCTCACATTTTTCATTGAGAATATAAGCCATAAAAGATCAACCATGGATGTAGGTTATGGCATTAGATCTAAGGTGTTTATTTTGGAAATTCCAAGGTGAGGAGGATATCTATAATGTATTCCTAAATTTTATATAAGCTAAAGTTTATCTTATGTTGGGATGTGTGTACCTAGGTTTTGTTTTGAAATCAAACACGTAACATATGGAATGGGAGATCATGATTGGGTCAAGCCAAGATAGAATAGAGGAAGTTCATAGTTATAGTGAATCCAAGCCATTTAGTTTTATCTTGAGCTATAGGATTTGTATAATACTAAAACATAGATGAAGGTATCTATTAGAAGGCAAGTTCTAAAGATGGAGAGGTCTGTATAAGTGCAACTTATCATTGGATCACAAGGTGATAAAATTAAATAAAATTTTATATTCTTAGAGATGGTTTGGGAAAATGAATACATAGTCTAAGTTATTAGGGTACTATTGAATATTAGGTGGTGAATGATATATTTTTATAATATATCCATATTTATAAATGTGAATAAGTGGTTGAGTGTTACATTCATTTTCATTGTGCTTATTTTGAAGCCATGGGTAATGGAGAAATGGTGTCAAGGTTTGTAGGAAAATGTCTATGTGAACAAATTTTGGGAAAAGGGAGTATGAAGTAGGAATTTAGGTCTGAGCTAAGAATGATACATTATTTTATACTCAATAATATGTTTTAATTCTAAAAGTTATACATGGATACATAATATGTAATAATAGACATGCAGACTGAAGATATGTATTACATTTTGTTTCTTCTAATTTTATATGGTGTGTAACCATAGAATAATTAATTGATTAATTATTGTAATGAGGTAACATGATTATTTTATAAGGCCCTATAGATAAGGGTAGATGTACTCTTTTCCTTACAATTTATTGAAACACACACAGACCCATGATAAGCAAGGAAGAAATGTATGTGTATTGATACATAAAGAAACCCAATTGTATATTTAAGGCCTCTACGCTATAAGGCACTTTTATAAGGAGGACATATATGTATATATAGTTGTAGGGTTCCTTTTAGGAGTTATTTATCTAAAATAAAGATAGAGACTCTCCTTATTATCATTATGCCTATTTAAGAGTTTTTTAATACACTCAAGTGGAGAATTCCCCAAATGGAAGGAGAAGGCAACAAGTGCTATAGAATTTCATAGATGAATTTCAAAGTCTTTAAATTTATTTTTTCTACCATTACAAGTTCTTAAAAATCCATTCCTAATGTAACTTATTAATTGTATATTTAAATCTCTTATAATGGATTGTATTGTGGTTAAGTAATGCTAGAGATGTAGCCCAAATGGATGAACTCCATTATTACACTGGTGTCATTTTCCTTTCAATATTCTAATTTTTAGTTTATTTAAATTGTATTATATATGAATTAATGAAACACTAAATAAATGATGGGAAATTATAAATGGCACAAATTGGAGTTCTTTTTAATGCAAGAAATGAATATTCAAAGTTTTTATAAATTTTCATTCATTCCTATAATTTTTCATCCAATTATATTTTAATAAATGGAATTGAGAATTTTAGAATCTATTTTCAAAAACTATTCACCTAGTTTACAGATCAATTACCAGCTAGGTAAGAAAACCAAAAATTGAAGTTGCCTGAATATCCCCTTTGAAGAAGAGTCAAAATATGAATTCTACATGTTTTTCTAGTCTTATTTGAAGGTTTCTTGTGAAGAGATTTAATAGTCTTATCCATTAAGGATTTAAGACCAAGATAAGGGTGATAAGGTGATGAGGAAGCCTTTAATACCTAGTTGATCTTAGATTGGATTGAATGGTCCTACCTTTTTATAAGATATTATGTCAAGTGTATATTGGTGGCCTCTATTGGGACATGAGTTGTTCTATAATCCACTTCTTTCTCTGAGAATCATTGGCCTCCAAAATCTAAAATGTAAAATACTCAATTATCATCCCTAACTTGTTTAGATTAAATACTCAACTTTGGTCCTTTACAACTCAACAATATCTTATAAGATTTGGTCACAATTAGGAGTTGATAATAACTTTCCTTCTCTAGATATCCATAATAATGGGGCTCAATTTATTAATTTTGATTCTTGGTCCAAATATAGAGTATAAAAATGATTCAAGGACACATCCAAAGAAATAATAAAAATGAGTAGAGAAATAAAGAACATAATAGAAAAATCTAATACATAACTAAATCAAACTAACCTAATATATATACTACCATCCTTCATCAAAGTTATTCTAAAATTATGTTGGATAGGTTAGCCAAGAATTAATGCTTAAATAACCATTCATTTATTGACAATCATAGACCATGCCCTTTAGGTCCATGAGGTGAAAGGCATTATGTCCCAAAATCTAAACCATCTGATAGGGTCCAATCCAAATAAGGTACAACTTTGAGTATCAACCATTATTTTAGTGATAATTATCCCACATTAATAATAGATCATATATCTTAAAGGTACCTATCTTTGTCCTTTTATTGAACCATCATTTGATATTACCCTGATGTTTGTGGAAGCTTAACAGAGATTCATATCAAGATTCTTATAACTGAATGTATCTAGGAGATTGAAATTTACTTTATCATTTGGTTCCTTAAATTTTTGCATGAATTTATAAGTTAGTATCCTCAGCATGACCAACATTATTAGGTCCAATACTTAAACTAAAATGAAAGGATATCTCTTGAGGGATTATTTATACTTGGTGTGGTCAACCCATAGACTGAACTTTAGTAATATGTGCCATTTCTGGGGTTTCTCCCCTACAAACTTATTGATGACATCTAATACATCCATATTAGTGAAATATACAAATATATTTATTTTTGGATAGTGATTAGATGATAATCTTAACATGATACCATTTCCATAGTCCCATTCTATAAAATCTAAGAATTAGAAGGTGGAACGGTTATCACATATCAAAGAGACTAAGACCCCAAACTAGGTGGCTATGGTTTTCTTTATGAACATGATGACTTCAAAATTAATGTTTCTCATCATTATGACTAACTAAGTTCACCTTGTGAAATAATACATGGTCATGAGAAAAAACTTGTGGCCAACTGATGAATTAGGGTTGATGACTATAATGAAATCCAAACCCCATTAGAATTCTACCACAAGATGTAGTGGCATTACTGCATGGGGTTTCCTCTTGGAAAAGGTCTAGCACTAATATAAAACATGGATGTGGATATGAATGTATTTAAAAAAATTAGGCAAGTAGTATCCCACCTGAATAAAAAAATTCATCATAATGTTTACTTTAGGGTGACCAGCTCCCAACATTTCATGAAAACTCACCATCACTTCCTTGTATTCACTCTATGACAAACATCAAAGGTAGACTCCATTATTCCTTCTAAATATAATCCTCTTATTCAACATATACTATGCAAAATTCAACCAGATCACTCTCTTCTATGTGTGGTTGAGTCTAAGATGTGTATTTTCATAGAGTAAGAGATGCATGATTAGGGCATACCAGTCTATTTATAGCACTAGCTCTTGGTCTACTTTGTGTGCAATTATTCTTGGGTCTATTTTAATTATTTATTCGATAAGATCTTGTCCTCTAACCAATTTGGTTGGTTTGATCTCTAACTTATACTCATATAAATTCATCATCCATTCACCTTTGTATTTTCCCAATGTTTTTTCCCAAACATTTTATTTATGGCTAGGTTCAGTATTAATACATGCACCTTATTACTGAGAATGTAGTGCCTGAACATTTTTACAACTTTGACCAAGGCATATGCATATTTTTCTAGACTATAATATATTAGCTCTATGTCCTAGAGATTGGTGCTCATGAAAGTAACAAGATGTTCCTTTCCATCCAGTCTCTACGTGAGGTAGGAAATAATGGTGTGTTTGAAAGAAAAGGGGTAAATGTAGAAATATTACCTATAGTCTAGGAAGGTAAACATTAGTGATTGCATAATGGCACATTTGATATCCTAAAAAAATTCTTTGATTATGCATGTCATTCTACCTTCGCATCTTATTTCAACATAACATTTAGGGATTTTAAAATTTTGTCAAATCCAAAAATGAACTTATGAATACATTTGATTTTCCCAAAGAAGAATTTTAATTATTTATTTCTATTAGGAAAAGATAATTTTGAAATCACATCATCTCTTTTTGAGTTGATAATGATACCTTCTTATGTGATGATGTGACTGAGAAGCTCACCTTCAGTGATAATAAAAAGACTCTTATTTAGGTTTAAATAAATACCATACCTCTTTAATCTTTTGAATACATTATCTAATTGGCATAGATGATCTGACCTATATTTTTAAAACATAGTAAAGTCATCCATATAAATTATTATACATTTACAAATTACTCCTTCAAAATCAAAATCCATTTATCTTTGAAAGGTTTCCCTAGAAATGATCAACCCAAAGCGCATTATATTATAATAAAATTTTCCCCATTTGGTGGTGAATGTAGTTTTGACTAGGTCTTATGAATTAACTAAGACCTGGTTATATCCTGAAAATCCATCCATAAAGGACAACATCTAGGATCTGTTCACCATTTAGATTACTTCATCAAAAGAAGGTAAAAGGTGATTATATGTGTTTGAGGCTCAATTTAAGTTATATAAGTATAAACATAGGCATATTTTTCCATTTATATTTCACATAGGCACTAGGTTGGCCACCCAAGTAGAATGGGAATTCAAGAAAATTATCCTAATAGAGAGTAAGTTATGGACCTCTTTATGTATTAAGGATTCCATGATTAGGTTTATTTGTCTTTACCTTTGCCTAAATGGTTTCTAACTTAGTTTTAAGGGGATAATATGAGTTATTACTCTTATTTATAAGACCTTGAGGTATCCATAGGCCTAATAAATTATTTTTTATACCTTAGTAACAATTTTCATAACTGCTCTAGCTTGAAATCCATCCAATCGGGAACCATGTTGATAGTTTGAGAGATTTTAATAGGTCTGAGGTTTATGATTAAAAACTTTTGATTTTTGAACTTGGGTATATTTGTTCAAAATGTGGGGTCTATATTATCAAACACTCTTTCTAATGAAATCATCCTCTTTGTTATCTGATTCCAATGAATATTAATGATTATGTCCCTATCTAGCTCAACTCTAAGATTATCTCTACCTACCTCATTGATAATCTAGGATTCAAATACCCCTATGATATTAATAAACTAGATAATTTGTTGATCATCCTCAAATAATTGGAAGTTTATCACATTGTTAGTGATAAAATAATAAGGGACAAGTTCTATAGTGAAATATTGTAACATGATGTCATGTAGGGGGGATAAGTTTGTTACTATAGACACTAATGAGTCATCAACTTGGTTTTACTCCATAAGGATATGTTGATGTTGAATGTGCTAAAGTTTTTTATTAAGTCATAATCATTATGCTTATAGCTTCTGAGGTATGATAAATTTTATTGACATTTAATCTTGATATTGTTGAAAACTAGTTTAGAGTCTCTAAATTGCCCTTAATTCATTTGCCTTATATTCCAATATGAATTTCAATCCTAGGATTAGTGATTTATACTCTGATAGATTATTTGGTTAGGGGAACTACAACTTATGTGATTCTAGATGTTCCACCTTGTAGATATATTATTAAAACACTAACCCCACTACCTTGTTTAGAATAGGGCCCATCTACATAAATAGACCATAGGCTAGGCAAATATGGTTGATTTTTAGCTTTATCTTTAGCTATTTTCATGCTCAGTGTGTACATCCCTAAGTCCAAAGATGCAAAGTTAACTTTCTCATTAATTCCTTTATACTTAGTTATCATGTGTTTCATGAGGGGTTCTCTATCCACTCTAATTTATTAGCTACACCTCTTCATGGAAACCACATAGGAGATAAGTCTATAGAAATATACCCATTTAGGGATTTAGATCAATCTCTATTAAGGAGAATGTCATAGGCCTCAGGAATCTATATTACCTAGATGTTTATGAGATTTTGAATAAAGGGCTCAAACTCTAATTTCATGTGGACATTTAGAATTTACCCCAATACTTTAACCTTAGAAGTGTATATTTTAACCACCATCTTATATGAATTAATAAAGACTAACACTAAATTCTCATAAATGCTTGATGGCATTACATTGGCTAAGGTTTTGGAATCTACTAGGAAATTATGTAGGTTTTTTATAAACAATCTAATTGTCAAAAGGAAGGGAGGTACTTCAGTCTTATTTTTGTGAATGAGCACATTGGTATGGGTTGATTTTGGTTTCACAATGGTTATCTTATCCACCATTTTAATCATGGACTTTAGTAAAATATCACAGTGTTTAATGATTTGAGCAAGTTCATGGAGCATGATGTTATATTTGATATTATTGATATCTTCTTTTATATTATAACCTCCTTTTTTTTGACCAATGGGTATTCTATAGAAGTTTTTGGTTCTTTAGGTTTTGGAGGTGGTGGATCATTCCTAGAATTTTGATTAGGTGGGGTTATACCATTATTTGGGAGAGTCAAGTTAGTGAAGGGTTTTTTTAGATGTCTATTCTTAAGGGTATAGTTGTTTCTTTAGAATTTTTAAAATGCATGCACCTCAATAATACCCTCTATCATTGTATTTTATTATTTTCTAGGGAATTACATGGTTTTCAACACCATGGTAGTGTTAGGGAGTTTACCCTAATTAGATGTTTTCAGGTGATTATGGGCCACATCATACTCTTTCATTTCATTTTAGAATATCCCAAAGGCATAACATAACTCTACATAATCAATTTATCCATGGGAGATCATGTTATGAACTTAACACCAATTAGGTGGGGATATTTTGAAGATATTAACTTTTGGTAACCTATTGGGTGAGGATTTTGGTAGATCATGGTATAGTTTTTGTTCCTATTTTATCTTTGATATAAATATCCACATTGGAGCTTCTCATCTACCTTTGTATCCCAAGGAAGTCATTACTGATTTATTTTATCATTCATTGAATGGTAGCCAAATCATGCTTTATAGACTCTTGGGGTATGATATGGGTATTTTTAGCTTCTACCAACATCACCTAGTGCTACAATTAAGGATTTTTTTCATGGTTCACTAGGTTAATGAAACCCAAGTGTTGGTTTAGTGAAGCATGACTCATAGGGAGTTTGTTTGTTGTGGAGAATGACTGAAGAATTGGGATATTATGATTAGTATTGGGAAAGACACTCAACATGGGAATTTGTGGCAAAGAATTAGTATTGGGAGCCATCATTTGAACTTGAAGCTTCTATTGTATATCTAAATTTATGGCCTTTTCATAATCCATGGGTAATTCCACTATTGTTGGGTCTCATCTTAAGAACATATCTATCCAAGGGTCTAAGGAATTTTTATATATTTCAAGTGTTAGTTAAGGTTTGGGTTGGTAGATCATGGTAACTCCATTTTAAATATTATAAAATATTATGTTTAATTTATTAATAGGTTCATTATATTTCTATTTAATGCAATTGAATTTTTGGTAAAGGAAAATAAGGTCAATCAATTACCCAAACTAGGTGAGGAAGGCAGTACTAAATTAATCCAATTTTGGGATTGCATTCTTGATGAGGTTAAGGAACCAATAATAGGATAAGTATGTCAATGTGAAGTGGAAAATATTTCATGCCACATACTCATGTTCCACATTTAAAATACTTAGGGTTGTCTTGTAAGAGGTCACATGTTAATTAGTAGTTTGTCCTACACTTGGAGTGAAACAAGGAAGATAAATCTCAAGATTTTTGGGTAAGTCATGGATAACTTCAAGGATGTTAGTCTTTGAGTTGACTAACTAGGCCATCTTGAGTGGTATATTTTTTTGGAGATTGAGAATATGAGCTAGTGGTAACTACTATATGTCTAGGTATATTGAGTCTAGGACTCATATGGAATTGAAAGAGTGAAACCACCAGCTAGCCATAATGGGACCTAATTCTAGTGATGGGTGAATTAGACTCTAGGTTGTTTCACATAAAATAAATAATTATTATGTTATCATCAATAATGATAATATAAAATAATTCAACACTTAATGCATAAATTCTTAATGCCTTCCTTCTAGTACAAGATGTTGTTATGTGTGTTTGAAGTACATAATAATGGAGAAAGTGTAAAGGATGGGAAACAATACTCAATAAATAAAATACTCATTAAAGTATTATGTTCCTAATTATAATTATTCTTAATAAATAATCCCTTCTTATAGTGCTATTTGTCATTCAGTCCAAGATCCTACTCTAAAATACTCATGAAATTAGGTATTTTCAAAAATAATAGTGAGAACAATGATGGAATTTCATCCTCCATTTTAGGAATTATGTGATATCATATTAGGGTACAATTTTAGGTATTTTTATCCTCAATGGAGCTTACATGGAATAATATCTGAGAGATACAATGCCACCACCAGAGGTTAAATAATGATTGCTTGAATAATGAGTTAATTACATGGGTTTATTGCTAATGTTCATTCACATTGATTTAACATTTTCTAAACTAAGTGGGTGTGGGTAATTCATTTTATAAAATAAACACAAAAGAGAGGGAAGATTAAGGAATTAAATCATTTTTCTAGATCAATATTGCATTAATGCTTTAATGATCGAGCTAAGTGAATCTACCATAATTATATCATTATGTGTTAAGTTTCACCAAAGGTTCTAACCCAATATTAAAAAATGGAAGGAATTTTATGAAGTAATGAATAATTATTTATTTATGAACCCTCACTAAATAAAAATATAATAGGTCTATAGTAAATAATACAAAAAATTCCAAGATAAATTATAGACTAACACATAGGTTATAAATATAATAAAGAAAATAAAAAGAGTTCACAAAGAGGTTATAACAAAAAAACATATCATAACATTTCATTCCTTAAGTGACAAAGCATTAAAATAATTATATGAGTTATAACATTCATTTAAAACTAAAATGATAAATATTTTGACATATAGAATATGCATTTCATAAACACTAAAATTACATTCATAAAACAAGTTCTATTATAAGGATATCAATCATGGACAACTTTATACAATCCAAAAGGGTGAAGTAAAATAGAATTGAAATCTATGATTGTTTCTAACAACACTTGGAGTTAATACTATTGTAAACCTCAAAAATATAATTTAGTTACATATTTATAGATGAGAATGGGATTCACCTCCAAGTATCATGATATTCCCATCATGGGCCATGATGGACACTCTAGGTTTTTACAACTATATAATTCAATAAAAGGAAAAAAAATCTCCACTCACCTCATAAGATTCATAGGGACACACCTAACTGATAAGTAGAGGGGAATAGATGAGAGGATTCCCAACTATTTGGAATTTGATTATTTATCCTCTAGTATAGCTATCACAAGGTCAAAATCCCAGTATAGCTTATCAAGGTTCATTGGAGGTTCTCTAAATATTATATATACCTAGGCCATGAGCCTTTGGTATCATATAGGGGAGCCTCCATAGCCACCTAGACTTTAGATACCTGGTTGATGCTAGTTTTGGATTGGGTTGAGAGCTTGAGAACTACCTAGGCCCTAAATTTATTTGTTCTAGCTATATTTTTCTTCATAAAATGGTCAAAGTGACCTAGGAAAAATACAAATTCACCCTAATCTAGTAGAGTCTCATCTAGGTAGAATATCACTGAGATATTCACTTCCTTGAAGTAAGCCAATATATTATTCATACCATCCTCTAGGGGTTCCATCATAGTTGGGGCTAAAAGAAGCCACTCCTCTATAATTGTTCTCATGGTCTCAATGTACATCTGATATAATCCCAAGTCTAAAGTGGGGATCAATTTAAACTTCAAGAATATTCCCTTATTAATCACAATCATTAGCTTCTTGTATTTACCATCAATCACAATGATCCTCTCCAAATAGGCCTGAGTTTATTGGATGAGATCCTAGCCATATGACATATTCCCTATCACTTTTCCCATAGTCAATAAAAGTTTTAGGAGGGCATCCTTGACCTACCAAATTATCCCAATGGGGAAGGATCTCTTTACATGTGCCTCTAGAGTTTAACCTAGATCTACATGTATTCAAGAAGTTTCTCCAACATGGCATGGGTTTAAAAAAGAAAAAAGAGTGGGTCTTCCACTATATTTTCTTCTCATGAAGGAGTCCTCACTTTGGCAAGAGAAAAAAAGTCATGCTAGATCTACCAAACCATAGGGTTATCCTCTTGAAATAATTTATGTGTGAGGATCCTTCACATGCTCCTTATGGTGTGATTAAAATCCTAATATAGTTTGGGTTGCCTTGTATTATCATATCCATAACCTATGACATAGGAACCAGTCCTTAAGTTTTTGTAGGTGTTGGTGGGGTGGAGGATATGGTAGTGATAGGTGGAAGATGAGGTGTAGTGGGTATGGAATAAGTGGAAAATATGAATTACAAAAATAGTAGAGGAGGATGCATAAGGGAATAGGGAGGAAATATGAATAGATAGGTCTAGAGGAAAATTTTTGCTTGCCATTATACTTAGGTGATGCCCACTTGAGGGGAAATGACTCTTGGGAGAGGGGTATTTAGTAGAAGGGAAGAGATTAGTTGATTCAAGTTGAAACCCTAGGTGTTTGAGGTCATGGAAAAAGTGGGCTAGGGATCAATGTGAGGATATACTAGGGTTAGTGTTAGAGGATCCATAGAAAATGATGGAGGAGGATTAATAAGGATAATAGGTACCTATGTTTAAGGTTGAATGTGAATTTACCTCTAATTTTTTCTTAGACTTTTACTCAAGTCATCTTCAAATATTATTGTAGGAGTAGAGGTAGTGAAGGATGTGGGGTTTGACAATGGGATTTATTAGGTTTCCTAAGGAATGCATGATATTATCTTGGTCTATGGATATGTGCACTTGATAATTGTAGAAAAACTTGTTGAAATTGGGATGCCAATAAGTATTTGGACTTGAAGCATGCCCAATTAGGGTACTAGGAAAGTTCCAAGTCATGAAATGGATAGGTCGGATGGAAATAAATAAGTGAGGATTATAGGAATGGTTAAGGCCATGGTTATATTGGTGAATATTAGAGGAGATATAATAAGGAAGAGAGGAGGTACTGGATAAATGGTTTGTTAAATGGGTATGGAATCAAGTGGCACCATGAGGGGATAATGTAAAGTGGAGGGAGTGAGGCAAAAAAATTACATTGGTGCATGTTATTGGTGTTAACTATGACTTGTTTTTCAAGTTACTACTAATATCAAACCTTAGGGCCTATGTGGTCTAGTGTCAAGGTGACTATTCTTGAGCCACCTATGCTTGGGTCACTTGCTACTTATTCACATGGGTCTGACTTTGCTATGGTCAAGTCACTTGGGTCCTTAGAGGTAGAGGAGGTATATTTATAGCATGAAGAGTTATTGATCATGGGAAAGAAGGTGGAAACATCCATTATAGAATTATATTATAACTTTGGGGGGATTTAGGGTGATATCTTCTATGGTTTCAATAGATGTAGAGGGGGATATAGATGGTCTAAGATGAACCTTCTTACCCTTATCCTTATTATAAAACTTAATAATCATGAGCACCTCTTGGTCATCTTTCTTGTTCAAATATATCTCTTCATACTCTTATAGTTGGTAGACATTATCAAGTTTGAGGTAAGATAAATACTTATCTAAGTGGGATTTTATCATGCCTTATAGGTCCCAATCTCATGGCTTGGCTCTCCACAAGGCTAAAGAGTCCTACCCATTCACCATATTCTAGAGGGGAGGAAAGGAGTGGTGCACATGGTTCCTGATGATGATTGGAATATGAGGGAAGGCCTTCTACTAGTGATTAATAAAATACTCAAAAACAACCTCCACTAGTTAGTAAGTGATTTTATACTCTACAAGGTGATCTAATATGTGATAGTGCAAGTGGAGGGGCTCCCTAAGAATACTCCCAACTCAAATTATGGTATCCTCTCAAAAATACCAATGGTATCCAATAAAAGCCATGAAGTCTCTAATTTCATTTTATATATGAGGCATAGGGGTCTCATTGATCATGTTTAACACCATCACGTAGAAAGACTCGTAAATATCCCATATATTATTTCTATAATGGTGGACACATAGATTATAAAAAACTACATGAATCACTAGTCCTCTTGGAACCCACACAATAATAGTAGATGTCTTGAAAGTGAGTTTCATGTAGACTATGTCTATGAGATAACTCATCATGTAGAGTTTCCCACATTCTTGTAAATCTTATATCACTTAAATCATATTGAAATTTATCACTCATTCTATTTTACAGACTTGGTATCTATATAGGATCATGTGAACAAAGGAAACCCATAATATGTTGATGTAAGAATAATATGGGGCCCTAAATAATTAGTTTAGTAGTATCATACCAACATAGACCTCCTCTTTGAAGGTGTGGACCATGTATGCATTTATGTCATCCTTGTTTACCCACTTGGCATCTAGGTTATTAGCCTAATCTCTTAGGACATTATAAAATTTAAAGGTGTTAGTCTAGGTCTGTACCACCATTGATTCATATAAAAGGGTGAACTCTAAGGTATTGCAATAGGCCTTAAAGTAAATTCCAAATATTTTAGTAGTCTAATATTGAGAGATATTTGAGTAGAACCAATCATGGGTACTTTATTACATCTACCTAGTAGTGAATAATAACTTGTTAAATAAGTCAATGTATGGGAACACCTTAAGCTTAGCTATGGAATTGTATAGTCCACAGTTATAATAAGCTCATAGGGAATATTTTAATTCATCATGATCATCATTATTTCTACATGATTCCTTGGGTACTTGGTTGATATATTTGAATAATTCATTGTAATGTTTGAACTAGTTCAAGCTATATAGGAATAAAGTGTCTCTATATTAAGGCTTGAACTTGGAATTTGAATATGAAATGTCCATTACAACAATATGAAATTTTGTGTAAGATTGTAGGGAAAAGGATAAGGCATAGAAGGCATTAGGTTAGAGGATAAATCAAGGATTTGGTCTTTAGTATTCTATATCTATAATGGCTAAGTAGATTTCCTCAAGATACTTATGGAAACCCACATTCATCCTCTTGCATTAATGGTGTTTTATGTATCACTTGTTTTGGATTAAAATTTGAGTTTTTGTCTTAATATTTCACTTAGTTTCCTAATATGGAGTTAAATTTGGCGTATATGATTACACAATACATACTAGATCTAGTAAAGGCAATGTGACATTTAAAACTATCTAATCAAGGTCTAGTTTCCTACATAGTTTATGCCTAGTCATGATAGGAATGAGTCCATATAATCTATAAGGCTTCCCAAGCATATCCTATGTCATGCCACTTGTCATCTATCTATTATTCCTCATGTCAATGGTTGAAACCTATGAATAACCAATCACTTTGCCATTATACCCTTAGAAGGGATGAGATGTTATATTGGGACATGTGGAATCCTTTGATTATCCCTTATAACTCCATCTATACTTCATTTTGACCTTTCTAGGTCCTTGGAATTCTACCTATTAATATGACTAGTTATGCCACATTTCATGATATGATATGTCAGGCTCTCCTAGGTTCTGACATATTTATTAAGATAGGGAAACTAACTAAAATGACAACATGATGTGTTTTATTTCATCATTATGTTAGGTTCTCTTAGGATCTAACATATCTATTAGGACTATAAGACTAATGCATCTGACACATGGGAGAGCTTATTGGTTAGATCTGATCACTTATAACCTTTAGGGAATGTGAAATCCTTTTATTTGGTTGGGATATACCAAGCTATGAAATCTATTTCAATACTAATAGATTGACCATTCTACCTCTGGTTAATATTTCACTCCCTATTGGTTTAGGATCTTTGGATGTGACATCTCTATCAAGATTAGGAGATTGGTGTGTCTAACATAAGGGATAGTTTATTGGTTAGATATGGGCACTTATGACCTTTGGGTCATGTGTCATCCTTTGATTTGGTTAGGCTCTCATGAGATTTGTCATTTATATCAAGATTGAGAAACTAACCATTCTATCTCTGGTTGACATGACACTCCTTGATTGGGTTGGACTATCCCAAGCTATAACATCCCTATTAGGTTTGAGAGACTAACCATTCTAACTTTAACATAATTTGATTAGATAGATTACTAACAAATTTTAACCCTAGGATGTGTGGTGCTTCCTCATTATGTTGAGTTCTCCTAGGCTCTAACATCTTTGTTAGGGTTAAGAGACTAATGTGTTTGACACAAGGGCACATGGATTTTTTTCATTCATCCATATCTTGACATCACTGATAGCCACCTACATGGTGTTTCTTCATTTCACTATTTATCCCTTAAAAAATTCACAAAAAATAACTATAAAGTGAAAATAAGTGTGACTAATTAACTACTCACCTAGTTATCAATTAGGCTCTAAAGTACCATGTATAACACTAGGGCATAATACTCTGGGAAGGGATTGAGACTCTAATAATTTATAAGTGAGTGAAATTTTACAAAGTTAACACATTAAATATTCAAATAAATAAAGGATATCTTAACCATGGAGTATCACCAGGATTTGACATTGTTTCTTTAATAGACCTTTGAGGTTCTCAAGTTGGATCAATTTTTCATTACAAATACCACATGCTCGATAAAATTAGGGTGACATAGGATTTCAAAAACTTGTTTTAGGGAGAGCTAACCAAAATGAGATAATGGGTCTAGGATTTCTCAATTATGTAGTTTATAAATAGGCCCTACATATGTATGTAAAGGGGACATTTTGGTCACAACACTTCTCCATTTCTCTCTTGATGATCTTGATGAGGTTCTTGTTATTTGACTCTACAAGTCCATTACCTTGAGGGTAATAGTTTTATGAAGTCTTTAGATAAATGTAATACTTAACATCCTATTCAGAGATCTTGGTTCCAATAAATGTTTTGGCATTATCAAAGATGGTTGCAAGACGTATACCAAATCTAGTTGTTATACCTTCTAAAAAGTCATGAATATAGTTCTCATTAGGTTCCTTCAAAGAAATAGCTTCAGTCTACCTTGTAAAGTAATCAGTGGCTATCAAAACCAACATATGGTCTATAATAGATGGTGGACTAATAATCCCAATAAAATATAATCCCCATTAGATGAAGGGATGATCAACCTAAATAGGGTGGAGGGGAAGAGATGATGACCTATATTTCCCTATGATTAAGGCACACTTTTTAAAATTTCTTGCCCATGTGTATGAATCTCTAAATAGATTAGGTCAATAAAGTATATCCTCATTATTTTTAGAAGTTTTTCTTAGAGTAAAATTACCTCTTGATGGCCCATTGTGAAATTCTTCTAATATCTGGTTAATCTAATTTGGATCAACACATCTTAAGAACACATGATTAAGATATTTTATAAACAAGATTCCATTTACAAGGACATATGAAATGGACTAAAATTTTAAGTATCTTCTTTTATCCTTATCTAAACCTTGAGGACACTCACCTGTTTGGATATATTTGATCATGTATTGATTCCAAATCTAAGTAAGTGGAGGTGTAACTAATTATTGATCATATTATAACACTAGGATAGACATTTTATCTTATTTTAGTTTTGATGATAACTATTCATACAAACCTTTCTCTCTTACCAATTTGATTACCTTAATTTTCACATCATATTCCATGTCCTTGATTTTCCAACCAATTCTCTTCCCATTCAAATATCTACTTAGAATAAAGTCTTTGACACTTGGGTATGACACCATCAACTAAATTTTATTATTAAAGATCATTTGTCTAAACTTTATAAGACTTATTATAAAAACAAGTACTTGTTTTTCCATGAAATTATACTTTACCTCATAATCTTTCAAACCCTGACTGAAAAAGGCTATTAATTAATCCAATTCTTCACTATTATTTTGTACCAACATTATTGAGATAGTATAATTACTTCCAAAGGCATACATAAGGATGTATTTTTAAAAATCAAGATTAATGAGAGTGAGAGATTTGGATATGGATTATTTAATTGATTCAAAGCTATCTTTCCATTCCTTAGACTAATGGAAAGTCTAAATTTCCTTCAACATAGTAGTTAGAGATTTATAATATTGATAAAATAAATAATAAACCTCCTAAGAAAGTTGATCCTTCCTAAGAATATTTGTATCCCCTTCTTATCACTTGGTAAGAAAAAATACCTAATTTAACTTACCCTTTGAGGATCTGTTGCATGTCCTCTTTCAAAGACAATATGGCCCAAAATTTTACCTTCATGGACTAAAGAATGCACTTATTTGGATTGAGTGAGACTCGAAATTGACAATACATTAAAAAAAAATGGTTAACATGAACCAAATTATTATTATATTTATAAAATATTGTAATCTAAATAAACCAAGATTATATCATTGATCAAACCTTAAAATTCCATCTCCTTAGCCATTTGAAACATTATACCAACATTAGATAACCTAAATGGCATCTTCCTATATGCACAAGCACCCCATTTATGGCAAAAGATGTCTATATTGGTCTATATCTTGGACTAAGATCTAATTATACCCTAAATATCCATCTATAAGTGAGAAATGCTCTCAACCTATTACCATTTTCAATATTTACTCCATGGAGGGAAGAGGATAGTGGTCCTAAAAATAATCTCTATTGATATTTATTAAGTATACACATACTATTATCTCTCTATTCTTATTTCTAATAGGAACCAAATTTTCCACCTAATAATAATGTTTGATGGGAAACATTATGCTATCTTTTATTAGCTTGGCCAACACATTCCTCATTAGAGGTTCTATTTTAGGATTTATATGCCTTTGATTCTACCCAATTGTCTAAGAATTTGGGTATAATTAAATTATGTGTTGATCCAAAATAGGATAAAACCCTTAAAGGTATTTTTAGATCCATGAAAATATGTCATCATACTCACTATAAAGCTCAAAATATGCATATTTATCAACTTTATTGCATAACTTTCCTAATTTGAGACATTTGTCTTTAATAATTGAGATTTATTCATAATATTTAGTGATAGTCATATTAATATTAACCCGTTTAGATTGATCATCAGTTTTGAAAATGATCTCAAGGGTGAGAAAGCCTTTTGGAATCCCATTGGTCTTAAGCTGGATGATTTATCCTCATATTTTTGTTAAAATTTTGTCTAATTTTTGGCAAAAAACTCAATTTTCTCATGCAAAAAACTATTTATTTTATGTTCATTCTAAAAAACTTGATAGTTAGTAATATTATCAAGTATAATAGACATTATAACCACCTTGATATATTGCTAAGTTTTCTCCCTCTTGATGTAACTTAGGATATGGAATTAGGCACTAATGGCAACCAATATATATTATCATGTTTATTCTTTTCTCTAGGAATAAATTGTATGTTAAACACTTTAAATTCCTCTATAAGGTCCAAAAATCTATTTTTGTATGACTTAAATAAGTTATTCTTAGATTTATGACACCCTCTAACCTAATTTATGACCAATTCACTATCATTGAAGACTTGTAAAAACTTTATTCCTCTCTTCTTAGCCCACTGGAGTCCATGTATAAGTGTTTCATATTCATCTAGGTTATTAGTAAAACTAAAATAAAATATAAAATTATAAAATTAAATATATTACATAGGATATAATAACATTACACCATCTCTTAATCCACTTTTGCTCCTAGATCCATTGAAGAACATTTTCCATACACCATCAAAATTCTCACTAGGCTTGACAAGATTTAGGATTATATCATCTTATTTGTGCATGTAGTAGGTACCTAAATTAGTTTGTTCAATAAGATTATAGGGGTAATATTCATGATGTTCAAATCCACACTAATAAAGTATAATATTAGGAATGACTTCATTAAGTATGGATGGTTCATGGTCTAGGATAGTCTCTTCTTGATCAAGAACTGTGCCATTAACACTAGGAAAATTTGGCACATATAGATATATGTGATGTATTTAAATTGGTTTATATTTGATAGTGGATATATTTACATATATTTTCCTAAATAATATTTGATACCAATCTCATGACAAGTATTATCCAATCTTAGCTATGAAGTCTATAAACAAACATAGTCTAGAATAGGGTGGGAGATCTATAATCAAAACATCTTGATATGTTAAGAAGTTAGGAAATGCATGGAAAGTGAGGTTTAATCATTTTATCAAACCAATTTTTTTTTTGTTGTACCATATAATTATACTAATCTTATAGTGTTTGGTTCATGATTCAAACCTAGCTTATAAACAACTTGATTAAGCATCACATAACTCCTTGAACCTAAGTCTATCATAAAATTATAAACAAAGTGATCACCATGAGAAAATAAATGTATAAAGTTAAAATTTTATCTCTCACACTTAGTTATAATTAATTACGTTGACATAAACTAGTTAGTATTGATTTTGATTCATTTTTTATTCCACTTGAAATACTAAAACTGCATAATGTTTCTTGAAACAAATATTTTAATCCCATAAAGGTAAATGTTTCCCATAAATAAATTTTGACATTAGTATTTTAATTTTCTAAATAATGTTGAAGGGAAAATTACTAACCTTTGTTTTTATTTTTTTAGTAGTATTACCTTGAATTTGAGTGTATTGGATCTTATCCTTAGGTTGAACCTCACTACTTGTGGTCTATTTTTTAATTTTATGAACACTTAGAGTTGAATTGGACCTTATGGATCATTAGAGAATTTGAGTTAAAATAGGACCTCTAATATATGGTTGTTCACTTTTAATATCCCTTTTCTTGGACTTTATGTTGGCTTCTATATAATTAGTAGCCTTAATTGTGTTCTCCACTTGATTTTCCCAACAATAATCATCCTCTTTCCAATTCAAAAGTGTATAATTAGGTTGTATTTTCTATTTGGATGACTCTCTTTGTGATGATTTTTTATATTGTGTCACTTTAATAATTGATACACTTTGGACCATCAATGTTGGGTTGAAAATGGCATTAGGACATGCAGTTTGGTTATGAGGTTAGATGAAAGGATAACACTAGTCATAATATTGAAGGAGGTTATTTTAAAATAGAATAATTACTTTTGAGGAATTAGGAGTAGATAAATTTTGATTTTTTATTGTCCTTGCATGGGTAGATTGTCCTTTTCTTTAAAAATTGACTTGAAAGGGATGCCTATAAGACTGATAAGGAGGCTAGTAAGGAGTATCATAAGGACTATTAAACTAATTTTTATACCTCTTTAAGGTGAATAAATCATTACTAAAGGTCTGAAGTAAATTTTTTTGCTTCATGTAAATCATTTGATAGGCTAGGAAGGGTTTTCTCTTGACTAGCTAGTTGGCTTGTTAGCATAGGAATGGGAACTAAGGTAGATTGTGTAGGTAGTGTAAGATTTAGTAATTATATAAATAATGGCAAAGGAGGTCTTGGAAAATTCTTCCCAACTTGTATAAGGTATTTTTCATCCCTAATGGTGATCTTATATACATAAAGAAGAGTTATACCCCATAGATTAGATCATAACAACAATATCACTTTTTATGGTTCCTATATAGTATAACAAAGCATTATTAGGAGTGGTCTTAACAAGACCTAGGATTCTATCATAGGATTGTGTAACCTAAAGATGAAATCACTCATGAATTATGGTGGATGTCTCTTAATAATGGTCAATTATTCAACTAAGGACAAATGATCACTTTTGTCTCCAAGCATAATACTTTTTCTAATTCATCCTATGAGCCAATAAAATTAGGTTGTAAGATCCTATTCCATTAAATATCCTTGTCCAATAATTAGGAATATAAAAGCCTAATAACAATATTTTATTGAGTAATATGGTTTACTAAATAGATGTTGGCAATATCCTTGATATCCTCTATAGGTGTGGTATTCTCTCCAGGGAAATAAGGTATGCTCTTGAGGGATAAAAAAAATCTATCATCATGTTGGGAAGGATTTAATGGGATTATTATATTGAAACGAATAAATACATGATTCTAGGGGAAACCATATGAAAATTATAAGGTAAACTTTAGTTGTGTTGAGGGGATTTTGTAATAGAAGGGAGGTTAATGTACAAAGCAAATGTTGAAAACCACTTCCTATTGATTGAATTTAATGATAACTAAACAAAACCGGTGTCCTTATCTCTAGCATATTCCCACATTTTTACTTTTGTCATATATATTTGATACTAATATGAACTAAGATCCATTGAAATCTTAATGGAGTTACCAAGTACTTTATATATGTATTAAATCACTAAAATTTTCAAAGAGTAGAATGAATGTTTCAACAAATCTCTTTAAATATTCACACTGGGCATACCATACAACTATTATCATTTGGCATGGAAAAGCACATATGTAGGTAGCTATGGAGGGAAGAGGGAGTGTGGCCATGGATAGGGCTAAGCTGAAACCCTAGCCTTCGTGGCAATAGATTTTGATGTTTAGATCCCAGTCTGCAAAGGGATGCTGGAGCACGATGCAGGGAATGTGAAATCATTATGGCATGGTTCATTTTTTGCTTTGAGTGGTAAATGAAGCAAAGAATTTTTAGATGGTGCATGCGTAGCTTTGTAAAGCCTAATTTTTATAGCACAGATTTGTATTTTTACCTCAGTTTTCTATTTTGTGGCTGTCGTGCTTACCAACACCCTATTCTGAGCGAATCAGTGTTTTCTTTAGGGATATCTTAAATGCCATGGCGGTGATTCCTCTATGTAGAGGGGGTGATCTTGTAGGTTTTTGGGTGGTTGGAAAGGGAAATGGTAGCGACAGATATGGGGGTTGTTACCTGTGTGGGAAGTGAGGCTTAGATGCAGAGCTTCATGGTTAAACCCTAGCCTTGCTACCGTTGTTAAATAGAGTGTGTTTCCTCTATGTTGGTGCACCTCGTGTGGTAGATGGTTCATTTCAGAACCATGTTTTTAAAACCTATTTGGCCTTCGATGACCAGATCTAGTTTTATTTAGGTTTCAAATCCTTGTAAAACCTAGTTGCTTTTATTGGTTTTTATTGGTGGTTTTAGGTTCCTGTAAAACCTATTTTGATATTGTCCTGCAGTATGTTTTAGGAATTACTTTCTTGGTGGGCATTAATGTTTGATCTTTATTGAATCTGTTAAAGGGTTTCAGGACCCCTTCAAAACCTATTTTTACCTTAATCTAAAAACTATTATCACTTGGATTTTGCACCTAATCATTCAATCAACTAATCTAATGGAAATAATGATACCATATCCAAGATGTGGGACCTTGGCTCCTTGGAATGAACCT
Source organism: Torreya grandis (assembly GCA_037957365.1). NCBI lineage: Eukaryota > Viridiplantae > Streptophyta > Pinopsida > Cupressales > Taxaceae > Torreya > Torreya grandis. Next base: position 56,043 of record JARHVA010001889.1, read on the forward strand.
ACGGAGAAGGCCTTCTCCTACATAAACTAGATGTACCTAATTTAAGATTAGTTGAATGCATAAAACTATGATAAAAAGACCTATGTACAACTAATATTATCTATTTTGTCATGGAAAATGAGATATTATCTATTTTTCCATGATAAAACGAGATATGAATTGATCTAAAATGAAAAGAGGTGATGCAACAATAGTATAGATATCTCATCCACCTAATTTAACAACATAATAAATCCACAAAATTGATGAGGAACTAAACAAATCTTAAATAAATTGTAACTTTATCAATACTTGCATAAGTGATTTTCATTAAAGTAAGGTCATACACAATACAAAACCTATTTATGAGGGTATATAAAATGATAGAACAATAACATAAAGGAAAGAAACATCCACAAATGAAGATCAAAAATTTAGATTTTACACAATGCTTAAGAAAATTATCAAGGTATAAGAGGAAAAAATCAATTTTACTAGATTTACAGCATTAAGATAACATTACAAGTCTAAAAAATATTAGTCTCTTGTCATTCCTAAGAGAAGGTATCATGAATGAGTCATTTTAATTCTTATATATAATAAATATAGATGAGAGAGAGGAAGATAGAAATAGAAGACCTCATGAATGTTATAGTTAGTCCATTAATCTAACCTATGAAAGAGAAGAGATAAGGAAAAATGGGGTCATTAATCCCTATCCAATGCATTAGACCTCTCCGATGAAGATATTCAATTAAATTTAATGTATTATTTGGAAAGGAGACCTCATTCCTTTCTATTTTTGTCCTTAAGAAGTATTGTGGATGATAAGTGTGTTCCTTTGATGATGCTATATTATTGGAAACCCATGTCTTAACAACCTTAACGTACATATGCCCACCTCCCATGCATGTATTTTAGTGATAATCTAGCCCATGTTTGACTTTATTTCTTAACATCCATGCATAGATAATGTTTTAATTAGAGGAATATCTCCTATGCCCATTTAGATCCTTGAGTTGACTTGCCATGACTACCACTCTATGGAGGGAGTTGCACATCTCTAAAGGTAGTTTTCAATGCCTCCATCCTATTTCATTATCTTTATGTTTAGTTACTCCATTAATATTAGTACTGGAAATTATTTAGAAACATATTAATTAACCTTGAAGTCTATTTGAAAGCTTCTTAAATAGGTTAAGAAGTTGGTTCGTATTCATCTTTGCCCATAAGAGCTATTAGAGAAACCAAAAAACCTACATTTTTATGTTTGAAGGCTCCATCTTCTACCCTATAAACCTAAAATAATCCTTTTAAAATCCCAAAATACTATTATAAAACATATTATAGGTATATAAAATATCTGTTGAGGTCATAACACATCCATCTCTTTAACTTGTAGATCTTTAGATTATTTCTAGGCTTTAATATCATTGCTCTCCAAACTTCTTTGTATAGTCTTAAAAACCTTACAAGAACCTTGGAAGTCAATCAAATTTATCATTCAAGCTTACAAATTTGAAATCATATTGTTGGCATCTCTTAAATATTAAAAAATATCTTTGTTATTCCTTAGGAGGTCTTGAACACTTCTCATACATTCACAACAGTCTTATATCCCATTATAAGACCTAGCTCATCTCTATTTAGCCATATACCTTGTCAAAGAGCTTAATAACCTATTTTATATAGGTGCACTCATAATCATAACCTTATTTAATTTAAATCTATCTCAATGTTTTATAAGAAGACCTATAATCGAGTCATAAACCTATTGAATATGCTCATGGGCATGTATGAAACCTTATAGACATATGGAGACTTGATTTGAGGTTTTAAATCATGTATAATTATCTTTAAAATACTTGACATATTCAAACATGCCTCTTAGGATTGTAAATGTGATAGAAAAAAATCAATAACTTACACCTTTCTCTACAACAACATGTGGATCCTATCCAAGAATTTAAACTTGCTAGTAATAGTTTTGACATTCTATGGGGATCCCTTTTAACATTTTTAGACATGAAACTCATGAGGTGTTTAAAATATTGGTCTTCTAGACCTGTAGATATATTTCACTATTTCAATCATGATTGAAATATCATTATTTCCATTGGTATACCTATAGATGTCCAATAAGGTTAGAGAACCCCAAATTTCATTTTCCACATCCATACTATTACTCTTGGAAGACCATCTTAGGGATTGGTAAGTGATTTGAGAATTTTTGGGAGCATGTTGTAGACCTATTTCATCATGAAGGTTTATAGAGACTCATTTTATCATTGTGAAAAAGGTTATAGACCCTATAAAATCTCTTGAGAAGTTTTAAGAACATGATTTCACCTTGATCAATCAAGAAAACTTATTTGGAAATTATAGGCCTACCTACATACTCATAGGTGTATGTATCTTGGTTGAAAATAAAAATTAATAATATTAAAACATTTTAACTTAACAATTATACCTACAACCTTTACATACTTTACAATCTATTGGCACTATATACCCACAAATTTCTCCAATACCTCATATTACAGGACTACAACATGCCCTAACCATACTTTGAACCTCATGAAGACTCAATCCTTAACAAACCTAAAACATCCATGAAAAATCTAACCTTAAGTTCATAAAATATTGGTTTGGATGTCATATACCTTGTGATAATGTTGGGGAAAGATTGAATACTCTTGGGCTTTATGAAACTTGTTCTCACTTTCTTTAACCCCATCCAATCAAAATTTTATTATTCTTAATGAGACCTTGTAGGATATAAATCATAGACTATAGACTTCATTTCCTCTCTTTGAAGGCCTAAAACCTTATTAGTGGGCTTTATGATCTCTTCACCTTTATAACTCTATTTTATTAGTCTTAAGGGAATGTAAACATGCTTAAGAACATTTGTCTTCCTATCAATGTCATAAAATCCTTTTCACACACTTGTAGACCTATCTTTTGATTGTAAGACACTATTAATTATAAATAATACTTCCTCATAAAGGTCTTGATATCATCAAACATATGTCATCCTATTTACTCCTAATCCTTGCCTTAGAGCCTTGTATCAACATTGCTTTGTCATGAATGGAAACCTTATTGAACTTGAAAAATTTTTCCTTGCTAAAACATCATAACCTTACTAACTCTACCCTTGTTCTCACAAGATCATGCTTGGATCATTGTAATTTATTCTAAATGATGTGGATACCATCTTTAAGACCTTGAAAATACTCCTTAGGTAGACATTAAGATCTTTTGGTCCTTATTGAAACCTGAGAGTGATCATGGAGGCTCAAATGGTGAATGCCATACTTGTTTTAAATCCTTCAGATGTTTTAATCTTTAAACCAATACGTGTAATAAATATTTTGAGAAACTTTAATACCACAAAACCTTCCCTGGCTCCTTGAACAAGTGATATAACCCTTGGGACTTCAAAACCTTAGCTAGGGGGGCCTTGATAAATTGGACCTAAAAGTGGGTGTTTGAGACCTAAAACCTTTCCTAAACCTTCTTAGTCATTAAATTTATAGATAATTCTCCAAAAACTACATATAAATTGTTAGTTTTACCTTCACATGTCTATAATATCATTATGAGGGTAGAGAGTCATTGAAACTACGATGCTAGTTACAAGCTTGGAGACTCTTGGAAATGTTTTAGAAGGCTTTAGAAACATGTTTTAACTCTTGGATTAGGATTGTGGGCATTCTTAGACAATTGAAACCTTTTAATCTCACTTATAGTTGTCTATTAGGACCCTCTATCCTAACCATCTTTTTGGAGTTTGTTTATTTAATAAAAGGTTTTAGATGTATATGATTTGTAAGATGTCCCTCAAGCTCATTATAATAGTTATAATAGTAAAATGTAATATTGTAATAATATATTAATCCCACATTCATGGGGAGTAGTAGTTATCTAGTGATAAATTATAATAAATAAGAGCTTAGTATAGTATGACGGCATCCATGAAGTGTATTGAATTGATCTTGCTCAAAAGAGATTTCCCCCTTGAAGAGGTTAGTGATTCTAAAATTCTGGTATTATAATTCAATTGTGCTTATTTTAGTCAATATATTGTTAATGTTTAGAATTTGTTTAATATATCTGTAATTATTTCTTAACTTGTTTAAAAAGGATCCTATTAACTAGTATCAGAGCACTTTCTAGGGCCAATTTGTTTCTATGACCCATTGTATGCTCTCATATTACCTTAATAAGACCTTGGTGATTAGAAAGTGGAAACATAATAGATAGTGGTAACTACAATATATATTTTCTAGAGTGGTGCCATTTATGCATATTTTTATTTTCTACATCTCCATTACAAGTTCAGATAAGGGTAAATACCCATCCACATAATTATGAGAAGTACTTAGGTGTAAGCCCTAAAACTCATTATGAGGAGTACCATAGGAAACCCAAAGTAGTTATCCCATTGAGAGGAACTACTAGCAAAATGGGTAATGGCTTGATCTTGATTGACTAGTTTCCACCCATCATGTAAACCAAGAGATATCACTTATTTAAATCCATGGAGAGAAATTTTTTGGAGATTCATACTTTTTCAAACAACATTGGGGGCCAGGGAGATTTATTAAATCCCTTAAGTAGACAAATAGACTTAGATCCCATATCCCACATATTAATCTAAAACATTATCAATAAAAGTAACTATAATTGAGCACAATGGTAATTTCAAAATTTCCAACCTACTTTTGACAGGAGTAACCAGAGGAACTAATGAAATAATGTCAAAAAAATGGTTATGTTTCACCCGTGTCTACAACATGGCAAATGATTTTTTTGTTTTTCACCATATCTCTCCACTAGTATCTCTTTTAGTCCTCAAAATTTACTAAGACACCTTAAATTTACTTACTCACCTTTCCATCCTTGATATCCCATACCCCAATTCCACTTCCATTAACCAAAAATCTCATTTTTTGCTTTTTTGGAATTTGCCATAACTTATTTAGTTTTTATCCTCTTAATTCAAAAAAATTCCACAGTGTTCCTCTCCATTTTCTACTATTTTTTATCATTTGGAAATTTTTTCCAATTTTTACATTATGGCTCCAAAATTTCCCTTGCCTTCATTAATCATACCCTAAAGGTGCAAAAAAACTATTAAAAGTACATTTACCCCTTCCACTTTCATCTAAATTAAAAATTTCCCTTACTAACCATGTCTTAAAACTTGTTTTCATATCCACTACACAAAAATTAAAATAAAATAGTTATGGTTGTGACCCATATTAGCATTATGTAAAATGACATTATTGAGATTTGGTCTAAAATTGTTGCTCTTCATAAGGACATCTATGAATAAATTTCCAAAATCCATGCTAAAAATTATGCACTCCAAAATCATGAAGATCATCACTCTGATGGTAGTTATTCTTTTGCACCATTCTATAATCCTAAATTATCTTTTTCCAAATTGAATGGCACTGACCCCACTAAATAGAATTATCATGCTGAATAATATTTCATTTTGCATCCCATAGAGGAAAGAGTCTCTATTGCTTCTTTTCACCTAGAAAAATATGTTGTTTAGTGGTATGAATGGTATTGCAAGACACACATTGAACCTCAATGGACTAAGTTCATCACACTCTTTCTTACTTATTTTGGGCCTAGTATCAATGATGACTTCATAGGTGAATTGACTAAACTATGTCAAATTAGCATCATGCATAAATATCAAATAGAGTTTGACAAAATTACCAATCACATGAAAGGTCTCTCTAATGAATTTTTTTGAAGATACTTTCTTAGTGGCATTAAGGATGGGATTATATCTGAGGTTAAAATGTTTCAACCTCACACCATTATGGAATCCTTAGGTCTTGATAAGCTTTATAAAGACAAGATCACTTCCCAACATCACACTTATAATTGGTCACTATAAAATCCCTCTTTATAGTAGACCCACACTAGGACAATCCCCATCAAATGTCTCATATATATTAAAATGTGTGCACATTGAGAAAAAGGGATTTAAAAAAAAATTATTATAAATGGGCTCTCGAAAACAAATGCATAAAACAAAAATTGTACCTACTAGATGTTAATTCTCCACTAGAGACCTAAGATTTTGAGAATACCATTAAGGACCTAACATAAGAAGCTGATGATTTTGGGCACTCAAATTCTCCTAAAATATCAATGCATGATTTGGCTAGAGTTACCACTCCCCAAATAATGTGTGTTAAACAATTTCTTAAGAAATGAACATTCACCATTCTCATCAATTCTTGAATCACTCACAACTTCATTGACCCTCAGGTATCTAAGCAAGAAGAATTTTTTATACACCCTTTTTCCATCTTTGAAGAAATGATTGCCAATGGGAAAACCTTACCATGCAAAGGAAAGTTATATAATATTCATATTTGTATGGGTGACTATAAACTCAAGTATGACATGTTTTATCTATCTTTAAGTGGATGTGATATTGTATTGGGTGCCTAATGGTTACACACTCTTAGACCCATTCTTTGGGACTTTTTTAAAGTATGGATGTAGTTCACTAACAATGGTCATAAATACACGTTGGAATGCCTTCTTCATGTATCCATAAGTTTTATTAGATATCACTACATAGATAAACTTCTTAAATGTATATCTCATGGCATCATTTCCCAATTTTTCTCTTTTCACACTACTCTTCCACTAGATTCTAACAAACCTTTAGACTTGCAAGATGTTTTAGTCAAGCATGTAGTTGTCTTTGTAGAACCAATAGAATTACCACCCAAAAACCTTGAATACCATCATATCTAGCTTCTTCCTATAATTAAACCCCTAAAAATTTGGCCATACTATTACCCATTTTATCAAAAGGTTGAGATTGAAAATATGGTTCATGACCTTCTGCAGGTAGGCATCATTCGACCCAACACTAGTCCTTATTATTCAATTGTCTTATTAATTCATAATAAAGATGGTTTATAGTGAATATAAATTGACTATGAGGACATGAGAAATATCACAATCAAAGACAAATTCCCCATTCTATTTATCGATGGTCTTTTTGATAAACTATATGGTGCATAATGTTTCTCAAAATTGGACTTATGCTTTGGCCATCATGAAATATGTGTTCATGAGGATAACATTCCCAAAATGGAATTTAACATACATGGTGGTCATTATGAGTTCTTGGTCTTATAATTTAGGCTTACTAATTCCCCCTCTACCTTCCATAGCTTAATGAACTAAGTAGTTCATCCATTTTTGAGGAAGTTTATCTTGGTCTTCTTTGATGACATACTCATCTATAACCACACATGGGAGGATCATCTCAACAACCTAGATATAACTTTGGGCATTATTGATGTAAACCAATTATGTCTTAAACATTCCAAAAGTTCTTTTGGGAAATTATAAGTTGAGTACCTAGGATATATTGTTTATTATGATGGTGTTCACATTGACCACACCAAAATTGAAGCTATGAAAATTTGTTATACACCTTCAGCACTCAGAAGTCTATGAATATTTATTGGTCTGATAGGGTAATACAAGAAATTTTACAAGTATTATGAAAAAATTATAACACCATTAATTATTATGCACAAGAAAGACTCCTTTGTATGGGCATCCACATATGATACAAAATTTGATAATTGTTATCAATAAATATTACATCGTAGTAGACATTGTTCAATATTTTTCTACATTTTGGAAACATGGGAACATTTATATGTATGTGGGTGTACCTATATTGGAAATGAGCCTCTAGATTTAAGTGCTATCTCCATGATTGTGTCTTTAAATGCTCATACCTACTTAACTAGTTGCTTATGGAAAAAGAGTTAAAATTAGCATGAAATACACCTAATCTAAGGGGGTTCTACACCAATATGTGTTACATATGACCATCATGCATTATTACACTAAGAAATAAGGAACACAAACTAACTTTTAAGTCATATAAATTCTAACATGATAATTTTAGAATGGATGTGAGATACATGAGAGATATCCAAGGTAGTGAACCATAGGCTAGTTGTAGGCAATAAGGCTCATTTTAAACTTAAAAGATAGAATCATACACTTGAAAACACTTAATATGACATGTTATAACATGAAATATTACACAAAAATTAATGTATAAGGGAAGAAAGGATTGAGAATAATCACTTTACATCACCATACATCACTTGGACTCTTAGACAATTATTTAAGAACTCATAATTAGATTTGAATTAATGTTCAAAGGTAGAATATGACATAATTATAGTAGGTCTCCACCATACATAGAGTTTAAATCATTTACAAAGGCCAAAATGGTAGTTACTTATAGCATTTGAGAGAGAATGGGACCAAAAAAAGTCTGAAAGGGAATCAAATGAATTCAACTTCATTTGAACTATATTTATAACTACTACTAGTATGCTTCTCTGGAACTTCTTGATTGATCTAAGTCATCTCAAACAATTACAATAGTTCATTATTCCCTCATTGATGATCCATATGATTGCAATGACAAGATCAAGTAGTTATTAGTTAAGTTAACACATCAATGTGGTTATAATAATAGTATCCATCTATTAGAATTTTGTCTTGTTACTAAACTTCTCCTGATTAGTTTATTGTGGTATGTAAAAATGGATAAAGGGGTCCCTTTCATGAAGTTAGTCCTAAATATGCAATCATTGAGGTATACATGTATGCTTCCATGACATCCTTTGAAATTATAGGTTTTTTTCAATCTAGATCATGTTTGAGCTCATCCCCATGTTCATAGGTCCATTATAGATGGAAAAGTAATATTAGATTATTGGTTTTACTATAGTTGTCACATTGATGCAGACCTATAGACTATATATCCCCTACCTTAATTATAATAGGTCTAAATAGACTCACTTTGTCTATGTAATAATCAAGGGTTCACCACATGCATGGATCCTCCTAAAAATGGTAAACAAGTCATATAAATAACCTTACATGATACAAAATGTCAAACTATAGGCCCATATTTTTCTTTAATGGTTTCCTTTTATGTTAGCTATACTTGACTACATGGCTATATCTACTCATTGGAGTTTGACCCATTTTTAATGGTAGATCGATTGAACCTATTAGACCTTGTTTGATTCTATCAAAAACTAGTCTTTGGCTTAACTTTGTCTATCAAAAACTAACTTAGACTAATCAAAATACTCCTAGCTATCTTTATTCAGATTGGCCTCATAGATCCCCAATACCAAATCTTGACCTTTTAACCTTCTATGTGATATTGATCTCCTTGGTACAAACAAAAGTATTCCATTGATTTCATAACAAAAAGAACATATTCATGCCACTTGTCAATCGCATGTTGATCTTAGGATCTTATTGTCAATCTATTAGCATATGTGCTTGTGCCACATGGTGGCCTCTTGAGCTCCTTAACCTTTTCTCTCATTTTCACCATTAGATTAAGATGTGCAATATTGCATGGACCATGAGATTTTTCTTGGACCCACCTCCTTGTTAGTTAAGAACTCACCATTATATCTTTACTTAGTTAATCCACACCATGAAATCTTGTCCAACTTATAGCTCTTTAAATGGCTTTAACCCAAAGACCTTTTGACTCATTTGAACTCAATGTGAACCATTGGATATCAAATTTCAGCTTGTGAACTCATGTGTACCATTAGATATTGATAAACTTTGGACTTTTTTAGGACATTTTGAACATAAATGGTTACTTTATGGATCTCAAACTTTATGTTAGCATTAATTTCTTATGTTTTAGGTCCAACTTTAAAAGATTATAACTTGAGGTAGAAATCTTACATAGACATATTAATTTTAATATATGATCTTGACATGAAGGACTCCATGGTGTTGTAAGATTTTGGTTTGCATTATTTCTTGAGTGAAGATAATAAATGCACAAGTAAGTTATCCATCTCATTTTCATCTGACATGTAGGACATCCTGGTTATTTAGACTCGATAAGCTAAACTTTGAAGGCTTAGATCTTGAGATAAAAGACTCAAAAGATATGAAACTTGTAGAGAATGATCTATTCACTAAGGACCTTGATCTATTATGGTATGATAGTTATGCAAGGCTTTCTAAGCATATTTATAAAATGCCTAAGTTAATTGGTTTAATCTAATTTCTATGACATCCTAATGATAGTATGGTTCCTTTACTTGCCTAAGTCATTTTAATTCAATCTTTCAAGGTCCTGATGCTTTTTAAAGATTATTCCAATCTAGTCCATGTCCTTTCAAGATTATGAACATTATGGGATCTTAATTAGATCAAGTTTGAATACTTGGATGAATAAATAGTCCAAAAACATTCAATTCCCTTAGATATTTACATCAGCATATTGTCTCAAAAATTTTGTCTTAGACACTTTATCTTAGACACTTTCTCCAAAATAATGATGCCTATGGGCCTTTTGTATTGGAAAAAATGTCTGAAAGAAATGACTTCAGAATTTTAACAAGAATATTTTGCTTTGAATATTTTGTCTGAAAGAATGGGTCTTCAGAAAGACTATCTTAAATAATTTATTTGAAAAAAATATGTTTGTAGGGAAATTGTCTCAAACAATTTTCCAAAAATATGTATCCTTAGACTTTCACCTTTGGGAAAATTTTCCTATAAAAATTCTAATACTTAGACAAAATAGATCAAAAAAAATTCTATGAAAGAAATATGTCTTGTACTTTTGTTGTAGACTTTGTGTGGAATAATTTTTCTAAAAGAAATATGTCCTCCAACACTTAGCCAAAAGTTGAAATATTCCCTAGGTATAAACTTAGGCTTTTTTGGATGTGTTCTTGCAATTGCTTATCACCATCTAAAAATTACACTTGCATATATGATTCTAAAAAAACCCCTAAGACACCAAATGACACAAGGACTATGCAAGACTATGACCAAAACTAGAATTTCATATGAAATGGAATCAAATGACCTACAACATAACCTATGTCATTATAGAAAACCCATATACAAGATACTGAGTATAGGGGGTTGACCCATTTTATACTAAGGTAAAAATGGTCAAAATTCTTCATGATTTCTTAGGGGTGACATGTTTTCTATGCCATGACCAATTGCCTAATCCTATCCATTGGGATATGGATTCACATCTATAACATGTTTGACATACAAATTTGTTTGAAAAAAATACAAAACACAAGAAAAGACAAAGAAGAAACAACACACAAGATAAGAAACGCGCATGTGCTTCATGAGCACTTATGGGACACAACACACTCAAAAAGTAAACACACACCTAATCACTAACTAACTTGAAATGAAAACTTCCTCTAAGATCAAAGGGGAAGTTTGAAAACTCACTTTCTTTATGATATGAACGGTTTAATGAGACATGTATCCTTTTAATCCTTGATATAGATTCCTCTATCTTCTTCGTGGTGTTTTCCAATTTAATTCACATGATGTTAAATGAGAACCAAAAATCTCCAAATAGGTTGGTTATTGAAATGAACTCTTCTTACATCCAAACAACCTCAATTCTCTCATATGGATCCTTAGCTATGACCTCCAATGGTGTTTGAACAAAACATACCTTTTTGTTTTCCATACTTCTCTTAATGAGTTTAGGATTCTTCTTAGCTACAAGTTCTTCAAGCTCATCAAGGAGATTTGTATAGTCCACCCAATATTAACCATTGTCCTCCTTATGAAACTCTTTGTCTTCCTTCTCAAGTGTTTGACCCTCAACCTGGCAAATATCTTCAAAATATTGAAAGAGCTTCATTTGTAGTTGTCAATGATCTTTGTCCTCCATAGAAAGATTTTTCCCCACCCTCTCATGTACCTATTTTTTTTGAGAATCAATATTATCATATTTATATTCTCATATCTTTTAATGTGACTAAAATTAGGTGGGTTTATTAATTTTTCTTGATAAACCTCAACCTCTACATTGATTTCATCATCCATGTTCATAACTTCTTGCATAATAAAATCATCTAATGACTTCATGGTAGCATTTTCGTGATCAATAGAATAACCTTCATCTTTGATAGTACACTCTATTTCATGCTTGAGATACTCACCCATAACTTTATGATTAGACATGGAGTCTTCTTCAAATTCCTCTTCAATTCTTGGCCACATTTTTCATGGATAACTGCAAAAGAGTCTTCAATATGGTCCTCTTCCATATCAAACTCTACACCAGTAGCTATGGTAAGATCTTCAATGTAATTTTATTCATCCAATAAGGTAGAGCTGCACTTATGGTCACAAATGTGAGTCCCTATGGTGATTTACTCCTTATAGTCACTCATGACATCTTCTTGGTTGGCCTTGGCTTGAATTTTTTCCCCTTCACTTGCTTTCCTTAAGACGGGCTCATGTGAAGGAGATAAAATATGAGATGTATTGGAAGGATGAGATGTGATAGAGGGATGATGAATTGGGGATGGAGTGTGAGATGAAGGAGAAGGCTTATTAGTGGATTCAATAAAGAGAAAATCACTAGTAAACGCATAGGGAAGTGACTTTTTGGGCTAGTTAGAATAACAAGCATCTACATAAGTAGGAGTTTCATGTTGCCAATAGAGTTTTTGAAATTATTCAATAGAATCATGTTAATTTTTAATCTCTTTATCCTCCCACATAATTATCCTATCTATTGAGCATTGAAGGAACCTATTTTCTAATTTCATTTATTCCTTGATATCATATTGAGTTCCCTCCAATTATTCAAATGTCTCCAATTTATTCATATGATTTTGGGCAACACCTCTCAAAAATTCCATGATAATATTAGGGAACACATCATACTTATCATCCCATGAACTCATTTCATATTTAAGACCTATAAAATATGGTATGGATACCAACAAGGACTTGATATAGAATGGAAAGAGTGGAGGAGGAGGGTAATGATGGGGATCAAGACCATATTCATATTATTGCACTTTAATCTATAGGAATATATATCTTGACTTGTAATACCTTTATGTAAATTTCAAGTAAACATTTGATTCCTCATGACAAGACTCATGGGATAATTATTGTGGTTCATGGGCATTATGATATGGTTGATAGGGTTCATATTGGGACTATTATGGAGTCATTTATTGATAGGTATATTGGTAGCCTTCCTCATAGGGTTGTCCAATAACCTAATGTCTATATGGGGGAAATAGAGGATTATAAGGCTATCATGGCTCATACAGTTGATAGCCATTTTTATAGAGCTATTTGGGAGTATATTATGGTTCATAGCAAGGCTGATAAGGAGGTCCATGGTAGGGATATTAACCATAGTTATTCATGTCAACATCATGTATCAAATGATATACAAAAATTGATCAAAATATTCAATGAGATATACATGGGATGCTTATAACTATAAGTTATCATTTGGAGTTTCCATTGGTGTTAGGTTGCTTAGTTCTAAAATATGATAAAGGAAAGACATGCCAGTAATATTTACACTCTCTTAGACTTGGTCCCAATAGGTATGCCATAACTATTATCACCAAGTATCTCAACCTATAAGATGTTTTTCAAGCTTATACCATATTTAGGAAACATGGAAACATTTCCAATTATGTGGGTGTACCTATATTGGAAGTGAGCCTGTAGATTTAAGGGCTATCTCCTTTAATGTGTCTTCAAATGCTCATACCACTTCGACTAGTTATTTATGGGAAAAAGAGTTAGAAGTTGCATGAAATGAACCTAATATAAATGGGTGATGCACCAAGATGTATTCCATATGACCATCATGAAATACTACACTAAGAAATAAGGCACACAAACTAAGTTCCAAGTTCTATAGATTATAACATGAGTATTTCAATATGGAGGTGAGATGCATGAGAGCTATCTAAGGTAAGTGAACCATAAGATAGATTTAGGCATTAAGGCTCATTTTATGCTTAAAATATAGGCTCATACACTTGAAAACATTTCATATGACCTATTATAATATGAACTCTTTTACAAACATGAAAATATAAGGGAAGAAAAGATAGAGAATAATCAATTTGCACCACTATACATCACTTAAAAACCTAGAAAATTGTTCATAAACTTAGAATAAAATTTGTATTAATGTTTAAAGGTATAATATGACATCATTCTAGTAGGATTACACAATACTTGAAGTGGAAATCCTTTACAAAGTCTAAAATGGAAACTACTTATAGAATTTGAGAGATAAGGGGTCTAAGAGAAGTACAAAAGGAAAAAAAATGAATTCAACTTCATTTGAACCATAGTTACAACTAATTCTACCAATATGCTTCTTTGGAACTTCATGATTGTTCCAGGTCATCTTAATTAGTTGAAATAGTTTGTTATTCCATCACTAATGATCCATACAATTACAATAATGGGATCAATTGGTTCTAAGATAAGTTACAACATCAATGTGGTTACAATAATAGGATCCATCTATTATAATTTTGTCTTGTTGCTAAACTATTCTTGACTAGTTTTTCATGGCCTAAAAAAATGGAGAGAAGGGTCCCTTTCATATAGTTGGTCCTAGAGATGAAACCATTGAGGTTTTCATATATGATTCCATGGCATCTTTTGAAATGCTATCCCTTTTTTAGGCTGGATCACGATCAAGCTCATCCCCATGTTTATAGGTCTAATATAGATAGAAAACCAATATTAGGTTATTAGTTTTTCTATATTTTCCATATTGATGTAGACCTATAGACTATATAGCCCCTCTCTTGATTATAATAGGTCCAAATAGACCCACTTTATCTCTGTAAGAACTGAGGATTCTACATATGCATAAATCCTCTTAAACAATGGTGATCACAATAACAAAAATAACCCTATATGTAATAAAATGTTTAATGAGAGGCCCATATTTATCTTTAATGGAATCCTTTTATGTTATATACTTGAATACATAGATATGTCCACTCTTTGGTGTTTTATGAATTTCTAATGGTGGATCAATTGACCTTGAAATGCCTTGTTTTCTTCCATTAAAAACTAGTCTTTGTCTAGAATTTTTCCATTGAAAATTGACTTAGACCAATAAAAATGATCCTACCTATCTTTATTCCCATTGGCCTCATAGATCCCCATTGTTATATCTTGACCATTTGACCTTCTGTACACTATTGATCTCTTTGGTAAGAACAAAAATGGTCCATTGATTTCCTACCATGAAGAACATGCTCATTCCACTTATGAATTATGCATTGATTTTAAGATCCTATTATTAGTCTATCAACCTCCATGCTTGTGCCACATGGTAACCTCTAAAGATTCTTTACCTTTTGACTTGTATTGCACCATTAGATTAAGATATGTGATGCAACATGGACCATCCAATTTTTCATAGACCCACCTCCTTGTTAGTCGAGTTTACACCATTTGATCTCTTCTCATTTTATCTACACCATCAAATTTTGTCCAATTTGTATCTCTTTAAAGAGATTTAACCTAGGGACCTTTTGAGTCATTTGACCTTAGTAAAAACTATTAGATCTCAAGTCTCAACATATGAGATCATATAAACCATTATATCTTGATGAAATTTGAACCTTTTAAGGACCTTTTGAACCCAAATAGTTACTTTACAGAGCTAAAAATTGATGTTAACATGAACATCTTATGTCACAGGTCCAACTTTAGAAGCTTACACTTGAGATAGAAATCTCTCATAGATATGGAACTTTTAGGATATGATATTGGCATGAATGACTCCATGACACTAAAATATTTTGGCTTGTGCAGTTTCCTAAGTGAAGATAAGAAATGCATAAACAAACTATCTAGCTCATTTTCATGTGACATGCAGGATGTCCTGGTTCCTTAGACTCAACAATATGAACTTTGAAGGCTTATATCTCAAGATAAAAGACTCATCAAGATATGAAAATTACATAAAATTATCTCAGAACTAAGGACTTTGATCACACATGGTTTTATAGTCATGTGAGGCTTTATGAGTATATTTAAATAATTCCCAAGTGAACTAGTTTAGTCTAGTTTCCATGATAGTCTGGTCCCTTTACTTACCCAAGTCATTTTATTTCAATCTTTTGAGGTCTTGATTATTTTCCAAGATTATGTCAATCTAGTCCATGTCTTTGCAAGATTATAAACATTATGGGATCCTATTTGGATTATTTTTGAAGTCTTGGATGAATAAATTATTTAAAAACATTAAATTCCCTTAGAGATTTACATTGGCATATTGTCTTAGACATTTTGACTTGGACACTCTATCTTAGACAATTTCTCCAAAAGAATTATTCTTATGGGCCTTTTGTATTGAACAAAATATCTGAAATAAATGACTTTGAGCTTTTGATAAGGATCTTTTTCTTCAAACATTTTATCTAAAAGAATGGGTCTTAATAAATATTATATTAGATAATTTTTCCAAAATTAATATGTTCTTGGTGAAATTATTTCAGACAATTTTCTCAAAAAAATTCCAATACTTAGCCAAAATAGACCAAAACAATTTCTCTAAAAGAAATATGTCTTGTACTTTTTTTGCAAGCTTTGGGTGGAATAATTTCTCCAAAATAAATATGTCCTATAAAACTTAGACAAAAGTTGAAATATTTCCTAAGTGTAAACTTAGGCTTTTTTGGACTTGTTCTTACAACTGCTCAACACCATGAAAATATGTCACTTGTATATATGATTCTAAAATGACCCCTAAGACACCAAATGACATAAGGACCAAGATATACTATGACCAAAACTATAATGGCATATGAAATAACATCAAAATGAGATACAACATACCCTATGCCATTATAAAAGGCCCCTATACAAGATTATGACTATAGGGGGTTGACCTATTTTGGCCTAAGGTAAACATGGTCAACAATAACCTCAAATAAGTAATGTGCACCACCCACATCTTGTCCATGCCTAATTTTTCAAAGCCATTTATTATTTAATGTGATGCATGTGGCACAGGTCTTGTGTGTTACTCATGTAGTAAGGTCACCCCATTACCTTCACTAGTAAGGCATTCATTGGGAATAATTTTTCATACTATACCTATGATAAGGAGATATGGATATTCTCCATATAGTTCAAAAATAACATCCATACATGATTATCCAACATATCAAATAGACCACCAAAGTCTCAAATATTTTGAGTAATGGGTATCTTCCCTAGATGATCAAAAATGGGTTTTTAAATTCATGGGATTTAACTATGAGATCATTTACAAAAGAGGTAAGGAAAACATGGTGGTTGATGCTCTCTCTCACCAATTTGAATACCTAGTGTGTCTTTATGCAATCCTTTCCCCCATTTCTAGATGGATCTATGATATCAAAATGAATGGGATAATTAAAACCCAACCCAACAACTCATTTTTTAACTATCTATTGATTGATCTACTAAACCTCACTATACTTGGGATGGAAACACATTATGATATAAAAGTCACCTTTTTTTGATTATAGGATCCATGTTTAAACACCACATTTTATAGGAGATGCATGATTCCCCTTCAGTTAGACACATGGTTTTAAAAAACTTAAAAGTGGGTTCACCATAGTTTATTTTAGCTTGGCAACAAGTAAGATATCAACACTTTTGTTGATAAATGTGATACTTGCTAATGCAACAAAGGAAAAATAGTTACCCCACTTGGTCTACTCCAACCAATTCCAATTATAAGACATATTTGGACAAACATTTTGTTATACTTTATTTACAATCTCCCCAAATTTGGAGGCAAATTAGTGATTATTTTTGTAGTCGATTGCCTTTTTAAATATTCTCATTTTTATTCTCTTTCCCATCCATACACTACTTCCATAATTACTCAATATTTATTGATTAAATATTTTGAATCCATGGTGTTCCTACCTATATTGTCTTAGATCATGATCCTACCTTCACAAGACATTTTTGGAAAGAACTCTTTAAGCATCTAGGTACACATTTGAAAATGAGTTTGGGATATCATCCATAGAGTGATGGCTAGACTAAAATTATCAATAAATGTTTGGAAATCTATCTTCATTATTTTATCACCAAGCAACAACATCAATGGATAAAATGGTTACCTCTTTTATAATTGTGGTACACCACCTCCTAACACATAGATACGAAACTCACCCCATATGAGGACATCTATGGTTAAAAACCACCTTTTCTTCTTTACTAGGAAACTCCCCTGTCCAAGCTATTGATTCTACCCTAAGTACATGTGACAATATATTTCACCTCCTTAAAGATAATATTCACATGGAACAAAATTTCAAGAAACAATATGTAGACCAACACCACTTTTAATGATCCTTTCAAATTAGAGATATGGTTTTCCTTCATCTGTAACCTTACAAGCAATCTTATTTTAAGCTCAAAAGCCTCCAAAAATTATTTCCAAAATTTTATGGTCCTTATAAAATTCTCCAACAAGTTAGACCTATCACCTACAAGTATGAAATCCCATCTTCATCATGTTTGCACTTTTCCATGTTTTTTGCTTAAATAAGGTCCTTGCATGTAAAGTAAACACTCAAATAGTGCTTATTGAACTCGATACAGAAGGGTATCTCATTTTACTACCTGAGTCTATCATTGGTAGGCACTCATGCTCCCCCTATAATTAGGTCATCATCAAATTTCTAATATAGTGGTAGGGGATGCAACCAATAGATACGACTTGAGAACATCTTCTTTCTATTTAGCATCAGTTTCCTCACCTCAAAATTTAAGGTTAAATATTTTAAGGGGGAAGGCATGTTAGGACCCTTCACCCTAACCATCTTTTTGTAGTTTTTTTATTTAATAAAATGATATGGATGCATATTATTTTTAAGACATACCTTAAGCTAACTATAATAGATAAAATAATAGAATGTAATAGTGTAATAGTAGATAAATCCCACATTCATGGGGAGTAGTAGTTATCTAATGATAGATTACAATAAATAGGAGCCTATTGTAGTATGAACACATCCATGAATTGTATTAAACTCACTTTCTCAGAATATATTTCCCCCTTGAAGAGGCTAGTGATTCTACAAATTTGCTATTGTAATTCAATTATGCTTGTTTTAGTCAATATATTTCTAATATTTATAGTTTGTTTCATATATTTGCAATATTTCCTAACTTGTTCAGGAAGAATCTTATCACCCTAAAAATATGTTATAAACATGAAATAAGTTGGTTAGATGTTTTATCAAGACTATAACTCTTGTTTTTATATCATATAGAGTCTTGACATCACTCAGGGACTCTTAACCACCATGTTTCATACTTGAAAAAGATTCAAAAACACTTTCATGGGATTTAGGGTTTGAGTATAGGTTTTAAAGATCCATGTGATTTATTAAATCTTGTTGCTGATGGAGACTACTAGGGGATGACTTGAGACATGCCAAATATTCACTAAAATCCTTAAAATGCCATGCATGATGTGAATATGAAAATAACATGATGTTTTCTTGGAAGCCCTGTAACTTCCACATACTTGGATCTCTAGGCCTATAGCTTACTTATACGTAATTTATTGGTTATTGACACATACATTAATTATCATGAAGTGACTTAAGACCTAAGAAAAAATTTCTAAGCTCTTATAAAACTATTCACTTGTAGACGAAGACTAAGACATGATGAATAGGCATAAAACTTTTGATAATGAGCTTGAACTCCTTGAAAAATGGCTCTTTAGATCTATTTTTTATTCTTCAACTTGGTATTATCCAATTGAGGGTCACTACTTGAACATTGGTGATCTTTCTAATTTCTCCAAACCTTATTATACTTTTAGATCCTATATAAGCCATTTAAATGCATCAAAAACCTACAACATCCATCAATGAAAAAAAATCTTTGAATCCTCTGTAAATAGATTGATTGAAGGTGATTTGGAGCATGAAGATAATGTGTAATTCTAATCCAATCATGAAAATGCTATATAAATAATTTGAAGGTTTTTAGACTTGATACTTGGATTTTACAACCTTGAAAACCATGGAAATAATTACCAAAACCTACAACTCAGTCTTGTGGGTATGAAAGTTATTTACCCATGTATCATGTAGAATAATTGCATGAGACCTATAGATCTATTAAAAAACTCTTAAAATAATGATTTTTACTCACCATAACATTAAAAATCATGTAAAACATGATTAATAATCTAGGAATAATGGAGACTACCATGGATGAGGGCTTGAACATAGGTAACAATTTGATCATGGTCTAAATGCATTTTTCCCATGTTTGGGAGATGGAGAAGTCCACCAAGAAATAGGAATGGAGGGAAATAATGAAGTCAAATGCATTATTTGTCAATTTGTATAGATTTAAATGGATTATGAAGAGTCTTTAAATATCAAAGTGACTTTATGAGAACTTTTATACCTCTTACCCATTTATAATGACCTTAGTGAGCGATTTAATACCCCTTTGACCTTATTATGACCTATGAGTGAATTTTAAGACTTTTTTTGCTCTATTTACCATTGAAAATCACTTTAATATACCTATACAAGGCTAGTATGACACTAATGAATAACTTTTAGACCCTCTTAATGTTCATATCAGTCCTAAACTGAGTGATAGTCAACAAATACTTAGTATAAATAAGGATGTGTTTGTGGTTTTTGGATGATGTGCATATGGTAATAAGTGTGTAATACTTAGAATAAATAAGGATGTGTTTGTGGTTTTTGTATGATGTTATTACACACTTATTACCATATGCACATGCATAAAATTATATTTTTAGTTAGTAATACCCCATACAAAAGAGTTTTTTAGTGAGAACCATTCCACTAGTATGGGCCCCACATATCCCATTGTGTACATCTTTGATAGCTAGTTTCAGTTCTCTTAAATTTAGACAATGAAGTAATGTATCATAATAACCTCTATGATATAGCATACCACTAATTAAGGTGTATTGGGAAGAATTATGGATGAGTGATTTTTGTTAGGTATGGGACAAGTTAGTGGAAAGGGTATGGTATTGAAGGTAAGTGTATATTTCATATTACAAAGGTGAGTTGGGACTAATTATTTCACATATAATTTTTTATTTTAAATGGTATTAAGGTATCATGATGAGTTTTTATATGAGTAACTGATATTATTAGATACTATAAGGCATTTCCAAAAGTGCCCAATAGTGACCATAACTCTATTTGATCTGTTATTAGCTCATGAATTTTTTTTTAAACTATATATGTGCAGATTATTACTTGATACTATCCAACATACACTTATAATGGATGATATTATAATATTTTTTTTGGAATTTATCATATAATCAATTTATGATGGGTTGGGAATCACTGTATATTTATAACTATTGGATTTTCCATTGTATTATGAGGCAGACTCTTGAAATGAGGACCTTATATTATGGAATAATTTTTTTACACAAAAATCCAATTTGGAATGTATTAGAGATAAATATACCTATATGGTGTGATTAAAATGAAACCTTACCATGATATACAAAATTTGAATGAATAATTAAACTAGATCTTTCATTATCGTCACTCATCAAAGGTGAAAATGGACTCATCTAGAAAATAATTTTTTAATGGTTGTGTCCAATAATGGTGAATATATTAATTTATAAATGATTACCTAACATTTAATATAATTTTTATTTTCATATTAAATATCAAATAGGTGGATTGGCATAATCCACTTTTTCATGTGACCTATCAAAGCTGATTTTGATAAAATAATTTTTAGTGGATCAACTTTAACAATCAGGATGGTTTTATAGTTGAGCATATCATGTCATAAATTTTGATATGAAAAAACACTTTATAAATATATTTTATCAATTTTTTAATAATTATTCTCATATGTGATAAATGTTTTTCTTAAATAATAAACAATGTGTTCTTTTCCTTGATCACTGTGCTAGGAAAAAAGTGCACCCAAGGTAAGCTAGGTTACTTAAATTTGAAATTATCATAGGATTCCATGGATTTGGAGGGAATAACACTAGTGGATTGGCCAAATATTTATTTAATTTTTTAAATTACTCTTAATAAATGTTTTCCACTAAAATTTGGTACCATTTTTAGGAGATGTTTAAATGGATGAAAATCATTATCTAGATGTGAAATAAACCAAATAATATCCTAAATCTTTACTTTTAAAATGTGCATCTATTTAAAACTTTATGGATGAGTAATTTTAGTTATGTTATTGGATTTATAAATATCCACTTAAATGTATCATATTGAAACAATAAGTCTCAATAATTTTATAGATGTAACAATAAATACACACTTTTTGGGATTAAGGTGCACCTTATACTCTCTAATCTACTCAAATATTCTTCTCAAAGTTGTTGGGTGTCCTACACATTTATTTTATTTTCCAAAAATTTCATCCACATATCAATATACAATTCCATGCATAATGTCATTGAATACAATACTCATTACTCAATGATAAGTAACACCAACATTATTTAGGCCAAAAGGAATGAATTGGTAACAAAACATTACCCATGTAATGGTGAACATTATTTTATGTTGATCCCCATGTGTTATATTAATTTTATTATATCCAAAAAATCCATCCATAAGAGATAAAATTTCATACCCTTCTTTAGATTTGATGATCATATAAACATTTGTGAATGGGAATCCATCTTTAGTACAAACTTTGTTATTATCTCAAAAATATGTAGAGAGGGGAATACCCTTAGGTTTATTAATGATGGGGAATATATTATAAATACACTATGAATAATCAATAGGCCTTATAAACCCATATTCTAAGAGTTTAAAATCTCTTTCTTGACCAAAATAGTAATATGTAGATGCATCTTCTAAAATTTATGTTTGATGGATTTGCATCAGGATGTACTACAAGATGATGAATGGCCAAATAAGAGTCTAATATAAGAATGTTAGTTTATTACGATGAAAATATATCATTAAAATATTTGATGATATAAATGATGAACTCACTCTTATTCTATGAGGGATGCACTGAAATTGATGTTTTTTGAATTGCCTCAATATCAATGTTGACATCAATGGTGTCTTCCACAAGTAATGAGGAGCCATCCTCCAAAAATGTAGGTACTAAAGGTAACTAATATTCCTAATATAATTTCAGTCCAATTGTCTTGTGAAGTTCACCCATGTAAGAATAATATGAATCATTCACTCTGGGTAATGGCCAATCTTAGAATGTCTATGAAAATTCTTAGACTAATTATTCAAATGTATGTTATTCTTCAAGACTAAAATTTGGGATTAATATGATTTATGGAATTTAATAAATCTATGTTTCATTATGAATATAGTGTATTTATACATCCTTTGGTTTTTAATAAATGTTTTCACCAATTAACATGTCATCATTTTTTTTATTGATAGTATCCAATAGTGCCTCAGATAGGTTTTAACTAGAGGACATTAAATTTTCATTTTTTTAAAACTAAGTCCACCTACTCTTAAAAGTAGGAAGTAAAATCTAAATTAATCTAAAAACCTATATTTTGGTCCCCAAGTGGGAAACCATATCCAAGCCCAAAATTTTTTGTAATGGCCTCATCATTCTAAAATTCATCAAATGGTATGCTATCATGTTGGTCCTAGTCAATGAGTTTGGGATAATGAAGGTCAAGGGGAATGGTAAATATGGAATTAGTTTTAAAGAGGTTTTTATTATAAATATCATCATATATTATATAATAGGACTCTACATTATTTTTAGGTTAGTTATAATTAGATGTCATAGTGTTATCACTTTCAAGATCTGAGGGGTCACTTGGTTATTTGTATGTAACACCTCGAGATCATTTTTATTTGATAGGGGATATGGGATCATTAATTCCTTGTTCATTCTCCCCTAATACATTTCATTTTTAATAAATATGTTCCATTATTTTATTGGGGATGGGATATTTATTACTCTAATATAATGAAGTAAAACCATTGATATATACTAAGACTCCATAAAATTTATGACCTATTAATTATCTAAGATACCATTTTTAGAAAAATATAAAAGACCAAATTGATAATAATTATCCTTATTATTCCACTACATCTTGGTCCTACCATTTGATTTGGGAAGTTTAAAAATGTGAAAAGCATCATTTATCACATATTGTCCAAAATTGCTAATTTTGATTGTGAAATGAGATGATGATTTGGGATGTGGAAATTTGAAAGGTGAAGCAAGGTTATAGATATCAATTTAGGATGATTTAAGAGACTCAAGTACCAAATTTTATCCTTTTTTGGGTACATTCTCTTTACTATGACAATAATTGGTACCATTTTTTAACATCTATGTTTTTACAATAGTGGCAAGGTTGTAAACCTCCTAGAATGGTAACATCAATGCCAATATGTGGGAATTTGAGGTAATAATGTAATATATATGGAATTATATTCTCATCATGGATACATGGATGACCAAGTATTGGATTATATCATAGGCCTAAGTAAATGACATTACAAAGAGTGTTATGGGTGACATGCCCAACAATGATAAGAAAACAAATGGTGCCAACTAATTTTCATTAAACATTTAATTGTTATAGTATTAGATTGAAAATATACTAGTTAATATCCTAGGTACCTAAATAACTTGAGTGTAGAAATTTTCAAAATTGAGCCATTGTATATGAGCACCCTTTTAACCTTATATCAAGTAATAATGACCTCAATGTAAAGAGGATTATAATGTGAGGAAATAAATACTGATATGTCACTTTGATCAAAAGTGATATGTTTCCCTAAGGAAAAGTGTCCTATGAGTGATTGAGATTGTGATGGGTCAATGTTATTAGGGAGTTTGGACTATTGGAGAAGATTATAAAATATATGTTTATGAACCACATATGTTCACAATAGATATAAAATGGACTTTGCATTAGAGTTTTATTTAATTTTTCAATAAGGTCATTCATATTCATAATGGATGAAGTGGATGGTTTAGATTTGGAAGGTGAAGAGCCTTGGGATTTATTTTTAGATTTATGAGGAATGAATTTTAATTGTAACCTTTAGATGTTTTAGTGGTAAAAACATAAACTCAAGCTTGACTATGGTTAATAGGATATGATGGGGAAGGTCATTGAATAATGATCCTAACACACTGATTAGGGTTATATGTGTAATGGGGATTTAATTTGATGGTGTCCACATGGTTATCTATACTTGAACCCACAACATCATCATATTTTTATTAGATTTTATGATAATCCATGTGGTTAGTTTGGGAATGTTGAACTAGATTAAGATCTTATTACTATTTATACTAATGGTTTCCTTAATTATGTTGATTTTGTTGACAATTGTTCTAATTAGTCTAATTGTTGGTGTAATTATGCCTTGAAAATGAGTACTTAAATATACCCATATTATGATTTGAGGATAATATACCATTATCAATAAAAAAATTATCCAAGCTCAAGAAAGTCTTTCACATAATGTTTAAATTACATACACCTATGGGTATCATAACCATTGATTCAATCATAATCATAATATTCATTTTATCTATACCATCTTACCTTAGGTTGACCATCCTTTAAAGGTTTGGTACTAGGCCATACAACCATGTTTTCCACCAATAACTTCTAGAACACATCTTTTATAGGTTGACCAAGATGGTGGCATGTTATTTGTTGATATTATGTTCTAGGTGGTGGTATTTGAAGTTTTATTATGTGTAGATGGAGAATTTTTTTATAGTAAATGGTTTAATTTTTTTCACATATCTCACCTCAGTAAAACCATCACCTACTATTTTTTTATAGTTACTAAAAACTTTAGTTTTTTTATGATGATATACTTACTTGATCTTGACTTTGAGAATATATTTTGATCATACCCTTTAAATATAATCCTTTTCAATATTCACACCCTTTTCAATAGTCACATCAAAGGTATTGGAATAATGTAGTCCTAAATGGAAGGCCATTTATACATTTAAGTTTGTGTAAAAAGTGTTTACTAGATATCTTTTAGGGAAATAATGAGAAAACCTATTAGATACGTCTCTCCATCTCAGTAAAAATGTAGAAAGTATATCCCATTTCATTATTTTATATTAGAAAGGTTAAGCATCATCAACTCATGATCCATGTTATAGGATTAATACTTAACAAAATATTTATATAAATAATAAAATAGTATAACTTATCCTTTAAGTAAGTCAAGGAACTATTTTAATGTTTGACTACCTACACTACTAGTAAACAACCAAAGTATATAGATATGATTGTATGCCATTTCATGGGAATCCACAAAGAATTATTTAATATGTTCTCTTGGGTCCCCTTTCCCTTTGTTTTTTGAAAATTTTGAGCCTAAAAATGAGGTGGAAAAAAGACCTAAACAATACTCGTATAAAATAGTTAATTATATATTTATTCAAAGATGAAATTTTTACTTTGGTTTCCCATTTGTAGTCTTTGAATAAAAATTTTCATCTCTTGCCAATTGAAATAAATTGACATTTTGGGATGAAGGTAATGCATGTTGAAGGGGTCAAAAATGTAGATTATATTGGATAGTTAGATTAGATCTAGATTTATAGGGTATAAATACCATGCCAATGGGTTTAATGGAAATTTATTTTTTATTGCTTTTGTTGATTAAACAAGATAGAATTAGATGGTATTTGATGTTGTTGATGGGATTGTGTAGAATTTAAGGTAGAGGAAGAAGTTTTAATTAATTGGGTCACTTTTTAATTTCTCAATTAATAATTGATTAGTATTAGGAAGTGGTTTTTCTACATGAATTTATTTCCCATTGTTAGAAGACTTAATATTTTCAACAGTGATGTGATATTAATGTGGGTTTTGACTAGAATTAGCCTTGTCTTGCTAATGATCTTAGACCACTTTTATAGGATGATTTTATGTTTATTTTAGATTTTTTTTATCAATCTTGAATGCTTTATATGTCTCTGAATAATTTGTATTGATACATAAATTTTAGGATACTTGATATGTTTTGAAATATTTATTTTTATAGGGTGCTTGGATGTCTAACTTTATTACAAAAGGATGCTTTATATATGTCTCAAAAGTATGCCTTCAGTTTTTTGACTTCATTTGACTTGATTAATGTTGGAATTTGACTATTAGCTTTAATTGGACTTGAATCAAGTTTGACTTAAATTAGAATTGATTTAAGTTTGAATTTTGATTTAATATCTGACTTCAAGTTTAATTTTGACATAGGGTTTGGATCAAACTTGAAATTTGACTTTGGCTTGGTTTAAAGTTGATTTGAATTAGTTAAAGGTAGATATTTGAATTTGGTTGAATTTCAAATTACCATTTGGATCAAGTTTGACATTTAAATTTTACATGGTTTGACTTCAAAGTTTGACCTTCAAAGTTTTTTTACTTGGAAGAGTTGCCTTGAATCTAATTTGAATTTGAATTTTTCTTTGGCATGGGTTGAGTTTGAATTTGACATTGGAATTTGAAAATTTTAAATTTTAAAAAAGATAAACTTGTGAGAATTGATTTGGTTTGACCTTGGTAAAAGTTGTACTAATTTTATGTTGGATGGGTTTTAATTAGATAAAACAAATTTTTAATTTGGATAGAGTAACTCCTTAATTTAGATAGGGTAACATTATAGTTAGATGAGATAAAATTGGAATTAGGTAATCAATATTGATTGAAGTACATAGGTTTGAAAAAAAATATGGGTGTAAATAACAATCAAATAAGTGCAAATAATAAACAAGACTTATTATATTATTAATAGGTGTACAATTCAACTAATCATCCCATAAATCTACTCGCACAAAGTGGTGACTATATTATTCTCCCAACTCTCACTAGGTGTTGGTATGTGGTGAGTAATATTTGGGAATGTTATTTTACATGAATTGATAGTTATACATCTCAATGGTATTAAGATAGGATAAAAAGGCTAATCTATTTGCATCCCTTATATATCTTATTATATAATGGGGCCCAAGTCCATGGAAGAGAGAGATAAAAGGCTTCAAGATAGGGTATTGTCCCTTCACGACCACTCTAGCCATAATATTTTAGTGGAGTGTCACTAGAAATCATTCTTCATGAGTGTTGTTTAGGGCCTGTGTATTTGATAAAATATCCTCACTTTATGACACACTTAAAACATGAAACCACTAATCCAATAGTGATATATCCTTCCCAATTTATATACCTTGATAGAACATAGGGTTGGTACATATGTTGGGGGGATGAAATCCCAATATATATGCCCTAAGGACTCAAGGTTGATGATGAAAATATAACTTGTGTATCCAAAAATAAGAAAGTAAGATAGGCTCTTTATGATCCTCATGGTCCCATGAGGGGAAATAAGAGAGTATATGTAGCTTTATTTTCAAGATAGGGAAGACAATCAACATGTTTTTTATCACCTAGGAAACTAGAATCAATGAAGGGGAGAGCATACATAGTTACTCTATAATATACAAACATAAAAGTCAATTAAAAATAAAACACACTTATTTTAAAGACTAGATATAAGTGCTTTCTAATATTAAAGCACCAAAACCAAATATCATAAATGTTATAAATGTTCATCTTAAATAACTAAATTTAATTGAAATAGGGTGACATTTATAATAGAACCAAATGTTTCAAAATATTTTTGATAAATTTTCTTCCATGGTTATATGTTTTTTATAAATTAGGTATGTTTTATCATTATTCGAGATAAAACTAATATTTATCTTAATTATTTTATATATTTGAATTATGTGGTCTTGAATTTTTTATTAATGTAAAAACTCAGTTCAATAATTAATGATAACACTAAAGTGGAAGAAATGAAGTGGCTATAATTATTTTTCAATTTTATCATGTTTTTTCATAATTATTACTATAAATAGGATGCCAAATGGCTAAAAATATTTATATACACTCTTATGGACATAACCCTTTGATGGTTTATGTGACTAGAGAAAAATATAGTCATTAATTGGAGTGATATGAATGATATCTATCCCTCAAAGCAATTGGACAACCATTAAGGAATATATTACATAAGGGATGACATTTTTCATATGTCACAAAATGAAGGGGAGCTAATGGAATATTATATGGAAATGTTTTTGTTTAGTTTTTAAAAATGTAAGTAAAATAAGGTGGACCTAGAATTTGTTAAACTAATATTATTGAAAATAATTAACAAATAATGTTTGGAATATTTAAAACTCATGATTATTGGATGTGTCTCATATCTAGAATCTGATGACATCACCTACCTATGTAAAAACTACTTAGGGTATATAGTGAATAAAAACTAAAGTAAAAAATCACCACCATTATTATCCTTTAAATACACTAATGGTGTCTCAAGGATGGGAGTCAAAAATATAGTGAAAGACATGAAAAAATGCATAATAAATCATATGGCCACAAAAATAAACACACTATATACATGAAAAAAATAATAAGAGGTATAAAAGTATCTCACATTTTAATGGCATGATTATTAGAGAAAGAAAAATGAATTACAATCTCAAACTAATTAAAAAAATATAGCTAACATAACAAAGGAGAGACATAAAAAAATGGAAATTAATATAATTATAGGCAAAGGAGATCAATTCTTATACATGGAATAATGCAAAACATGGTCAATTAAATCACAAATTATAGGCATACAACCAACTAATTACTTTTATAATTCCAAATTTACATATGATCCTCCTAATAATGAATAAGGACCAAATACTTAGAACCTTACGCATCCCCAAAATAAAATTGGTTAGAATAAATTCCAAAATCTCAAACCAATTGGAAATAATTATATAAAAAATGGTCACATTTTTTTTTAAATCTCAAAATAATTGGCAACAGTCATAAAATAAAAATTTGACACAACCCAACTTCTAATCATAGGCCAACTTGAAGAAGTTACCAAAAAAATCATGCCAGATTTAAAACATGCAATGGAAATAATCATATAACCCATGGAAACATGAATAGTGGGGAAATAAACCTTAGCATAATCAAAACATTGGCCTCCTACAATAACCATAAAAACTAGTTCTAATGTCAAATATCCAACACCAAAAAATCTCTTTGGCCACCAAAAGTACCTGATAAACCTACACCCAGTGCAAATAATAAGTTGGATTAGCTAGTATGAAATAATGACATGATTATATATACCAAATATAAAATAACATGAAATTATGTTCAAATTAATCCATGGAATATTATCCACAATCCATAATCCATCATCATAATGTAAATATATGAGGAGGCTCCAAAACACAAAAATAACCCACCATCATCATAAAATAATGAATTCAACCTTGAGAAAATATCCTTAAACAATCTATTTGTACTAAACAATCCTCCATTTATTGATTTCCTTATTACATTATGGATGGAACCCAATTCATAATTTCATTTCTTCAAGGAACTTATAAATATATGTATTAGTATATAGTTTTTACAAATCATTAAGGATGTGCCCATCTACACCAAGGCTATCTAGGATATTTATTTAAATAAATTAATCCATACAAATAGATATCCCCAAACTATTCATATTATTGTACAATTGGTTGATCTTATGTTTGGGAAAATTATTCCTCCAAAATATTATGACCTGATAAGTCTAGTATTAGACATGCATATGTCAATAACCCTCACACAAAACACTTAAATTGATGTAGGGGATACTATCAATATTATGATTAAGGATATAATGGAACATATTAAATTATAATGTGTTTTCCAAACCCCAATTATTTTTCAATTGGTGGATAGATGTACTATTTGGCCTGAATAGATGTTCAAATACCTTGTCGTACCTATTGATTCTTGGGAATACAAAATTGAATCCATAGTGTTCCAGTTCAAGGATAGTTTAGGAGGATATCTCCTCATCCTAATATGACCTTGACTTACCAAATAAAATTATTATATCAATAAAAAAGGGTATGGGAAAAGGGTCAGCTCTAATGGGAATATTACTAATAAAATGTACCTATACCCTCCATCCCAACCATCAATAAAAACATAAAAACCACTTTGGTTATTAACATAAGAGACTAACTAGGTCCCTATATAATGCATTATTATAATTGAGTAGAGCTTGTCCTTAAAGGAAACAAATGAGAATAAAAAATAATTTTTTTTTAAAAATGTGTATGATTAAGATTGAATTATATATAATAATACCCCATATAATGACTGCATACTAAAACATATATTTACTTATGAATTAAAAGACCCCACTAGTGACAATCTCATGTTTTACTAAATCTTACCACATAGATGTAACTTACCTAATTTTATAGTTACTATTGAATCTATGGACTCACTCTCTAAGGTAATAGATATCTCACCATGATAAATGCTCAATATAAGTAATAAAATAACATCTCAACAACAAAATGAATTAGTTTACATGTTTCAAAGGATAGAAAATGCCATTGAATTAGATTATCATGACATTATAGGTATACATTCATATTTATGAACCCACAATATTTATATTAAATATGAATGCAAGACTATCCATCAACCATAAAAATAGATGAATCTTTTTATTAAATAAATCATTAAATTATATCTACAAAAATTCATCAACATGGGTTTCATCTACCCTATCCTTTAAAACCAATGGTGTTCTCTACTTGTCATCGTACCTAATAAATGTGTAAAATGGTGTATTTGTGTAAATTATAGATAAATTAATAATTCCACTATGAAAGATCAATTGATTATACCCTTCAACGACCAAGTCTTAGATACCCTCTCTAGAAAGAAGTATTTTTCCTTCCTCTATAGACTAAGAGGGTACAATCAGATCAAAATTGAACTATATGACTAACATAAAACTAATTCACATGTCATTGGGAACATATGAATATGACATCCTCCCATTTATATTGTCTAATACTCTAGAAAAATTTCATAGAGCTATTTTAAGAATATTTTTTTATATTTATCATGACTATGTATAAATTTAAATAGATGAATTTACAATCAATTGGGGTTCCTATGAAGAAACCATCAATAATATGTAAAATGTTCTTTAATATTGATAAAATATTAGCCATGAGAAATTTTGCATGTTGATGATGGAGGGTATTTTACTAGGCCATTGTATTGCACCTAGAGGAATAGATGTGGATCCAACCAAGATATAAGTTTTTAAAAACTTTCTCATACTAAAAAAGTAAAAATACATTAGGAAATTTCTTGGGCATATTGGTTATTATAATTTTTATTAAATATTTTCGTAAAAATGTAGTTTATTTATTTGTTTTAATAACTAAATATGTTACTTTAATTGGAATAATGGATTCTAATAAGATTTTGAGGGTCTCAAATATATTTAGTATTAAAACCTATACTAAGAGGGCAATATTAAAATCTACCATTATATATTCATATAGATGTATTTAATATAGAAATTGGAACTGTCCCTAGACAAAAATATGATGAGTTGAACTATGCTATCTATTTTATTATTAGTAATCTCTCATAACCAAATATCAACTACATAATAACAAAAAAATAATTTCTTGATATATTATATGCTATCAATAATTTTTTCCATTATACCACTAGTTATCATGTTTTCATTGTTTCAACTCATTCAAAAATTAAATATTTGAGTTATAATAACTTAAATGCTCAAATTATTTGATGGTTATTACTACTTCAATAATTTGATATTACCATTATATATAATCTTGGAAAGGATAATGTAATCATATATTTCCTTTCCTACCTAATGCATATTGAACAAACTTTGTAGGTTGATGTTAATTTTTAAGATAAAAGTTTATTTTCTATTTCAATAAAAACACCTTGGTTTGTAGATATTTTTGACTATTTGGATACAATAAATATTATACAAATTTTTTTACTAAGAGAAAGATTCAACCTAGTCAATTGTAGAAAGCATTTTTCATATATATTAGGCTATCCCTTTTGCACATGAACTAGCATAGTCATGCATTAGTGTGTGAAAAAAGATAAAGTCTTTGACATATTTTATGTTTGTCATGATGATCCTTGTATAGGGAATTTTGTAGCTCCAAGGAATTCCATTAAAATATTTTAAATATGATACCATTGATTGGATTTACATAGAGATATGAGGGAGTACATCAAACAATGTGATAGATGTCAATGTATGGCAAAACTCATATGAATATATGAAATGTCTCTACACCACTAAAAAATTTAGAGTCATTTGAAAAATTAGGGATATAATATTTTGGGCCTATCAACGCTCCTTATAATAAAAAATAATATATATTGATTTGCATGAATTATATTAAAATATGGTTCAAGATGAGATTGGTCACACTTGAAAATGATTAAAAGGCTGATGAATTTTTGGATGAATTTTTTTCACATGATATGGAGTTCCACAAGAATTTTTCACCAATCAACAGCTATATTTCACATAATATATAATATCAACACTTATTCAAGAGTATGAAATGCATCATAAAACATAAAATTCATATTATACATAGTCCAATAGTCAAGTGAAAGTTAAAAATAGGGAATCAGAGAATATATTTTCTAAGAGATAGCCTCAAACCATT
Source organism: Torreya grandis (assembly GCA_037957365.1). Classification (NCBI taxonomy): domain Eukaryota; kingdom Viridiplantae; phylum Streptophyta; class Pinopsida; order Cupressales; family Taxaceae; genus Torreya; species Torreya grandis. Next base: position 89,562 of record JARHVA010001889.1, read on the forward strand.
TAGATTGGAAAATCACCATCTAGAGGCTATTTTGGCAAATACAAAATCAAATGGAATACCATTAAAGGTTTAACACATTATGAAATATTCTATGTCAATGATGTTGTTACTACCATATAATTTTAGATCAAAAATCTAAGTATTGCATTCAAACTTGACATTTATCTCTCTAAAGCACATAAATGATTTATAACATGGTTTAATGCCCTATATGAATTTTGTCAAGAATATGTTCACCATATATACTACATCAAAAATAAAAGAGTGTTAGGAATGACAAGTTAATCATGACATATTTTTCAAGATAGAGATTAGTCATTAGTTTTTAATTAAAAGTATATAGATCATAAGTGTAAGTATTAGACAAGGTGGCTTAGTACATATGAGGTTGAGAAAATATCTGATAATGAAGTAGTCAAGTTTTATATTAGTAACCCTATAAGATTTGAGTTGTTGATCAAAAACCATCCCATGAAATTATATATGAAACCTCAAACAAAAAATATTTCATTTACACGCTTCAAATAGGATCAAAATTGGATATCATCAAGGATAAGGAACAACCTATGTTATAACTTTGATGATGCCATCATCATAAAATTCAAAAATAATTAACAAAAAAACTCCCTCAAGTATTGTTGGTAGTATTGGGTGATAAATTTATCACATTGGTTAACTAAACACTAAATAAATATCATATTAAGTATAAAATCACCTTGTTAACAACTTAAAAAAATATGAAGTAAAAAAATAATTAATATTTTTTTGTTTCTTTATTGGGTCACCCAATTTTAATCCTTTCTAAAAATTTATTATAGGCTGTGAACATTTTATACAAGATATAATAAGTTTATATAGGATATAAAAAGTGGTTTTAGGTTTTCTAAAATTAGTTGTTGTATACTATATAGTTGATAAAAATTTTATGCACTTGTTATAGGATTTATTTGTATGCATCCAAATTTTACACTATGTGAAATTTATAAAACCACTAATGATGATACAAGGATATCTATGAAAATATAAGTAGATTGATTTCTCTCTATTTTTTTTATATTTTACCTCTTTTTTGGACTATATTATTGTTACATACTCCTTACCCTAAGTGTTTTCCTTCAAATTTAAAAAATGCCTACACATTGTCAAAACCATTGTGGTGGTTCCATAAACAACCATGGTGGAAGATAACTACCACATAAGTTCTACATTTCTATCTAATGTATGTGTTATCTAATGTGGTCATTCTAAAATCCACCATGGTGTTTCTATTTTTTCCACTTATAGGAAGTGATGGTTTTATCATTGATTGAGTGGTTTTAAAATTAGCATCTGAGACAGTAGTTTTAAAGTATTTTGCATGATTTTAGTTATGTTTATTTTTTGTTTTACTTTGTTCTCACCTTAAATATTTCCCAGATCACTCATAATACTATTTTTTTTCAATAATTATTATGATACCTTTACCAATATCATAGTCAAGTTTCAATTAACATCCACATGAAACCTCCTTCCTTTCCTTATAGGTATCTCACTTTTATTTTATTTTTAGATATAAATATTTTATAAGATATTGTAACTTTAAATTTTTATAAATCCTTATCATACCTTATTTTATTTTTTAAATTTTTTTATTTAATCTACATTCCTTTTTTTGTCACTCTACATAAGTTTGGAGAATGGAATTCATTAAATTAGTAGCCAATTTTATGATATTTGTGAATCGATAATCCACAATCCAAAAACTATATTTTTATAATTTTTTATTTGTTTCTTATATTATTCTATAATTAACTTGTTTTATATTTATCAAGGTAAATATTCAAAAAAAGGATCTATCTATCCAAGGATCATATACACTCAATAATTACATCTTCAACATGAATTGGTCTCACAATTAATCAGGTTGGAGGATTTATTTTCAATTTTGTTTTATTTATTTGAATGGATTAGATTAATTTTTTTTATCTAGTATATAGATTGATATTTTTTAAATTTTAAAATAAAATAAAATAAACCACCTTCCTCTCTCTTATTTTACAACATAAAAAGGAAGTTTTACTTCCTTTAGTTTTTACTTACATAAAAATATTCAAATAACATAGTTTTGCATTCAATCTAGGGTATATTAGTTGAAATTTATCATTAGGTACAACCAAAAAAATTTATTATATTTTAAATTTTATATAAACACCTATTCATCAAATAACCACATCCACACACACACCCACACACTGGAAATATGGGAAAAATCATAACTTTCATACTAGATCTATATTATCTCCTTTTCATGTTAAATAAAACCATAAAAATATAAAACATCATAATTATATAACTTAATAAATTTAGTAATAAAATAATTATAGGTTCATAAAATCACCAAAAATATCAAAAATGTTTAATCTAGCTTACATGATAAACTAGACCACAAAATAAACTACAAATTGCATAGCATACATAAAATTTAGTTTTAGATGATGGTTATTAATTTGCATGTTAAAAAAAACATAATTTTAATGATATATTTAATTTAATTTCAATCCAAAATAAAACAAAAAATGAATCTTATTTAGTGCATGTAGTTAAAAATTTACTATCAAACTAGGAAAAGCCAAAATTAACACTTACATCATTAATTATAATTCAACTTCTGACATTTACATTCATACAAATATTGAAAACAAAAAAATATATTTTTATATTATTTTAATTTTAACTATTTATTTTATCATTGTAACAAATCTATTTTCAACAAGTATCATAATTTACTTTTATTTAGAAAGCATCATAAAAAACACCAAAAATAGAATCAAATAAAGCCTTGTAAAAACATTTAAAAGACTAAACCTTTCTTCTAAACATTCAAAATAGGAAGTGCACTTTCCCAAAGCATAATCAAGAAAAGAAACATGATTTATAAATTTAAAACAGCATTTCTTTTCCCATTTGATGATGATTTTAGAGCAACCATAAATTCATAGAGAAGACATCTTTCCTAGAGTTAGATCTCTCATTTATGCTAGTGACATCCAAATCAATATAAATGTTAAGCTTAGAATTGAATTTTTATGTTATGATCCCATTTCAAAACTTATCATTGGTGAAATTAATACTCTTGAGGAGAAAGATCATGTAGAAATGAAACCAATAATTAAACCTATTCATATCTGAGTTTAATAGTTTAATGATATTCAAGTCTACCTCCACTCTTCATTTTTTCCATCATTGGGACTAACTTCATCATATTTTCATTAACTTCATGTATGACATTGATTGGACATATTTATATTAAAAGAGTTAAAAAATTCCCTAGAGATATCTAGCCTAATTTTTCCCAATTCCTCATACCTATTATTGATCAAGATATTTATTAGCTTATCATCACTCACACTAAAGGTTATTAAAATTACATCTCCTCTCAATTTGACACTATTAATGAGAAATGTGACACTAGTGAGCTCTTTTAGTATTTTCACAAGAACCCTTTCCCACCTATCATCAAAAAAACCTATTTAAGAACTGTCAATGATGTCATGGTGATGTCATGGAGGTGTCCAAGTGAGTGGATGAAGTTCCTTGATAGTCTAAAGTGACAATGACAAAGTGTGAAATGTGCTTATCCTAGTGTGCTTGAAGTAGGCTTGGTTGATCTTCAAAGTTTGAATATTTAGAGATTATTAGGGATGCATATAAAGTATTGAGATTGTGAAATAGGTCATATCATAGGTCAAATATGCTTTGAGTGCTTGTGTGCATGATTATATTTCATCTGGTTCATCATTATTTTCATCTAGACATTTTGGGTCTAGTAGCAAAAAAATTGAGTGAACAGATCAATGATGTCAACATTCACATATGTGGATGAGTCAAGGGGATTTGGTCATATGGTTGTGATCATATTTATCCTAATTTATTATGGTCTAAGTCTCAATTCATGTGATGAAGTGTGACAAAATATATGCAGGTGTAAAGCTAGGCTCTTAGGTATTTTGATAGTGTTTTCCCATAGCCAAATTTGTTTATGGTAAAAATGGCTGAGTAAGATTTTTAATGTAGTAATATTTCACACATTTGGAAGTTTCAAGATAATTTTATCATATGGGTTTGTTTAGTTTTTTTCCTAGTTGATATGCACTAAATTTTAGGTCATACAATGAAGCACATCAAAATATATACAAGTGAAAATTTGGCCTTCCAGACAGTTCTAGGCATAGTTGGCTCTATGGCAGAAAAATTTGAGTGTGTATATTATTAGAGTTATATCTTACACATGTAAATTTTCTATTAATATATTTATATATGTTTGGATTCTCCTATGTGATAATATCATATGGTCCAAATTTTAGATCATGTGTCTAAGCACAAAAAATATTATCAAGGCCCAAAGTTAGCCTTCTAAGCATATTACAATGGTTCCCATAGTTAATTTTGAAAAAGATAAAAATTAGGACCAAATTAAGATCCAATGGTTCATGTACAATCATATATATTGATATAATAGTACATATCAAGTCAAAGAGGTTAAAGTGATAGCTACTTAATGATAGGCATAGGTAAAGAACAATTTACTTCTAAGATCTAACAACAAGTAAGTGTTCATACTAATTAAGATAAATAATGTGTATTAAGTGAAATGAGTTAAAATTTTCCAATGTTTAACATAGATAAAGGTCAATATATGTATAGGATATTGATCAAGCATGTTGGTTCTAATATGTCAGGAAAAAGAGAGATGATGACAAGTATTCAAAGTTTAACATTTGGGTAGTGACACACTATGATATACATTTTGAAGAATATCGATGGTGCATGATTAATATAATATGAAATTAAATGAGATTAATTTTAAGTGGCTAAAGTTTAACTATGACAATTTGGATTTAAATATTCAAATTTGTGAAGGAAAAACTAGTGTTTCATTTTTATGCTATATCTCTCGATCTATGTAGAATTTGCTCATGATGTAAAAAGTGAATTTTTAGAGGGTTAAAAAGAAAATATATAAATATAGATTTAAATATCTAAATTTGTTTACAATAAAATATATTGAGGTTCAAAGTTGACTGTGGTTTTTTGCATGTTCTGTAAGTAACCCAAGAAAGGTATTTGAGTTGTGCTCGTTGGTATCTTGATGTTTAAAGGTGAACTAGTTATTAGAGTATGTTTTAAACTCAAAGAGGACAATATGTGTGAATTAATGAGGTTTTAATAATAATATGTAGTATGAACAAACGGTTATAAGTTAACTATTTTTTCATTCATAATAATTGTCTTACAAAGAGGTGTTTGACCTAATTAGGGGTTAGCAAAAAAGTTTTATGATAGATGTTGGAACTTAAAGGGGATATATAGATCATGTGGAATGGGTCCATGAGTTTGAAATTGTTAATATTTTCTTAGTTTACTTGATGAAGTGATAAATTGGTGAATAGGTCTCCATGAGACCTATAAGAACTACAAGGGCTAATTAAAAGGTGTAGCTTCTTAAGGGTGACCCATATATGCTATGCTCAACCTATGAAGATTAGTTTGATCCATATATTAATATAAAAGATATCTTAAGGGTGTATTAATCCCTGATGGCTAGCCTAAAATCTATTTATCATGAAGACTCTATATATAGTGAAACCAAAAAAGACGGTTTCTAGACTTATGAAATGTTTGTTGGTGTAGAGTGAGCATTGAAGAAAATAAGAGAGGATAGGTAGTGTGATTATTGGATGAGTTAGTGAGTAGAATAATTTTTTAACTATGTGTATGACCTTTAGGTCATATTTATTATGTTATAATAGTGTTCATGTAGTTTGAATATATGCGAAGATGTCTTAATGTGCATATGAGGATAGTGTGAGTGAAGGAGAGAGATTGTGGAATGCCTAATTGAGAGGCATGTATGAGATAGAGAGGGAGTTTGTGTAGGGATTATAAAATCATAGATGCATCATCAAGTGTTGAATACATCAATTCTAAAGTGGAGGTGTTCATTTTATAGGAGTGTCTAAAGGACTTGATCTTCCTTAGGGGTAGTTACTCCTTATGAAATAGGTATTTCACTAAAGGCCTTAGGTCAGAAGTAATTGAATAAGGTTTCTAGTCATAGGGACTTGACCAAAAGGTGGTTAGACACAATTGATCATCTTAGGGACAAGTGTTCTTTATGAAATTGATGTTTCACTAAATATTGATCAGAAGGAATTGATCAATATCTTGTTTTTAATCTCTTAGAAGACAAGTAGTCCATGTGTTATAGGCTTAAGAGTGAGTTTTATTACCCATGAGGGTTTCCCAAATGAAATATGTGTTGTGTGTTTGATCTTGTGTATGCATTGAATGAATGATCTCTCTTGTTAATGTTTCTTGATCAAGTTGATATGTGATGATTATTTAATAGTTTGAGAGGATTGAAATTGAAATTGAAATATTTGGGATCACTAATTCACCCCCCTTATTAGTGATTTTACCTCTAATAATTGGTATTATATTAGGTCCTTTGGTAAAGGCTTGATATCTTGAAGGTGATCCAAGGTACAATATGAGTAGTCATCAAGGAGGTTTCTCTACTAAGCAAGCACCAACATTTAATGGATCCAATTATGATTTTTGGAGTGCAAGGATGAGGACATACATCGTTCCCATAGGGTTTGACATTTAGTAATCTATTGTGGATGATTATTCTGTACCTACTAATTCTCCATCCAGTGCTATAGATAAGAAGAATTGTTCTATCAATTGTGGGATTTTAGAAACTGAATAGACCAAGGTAATCTATTGTACATATTCTAAGGAAACATGGGATAAATTGAAGACTATCTATGAAGGAAACTCAAAAGTTATGTTGGTAAAGTTATATACTCATCAAAGATAATTTGAGAGTACCAAGATGAAGGAAGAATATTATATGGAATATTTTCTATAGTGATTTGATGAGATTGTGAACATCATCAGAGGTCTTAGATAGAACCTTGAAGAAACTATTGTAGTTAAAAATTTATTAAGGCCTCTCTCTCTCTCAAGTTTGATCCTAAAGTATCTATTGTAGAATAAATTCATGATATTACTTAGCTAAAGTTGGATGAATTGCACAACATCCTTACTACCTATGAGATGATGAAGAATGATAATATACCACTAAATAAGGAAGTGAATTCAAGATAGAAATGAAGCCAAATAAGAAATTACAAGGTAAGAAACCCAGAGAGGATGACACATTTGATATTGATGAAGATGAAAAATTGCTTTATTTGCAAGGAAATTGAAAATAGGGCCAGGTAAGTATAATGTTAATCTACCCTTCAAATGCTTCAATTATGGTGAGACAAGACATTTTGCTAATAATTATCCTCATAATCATAAGAAGAATGATGATGAACATAAGAAGACATACATGTCTGATAAGAGGAAGAAAGGTTTCAAAAAGTATGACAACAAGAAGTTATTTAAGAATAAGAAGAGTCTCTAGACCAATAAAGACTACATCTCATCAGATGAGAGTGAAGATAGTGACTTAGAGTGTGATCATGAAGATGGTTGTCCTGTTGAAGATGAATCCCTCTTCATGGCTGAGGAAGCAAGTTGTAAACATATAAAGGAGTCTAGTTGGAGTGATTTAGATGATGATGAAGATGAGGTGGACTATGAGACTACATTAACAAATGCTCTTGAAGAACCAAAGATTAGGAATAATATTAATAATAAGATGAAGTCTCAACTCAAAGACTATTAGGAATAATTTAGTGTGTTTGAGGCAAGAATGAATAAATACACCAAAGAACATGAAGATATAGTCAAACATCTCAATTAACAATTGGAAATCCTATCTAAAATCTTAAAAGTTAAATAAGATAAATTTTTAAGGTATGTAATTTAATTTGGGTCATTGAAATTTTAGTTATAAAAGACATTTAGTAAGGCAAAATCATTTGTGAGATTTGAAAAATGCTCAAGTGATCTAAAAAATATTCTAAGTGGTCAAAAGAATTCAAGTGATAGATCTAGTCTTGGATACAAAGAAGAAATAGAGAATTTAACTCAAGACATGAGGAAGACTAATGTGAACAAGAACAACATGACTTTGAAGACAAATCATCAAACAAGGAATGAATGTGCTAGTAAACTGAAGACAAATCAGATCATACAATCAAATGCCATGAGGTGTGCAAGTTTCAATGGTTACTATTACATGTGTAATCCATTTGGGCATAGAGATAGAGAATGCATGAGACCTATAAGAAATGAGTTTGCATGGAAATATGATGGGGGTCATCATTTAAAATGTGTGAATAGAGTGAAGTGATTAAACTATCTTGATGATAGACACTTTGCTAAGCTTTTTCCAAATAAGGTAAGGTAAGGTAAGTTTTATTCAAAAAGATTAGTTTGTTTTAGTTGTCATGAAAATGGACACATTGATAGTTTTTATTTGAAAAAGGTAAGAAAATCTGAGTTTCCATCAAGGAGTATTGTTTACTATAATTGTGAAAAGATTGGTCACATTGATAGGTTCTCTAAAGAAATACCATTAAGTCAAAATAAGTTCAATCACTCTTCAAGAGTGTAAGACAGAAAGCAAGTTAACTCATGGAATCCAAAGGTGACAAGTGTGATTCATGATGAGTCTATAGGTCTAAGTAATCTACTTGATATGGTGGAAAATGCTACAAAAATTAAAGAGCGACAAGGGGTCTCATTAGTTACTCATATGGAGAATGAAGAGACTAAGCTCAAAGAGAAGACCAAGGTGTTGGTTGAGGCTAGTTCTAAGGTATGTATAGATCCAAGTGAACATCTAACTATTATTAATCAAGTATCATTCAAATAACATCAGTTGTTAGTACCTAGTAATAAGTTTCCAAGCTATAAGGAAGATTATATAGATGAAAATGTATGTCATGAATCTATGTTTTCTCCATGTATTGTCAATCCAATCATAAAGGAGAAGGATAATGTTGTATTGGATGAGCATTTTGTTTTTCTTAATCCTATTAAGAAGAAGAAGAACTATAAGCATCAGATGACCAAGGAAGAGAAGTAATATGAGGAGTTGTGGGAAACTCCTAGTTTCACATTATTATAGGACATTGTGAAGTAGGATGTCTTTATCAATGCTTCTTAGGGGACATATTTCTTGTGGAAAGGAAAGTTTGTGTGATAAAAATTGTAATGTCAATATATACAGATACTTTTGTTGATCTTATAAGGTCATTGGTTAGGGGGAATAATAATTTCATGAGATTTATTTAGAGGTTTGTGAAGGAGATCCAATACATGGTCAAAATGGGGTTTTCCAAGTGGCTTAATGAGATTGATGCAGTGTCAAGAATATTTTGGTGCTCAAAAAATTTTGTGCACTTCTTTATGATGTATGCTAGGTGGTTATGTGTCTTGATGATCCTATTTGTGCCTTTTAGAAGTTTTTATATGTTCTTGGGTTTATATATCTTATTACAGGTCAAGAGCCATGGTATAGGAATTCAAGGTTACCAAAGGTGTGGAAGATCAAAACTTGGTAGAGAAGTGTGTGATAGTTGTCTCCATGTGTGCAAGAAGTTTTAGAGGTGGGTGTTGACTAAAAGGAGGTTTGTTAACCTTATTTATTTTTGGGATTCTAGGATTTTAAGCTCTACTAGAAAAGTGGTTTTCCTTGTAAATTTTAGTCTAAAGATTTTTAATAGGTTGAATGGGCCAAATAGGTTGTAAAAGAATGTTTCACATAGATATGAAGGTTTATGGTTTTTAAATTATTCATGTTTTTGTCAAGATGGAAGCCTAATTGGCAAGTTGGTTTGTGAAATAAGTATGTTGTAAATGATAAGTTAGGTGATGAAAATTGGTTTTATTTAAGGGTAATATTAAAATGCTTCATATATGAAGTTTCAGGTCTTGAAGGTGAATTTACTAAAAATTATGGGCTTTACAAGTTTCAGGTAGGGCTAGAAAGAGTCTAGATAGGCCTAGTAAGAAGAAGAGTGCTTTTTGTCTAGTTTATCAAAAATAAAATGGCATGAGTATTTTAAGGTGAGTTTAAATGATTGGTTTATATCATATTTCTATTTGGTGAGTGGCATGAATTTATATTAGTGGTCCTTGAAGTATTTTTAGACAGAAGGCTAGTAAGCCTATATGGTGGTTTTTCATGGTGTGTGGATATTTGAAGATGCTCAAGAGGTGAAATTAATAATAAATATTACGGTGAGTTAGTCTCATATGTTTATTGGTGATTTCCATCATATTTTAGTGTTTTTTATGTTCTTTATTCTAGTGTTGTAGTGCTTGGTTGAAGAAGAGTGTTGGTTTGTAGCAAAAGGAAGTATCAAGGTAAAAAGATGTAGGATAAAGGGAAGGGGGAATTTGTATCATATTTATAAGGTGGTAATATCCTATTGGTGGTATTTTTAGGTCCTCAAAATAATTTGGTTCCTACTTTTTCATTGTGTCAAAGGGGGAAAAAGTTCTTATTTTTGTGAGAGTGCTTGAAAAGAGATAAGGAAGGTGAGTTGTATATTATTTCATGATGGGTGTTGAAATCAATGACAAAAGAGGAGATTTTTGGAGATTTTTCAATGATGTCATGGTGATGCCATTAATGTGTCAAAGTTAGTGGATTAAGTTATTTTATAGTTTAAAGTGATAATGACAAAGTGTGTAATGTTCTTATCCTAGTATGTTTGAAGTAGGCTTGGTTGATCTTCAGAGTTTGAATATTTAGAGATGATTATGGATGATTCTAAAGTATTTAAATTGTGAAATATGTTATATCCCAAGTTAAGTAAGTTTTTAGTTTTTGTGTGTATGAGTGGATTTCATCAATTTGATCATTATTTTAATTTAGACATTTTGGTTTTAGTACCATAAAATCTGAATGAGCAGATTAATAATGTCATCATTTACATGTGTTGATGAGTCAAGGGGAGATGGTAAAATGGTTGTCATAAAAAATTTCCCAATTTTTTATGTTACAAGTCTAAATTCATATGATGGAGGATGATAAAAGATAGGCTAGTACAAAGTTGGGCTCCTAAGCATTTTGACAGTGTTTTCCCATTCTTAGCCAAATTTTCTTGTGGGAAGAAAAGTTTAGTAGGCATTTTGATATAGTCATATTTTGCATGTGTGGTAGTTTTATGACAAGTTAATCATATGGGTTTGTTTATTTTTGTGTTTATTTTTTATGTTCTAAATTTTAGGTCTTACAATGAAGTGATAAAAATATATGCATGTCCAAAGTTGGCCTTTTAGGTAGTTCTAGGCATAGTTGGCTCTGTGGTAGAAAATTCTAAGTGAGAATATTAATGGAATTATATCTTACACATGAAAAGATAAAAGTAATATATTGATATATGGTTGGATTTTAATATGTGAGGAGATTATATTATCCAAATTTTAGATCATTCATATAACCGCAATAAAAGTTATTAAGGTCCAAAGTTGGCCTTCTAAGTAGATTCCAATGGTTCCCATACTTAATAAATTTTTTAAGTGATAAAGATCAAGACCAAATTAAGATACAATGGTTCATGGGTGATCATATATATTGATCTAATGGTGCGTATCAAGTCAAATAGGTCAAAGTGATATTTGTTTAATGATAGGTAGAGGTAAAGACCAAGCTGCTTCTAATATCTAATGGAAAGTGAATGTTCATACTAATCAAGATCAATGATGCATATTAAGAAAAATGAGTTCAAAGTGTTTAATGTTTAACATAATTAAATATCTAGCTATGCACAAGAAATCAATGGAGTGTGTTTGTTTTAAGATGTCAAGAAGAAGCAAGATGATGCAAAGTATTTGAAGTTTAAAGTTTGGGCAGTGGTGCACTATGAGTTAAATTTCAAATAAGATTGATGGTGCATGATTAATCTAAGATGTTAGGGTACGAGATGAATTTTAAGTTAATAAAGTTTAATTGTGACTATTTGGATTTAAATATTCATATTTGTGAAGGAAAAACCAGTGCTCAGTTTTTGTGCTATATTTTTTGATCTATGTAAAATTTGCTCATAATGTACAAAGTGAATTTTTAGAGAAATCCAAGGCACATATATAAATACATATTTGTATATTTTAAAGTGTGTATAGTCAAATATATTGAGGTTAAAAGTTGAATATGTGTTTGTGCATATTCTACAAGTAACCTGAGAAGTGTATTTTAGTTGTGTTTGTTGGTATCTTGATGTTTAAAGGTGAAATAGCTATTGGAGTATGTTGTAAACTCCATGAATACAATCTATGTGAATTATAAAGGTTTGATCAGTCATATTTAATATGAATAAATGGTTATAAGTTGACTATATTTTTGTTCATAATGATTGTGTCTACCAAGAGGTGTTTGATTAATTAGGGGTTAATAGAAGACTGATATGATGAATGTTGATAGTTAAAGGGGATATATAGATCATGTGGCATGCTTGTATGAGTTATAAATTGTTCTTATGTTATTATATTTCTCGATGAAGAGTTAAATGGGTTAATAGGTCTCCATGAGACCTATAAGAGCTACAAGGGCCTAATTGAAAGGTATGGCTACTTAAGGGTGACCCATAGATGTTATAGACTACCTATAAAGATTTTTGTGAGTCATGAATTGATGTGAGATATGCCTTAAGGGTTAAGGCATGCCTAATGGCCAACAAATAAGTTTTTTATCATAAAGAATCTATATATAGTGAAACCAAAGGAGATGGTTTCTAGACTTGTGTAAGGTTTATTGGTGTAAAGTGAGTATTAAAGCAAAGAAAAGTGGATAGGTAGTGTGCTTATTGGATGAGTTAGTGAAAAAATAGTTTTTTAACTATGTATATAACATATAGGTCATATTTATGATGTCATAATAGTTCTCTTATAATTTAAGGATATGTAAAGAGGTCTGAGTGTGCATATGAGGATAGTTTGAGTGAAGAAGCACAAATATTGTGTCATGCCTATGCGAGAGGCCTATAAGATATAGATAGGGATTTTATGTAGGGGTTTTAAAATTAGAGATGCATCATTAGGTGTTGAAGACATTAGTTTTAAGGTGGAGGTGTTCATTTCATAAGAGGGTCTAAAGGACTTGATCTTATTTAGGGGTAGTTGATCCTTGTGAAACATGTGTTTCACTAAAGGCCTTAGGTTATAAGGACATAACTAAGTTTTATAGTTAGAACGACTTGATCATCTTAGGGATAGGTTCTACTTATGAAATTGATGTTTCACTAAATATTCATCATAAGGATTCGACCAGTCTCTTGTTTGTAATATCTTTTATGATAAGTAGTATATGTGTCGTAGGCTTAAGAGTGGGGTTTATTCCCCATGATGGTTTCCCAAAATAAGTATGTTTTGTGTGTTTTATATTATGTATGCATTGAATAAATGATATCTCTTTTTAATAATTTTTGATCAAGTTGATATATACTGATTGTTTAATAGTTTAAGAGGATTTGAATTGAAATTGAAATATATGGGCTCATTGATTTACCCCCCCTTAGTTATTTTACCTCTAAAAACCCCATATTTTACCCTAAACTTAACTAACCAAATCCTTATACCCATCATCTTATCATATTTTCATCATTGGACCTAAGGAATTCAAGGGTATAGAGATTAGTGTGTCACTTCCATCTTGTATATAAAATTTATGAACCTAAAATGAAGTCTTATAATTTTATGTTATCATATTTTATTTTCTTTCTTCCACCTTCTCTCTTCTCATCCATTTATTTTATGGGTATCTACAAACCCATTAAATATATCTATAAGGGAATTTGAGACATCCCTCGACCTAAAATAGTATATATATGGAACCACAAAATCCTAAGTGAGGCCTCCTTATTTACTTAGAATCGTAGAAAATCCACCTAGATTGTGGAGAGTTAGGTTCAAAAACTTTCATACTTAAACTTGAAAACTGGGTCTAAGATAGTGATTCAATAACTAAGACATCCCTTTGAATCTACTAGTAACTACATAGACTCTAATAATAATTATTATTTTATCATTAGATAAGTAGTCTAACCTCATATATAAATTAGACCATTTATTAACTTAAAAAGCCTAGATACATAGAGCATGAGGAATTTCAATCAATATATTGAGAGAATCCTCTCTTTAGAAGATGGAATAAACAAATTGAAACCATAAATGCACCCACATAGTGATAACCACAATATATCGATCCCACATGATCAAAGTTTAACATCTCCTCCTGAGTATTCTAATACAAACTAGTTCATTACTGGTTATTGATCTTTCCATCCTAAATGTTTTATGAAGAAAGTCCTCAAAACTAACATTGATTCTTCAACAAATGAACTCATCTTTACCTTTGTGGATTACATTCAGGATCTAAAGATAAAATATCTCTCTCAACTAAGGGATGACCTCTAACCCTTCAAACCAAGGACATTCCTCCTCCCTTCCCATACAAGTGGAAACTCATTAACTACCACAATACCCATCTAACCCACTTCCTACTAAATAAAATTCAACCCAATATCTTAGAGATATCCTTAATCATAAATTACCCAAACTTATAAATTTTATCAATTCTCCATAATATCAACATCCCATTCAAAACCATGTTATAGGCATCATTAATTATATTCCTCGTAGCAACATGGTGACCAAAACACCACCACCCTTCATTCCTACAAGCTATGTACAACCTATGTAATCTCATATTTTACAAGTGTAAAATACTATTTATTAATCTAACCATCTTCTACCATATTACCACATGTATCAAATTTCAATCCATATATATAAATATTTTCTAGCCTACTATGCTTCACCGTATCAATCTCCATATTTTCCTCCTAACAGTGTCTCATCCACCCCTTATTCAAACCCTCTTGTTCAAGATCATCTACCCATACCTTTGGTGGAGTTTAGTTATATAGGGACCTATTCCAAGTATTATAAGGATACCCTTGACCATAACATATGATGAGTCATTTATCCATTAGCACTACATGAACTTCCAAAGATTAAAGGAGAGGGATATTATAATGAGCATGTTAAGGTGAATGTCACTAATATTAGAGAGTGTTTACCTTGGATGTGGTAGTTGGAGTTTTTATATCTAATAAAATAATATCATTGGACCAATATTACCACATTATTAATGGGTCTATTCATTCCTTATGATAACTCATGGTGGATTTTGTCAAAATATTTGATATGAACAAGATTTTCAAAACTAGAATATGATAATTATTTTACACTAAAAAATAACCTAATTAATATACTACCCATTTCATTTTAATAATCTACCAACATATATAATATGGACCAAAGATAAATATGCAATATCTTTTTATACTCCCTCAATAAAGAAGTAAGGGAGGATGTTCAAAAGTTCCTTTACTACTCCTATGAAGAAGTGCTCAAAATAATTTTGTTAATTGAATAAGAAAAAATTGACGGTGGTTTTATAACATATGGAAATAATGAGATATTCATCACTCCAAACTAGTATAATGGGGGTTATAAAAATGATAACTAAAACAAACCCACAAATTAATTTTTAAAGGTTCTAAATAGAAACTAAAATGCTATAATGTTTGTTGTGAAAAATCAAAATAAATGGCCAAATGTAGTGGTAAACAACCCTAATCAATCCATGAAAAATAAATAATAATAATAATAATAATATAAGAGTGAGGAACCAGAATCCTTAACCTATGGTTCACATAGTTGATATTAACCATCCACCACCCCATAACATGTAATTTTAGAATCCACCTCAAAACTAGTTTCAACATGTTAACCATAATAGTTTGGTAAACAAAACAATAAACAGAGACCCATATATTATGATCCAAATGTACACTTTATTGTCTATAAAGTCATTGTACATGATACTCATGCATGTATGGAATAAAAAAATTTATCCAAATAATCTTTGAAGATCAATAACAAACCTTTATAGATAGGATGATGATGCGACATTAGAGGCTATGTCCCTAAAAATTTCATGTCAAAAATTCAAAATGCAGCCTTTTTTAGATAGGATGATGATGTAACTATCACATATATAGATATTACATCTTAGTTAAAGGAATTAAAAAACCACAACTTTCCATCATTCCACCATGTGGAGAGTTAATAATAGAGGGTGGGAGAAATCATGCACTTCAAGTCTATTTTAATTCATTAGATCTAAGTCTTATTAGGGTTTTATAAATTCCATCTTCAGCTAAATATTTTAGGCTATAGTTAAGATGGGTGGAGATAGGGACAGACTTGAACCAACTTCTTGTTCTAAGGTCTAAAGCATGAAAAAGATTTTTATGAAGCTACATAGAGGGGTCCTTACTAAATTTATGCTAAGGGTAATTGATCATGATGTTGACTTCTCAAAGGAATGTTTTTTATCATGGAATAAGAGGGTTGTGAATGTAAGAGACATTAGAATTTTGGTAATAGAGGAGCTAATTTGTGAAAGTATAGCTATGTCATGTGAAGGAAAAAAATCCTTTAAAAATTAATACAAAAAATAGGAACTCTTACAAAGGTTTTTTAAAAATAATGAGATCACTAAAATGGACAAAAATGGATTACCTCACTTGGATATTTTGCATCACTAGCATGAAGTTTGCTTGTAGATAATGAAGTATATCACCCTTGAAGGTAAGTATAATCTCATTTTTTTCACCACTTCCTCTTTTTAAACCATTTTCAAGGCTTTAAAAATAACCTTCCTTATTTCATTTTAAAAATCCTTATAAAGTACTACTCTCACATACCAAATTAATGAAGCTAATCCTATCATCCACTAGGGTCTCATTCTCTTGATGGTAAAATATGATGAGACCCTTCAGGGTAAGGAGGTTCTACTAGAGGGGTCTTTCACTGAGGAATATCCTACCTCAAGCTCTCACTACTTGATACCTAGTTTTTTACATGATAGCTCCATTTTCAAAATATTGATCAAGAATCCTTCATTGAAACTCTCTATTTTAAAACCTAAACCATTTTTATAGAGGAAGTAAACTCAATATAGGTAGTAGGCAAAGGCAATACCCCATAGGTAGAGGTGATTAAAACCAAAAAGGATAAATTGGAAAGGTTTAATAGAAAACTTCATGAGTTAGGTATGTGTTTGGTAGGTTTAATACAAGATTGGAAATATATGAATTAGGAGGTGTTCAAAATGATTCAATATTTCTCTCAACTATCAAAAGCTTAAGGTACCATGTTAAAGCAACCTATCATAGAGGTGGATATTTCTTCACCTAATCTCCCCCAAAAATCACCCACTACTAAGACCCCTATGAAGGAACAATTATGGAAGGGACCTAGAATGATCCTTCTTAAAGAGGATGTGAAAGACCCAAGAAACATAACTAGGGACATAATCACAAAGAATATATGGGTTGGACAAGAGAAGGAGATAGAGGTTACAAAGGTACCTATGGAGGGATCCTCACTCCTAGAATAAATTTTTCATTTACTTTCCTTTTTTTTGTTCTTTACATGGTTAGTTTTTTTTTAGTGTTATTTTCTAGATTTGACACTCAAATCATGGGGTTTATTTCACTTTACAACACTTTTATACTTTTCATGGTCCCTGTAAAACTAGGATTTCTACCATATCAAATAAAAACAACAAACCTTTATAGAATGTTCATAGAGCATGCTAGTGAAAAACCTTAAACTTAACTAATTGGTCTTAAAACACCTTAAAATTTCAATTTACACATATATTATAACATGTTTCTTTATTTTAAACATCACAAAATATAGAACCAACCATAAGATAACCAAACTAACTGACCTCTACTAACTAGAAACCATGATGTTGAGGATTTTATTCTAAGCTCAACAACAGTTGATGTAACTCACTAATTTAGAAATTAAGGGTAAGAATATATTATAGGAGTTGATTAATTACAAACATCATGACTCGTGTAAGACATTATCAACCTATAACTCCCTAATTTTTAAATATTTTTAAGATTAACATCAAACACTAGCCTTTGGTAAAGAATGACTTAGTTTCAGACCTTAAAAAAATGTTTTCCCATATCTCCTTCATATAATTTCTCAATAAATATCTTTCAAATTACTCTACATTACTTTATGGCTTAGGATTAGGGAACCTAGATAGTGTCACACATCTACCCAAGGCCCAAATCAATCACATTTGCTTCAACATGTTTACACTTGGGTAAAACTCTAGAGACATTCGATACTTATTTGACCTTAGGATTCTTCCCCTAGATGTTGAGATGGATAATAATGGGTATCTAACTTTGTATCTAAAATTTTAGAGTTATAATAATTACATGAAGAGATAAATGGTTGATGATGGGGAAATAATTACCATAATCCCCTTTTTCACTAGATCTTTGTTATGGGGAAATTGATTTATCCATGAATCATAAAACCATTATAGGATATGATAGTTTAAAGTCCACTTCAATTGGGACTATTGTTATTCTTGTAATTTTGGGCCATAAATTGTTTTGATAGAGTTTTAAGTGATTGATTGGGATGCAAACTATAACATGATCCTTGGAAGACCATGGATTCACATAATTAAATTGATTCATTCAACTTTAATCTAAGAGATTGTATTCCTCCATATTGGGAAGGATTATGTGGCTCAAGGGGATTATATACCCTTTGACATTATCAAATCAAACATTCATAATATATCAAGGCTTCATATATAATATCACCTATCTTGAAATGGTCTGGGGAAAATACCCATCTTCAGCCAAAGATAAGGAACCCATAATGACCACAACAATATTGAAGAGGATTTATCATATTAATAACTCCTCATCAGATGAAAAATATAAAGAAAATGGAGGTAAAATAATAGATAAATTGAATGAATAAAATCATTTTATAATATCAATAGTCTCAAAAAAATCTATAATTAAAATTATTACCATCCTAGAAAAGAATGAGCCAATTAAAATCCCATTTAAACCTTATAAGATTAGAAAATGTAATTATCACAAATTATATAGTTTCTCAATTCCACTGTTGAGATCCACCATGTTATTATAGTGAATGTTTTGGGATATGATGATAAGCCTCTAAAATAACCTGATGATCCACCTCCTTAACACAATCAACCAATGCCCCATAATACATGGGGAAATTATAGGTTAAATGCCAAATCAGATATTGAAACCATTTTCCATCCCCATGTCATTATAAAACTTGAGTAAGGAACTTGTAATTTTATTTATGAAATTATATAAATTTAAATTAGCTCTAGGGAGAACCAAAAAATTCTCAATATTGGGTCTTATTTCTCTCCTACATAGGAAGACTATAAATAACATCTCACTAATTCTCACAAAATTTTGATTACCTTTATTTGGATATAATGAGTAAAAATAATTAATAATGACTTATTAATAAACCTTTTAGTATCATAAGAATGTTTGAGACCATATTATACAAGTAGGAGAACTTAATTTTGATATTTGATATTATAATATATAATAAAAATGAAAAAGGTTGTAAGTTTATGTCTAATTGGTTGGGCCCATATCTAGTGAGTGAGGATTTTAATAATTGAGGTTATTTATTTTTCACATTAAAAATAATTATTTTATTGAAATCCTTGCATCTCAAACATTTATACATATAGTCATTACATTTCACATTACCCTACTTGAATAATAAATAGTTTCCTATTGTTTGTGTGTTGTTTGTGTATCAATTGTCCTTTGTAATGGTTATTTATGTATAAGTCCATGTAATTTTTTTTTTCAAAATAAAACATGTTATTCCATCTCATTTTTCATATCACCCTATTTTCATTTATAAAACATTATCAAATTCAACATGGCATGGGTTGTCTTAGTTATTACGATAATAGTATACCTCATTCATTTATTCATTTTTATAATCTTAGAAAAATCTAGCCTACATCCTAGTCTATAATCTTATCCATTCTCCTTCTAAAATTACATTTAATAAAAAACACTAGAATTCTCTAACCAAGTAATCTTACTCACCTATCTTGGTCCTGGGTAATGATCCCTCGTATCTTACTGGTTTTATGGGCCAAGATTTTGTAGTAAGGGGATTACCAAAATAAGAAGAATAAGAGACACAAATACAAATCCAAATCTTATGAAAATAAAAAAATTTGACATCTCTTTCCCTTCACTAAATGTTTGTGTTTATCCATCATATCTTACTAGCCATGTGGGATTAACATTAGGGGGAGATGCCCTTAGTCACCTACATATATCCTTTGGTGATGATCCCATGCATCTTCCTAGTCACATGGCACTAATTTTAGGGGGTTAAAAAAATAAACTAAGGAAAAATTAATTAAAAATGTGTTAAAAAAAGAAAAAAGAAAATATAAAATAAAAATCCCATAAATCTTGTCTAAATGTCTATGCCAAAGGGATAATCTTATCTCTTTAATTAATTATGTCATCGTTGGTCATCTCTATATGAAGTCATTAAGACTAGTGTTTTATAAGTTTTGTAAGAAGTATAATTTCCTATTTACTCATAAGGATTAATTTAATGAAGTTTTGAAATATAATTTTCTGATATCATTATTTATCACATATCCCATTTCGATTTTATCCCTCTACTACAAGTTGTAAGTCATATGTTGTGTGAAAAAATAGAAATAATTGCCTAAAAGTTAACTTTTAGTGCATTTATATACATCAATTTTATTTATATTTTCATACATTTTGTTTCCACATCTCAAATATATTATCATACACATAGCATTTACCAAAATAAAGATACATGTCATTCATCACAATTCTAGCCATCTAAAGTGCACAAACTAAAAAGTAACATGAAAATTAAAAGAAAAATACTAATGACAAGTCACGAAAATGAGATTGAGTATATATATATATATATATATATATATATATATATATATATATATATATATATTCCAAGTTTGTATACATCATGTCTCATATATAAACCTATGTAGAGGGAAATTGTGTCTAAAGTCTAAAAAAATACAATAGCGAACATAAGGTCCCATTAGAGGCTGGTGACTAACTATAAAATCTAAATGCCTATGACTATTGCTCCTCATATTATGAGGTATCAATGTTAAGGAGTGGCATGGGTTATGGATCTTTCTCATATGCTATATCTCGATCATGCTTGCATGGGATATTGTCCTTCCCAATTTTTTTGGATCAAAAAAGTAGGACCTCTTCTCACACAAATGATCTCACTAACAGGCTTCACTAAGAATATAAACCTTCCCTCTTAGCCTCTAAGCCAAATATGTCCCTATTGATGAGTGACCTCCATATATGTATGATAATAAAGGGTAAAAACAATTTTATGCCTATCTATCCCCATAGGGAGACAAACATCTATCAAAAAGTAATCTCAAATCAAACTAATACTCACCTAAAAAAGGTTAAACAAAGTGCGTCTAATGATGCCACTCCACTTAGTAGATAAATTTGTAATTACATAAAAAAATACACATTGAATCTCTAGTTGTATGAAATAAAGTCAATATATAAGTAATAAATTGTAAATTTATGTATTAAATGACTAAAAGTAATAAAAAATAATGTTTTAATTAGATCACCCTCCTATTAGTCTAGATTTGAGTACTCATTATATATCATCTCAAAATCCTCCTCCTCTCCCACTAGATCCTCTCTAGAGGGTTATTAGTCTCCTCCCACAACCTATCCTTTATCTCCTCCCTTCCATCCTATACTTATTTCTATAGTAGAAGATCATGTTATGGTACCTATTGGGGTCCTATTATGGTGGTGTTAGTATATGTTGATATTTTTAGCCTATCACTGGTATTGTAATGCCCACTATAGATTATGCATGCTAGTATCCTTATCATAATGCTCTTACCATAATTATTTAAGATACACCTATGATGGGAGTATTTGATGTGAGGGGATGTTATCCCAATATACATAGACATGTATCTATGACCTCCCTATTCCTCTTGAGCATGACCTAGGTAATGGGTAGATTGGATACATATTATAATATAAATTGCTGGCACACCCTATCTATGGGGTAAACCTATACTTAGACCATCTATCTATGACTTATCATGAGCTCTTATAGGCTATGAAAGTGGATACCTCATTTACCCACTTCCCTATCATGGCCTGATATGGTAGAGACATTAGATCTACTATTTTTAGTATGTCCAAATATTTTGGTAATTATCTAAATGGTGTCATACACATCCACATAGAGGCCATGATAGCAAAAATAGATTTAATCACCACCCCTCATTGATAATGATTCATATGTACATACACCTGCCTCATGATGAGTTAGGGGTGGATGATAGATAAGGCCCATAACCTAGAAATCTAGTATAGATCCATGCATATCATATCCAAAAACCCTTGGGCCGAAATATACTACTGACCCATCTCCTAAATGCTCTAGACATTTGGTTCTCAATTGTAAAGTAGGCAAGTTTTCCCTTATATCCAACTAATTGGGAGGCACTTATCCTTATAATAGCCTTTCAAAGGGTTAGGATTGTTACTCATTCTACCCCCATCAATATAACTCCATAATTCACAAATATTTAGGTGTGTTGGCATCTCAAATATTATCTACATAACTAGTAATATTACCTTTATTCATGGCCACTCTCAAGGTCATAATCCTACTTATAGTTGACAAGATTAATATACTATATATATTTATGACACTGATGTTCAACAATGCTAGGGCCTATGTAAATTAGAAAGTGTTATGATCACCATCTTACTAGATGAATAAGTCACATAGAAAAATAATCAATGGGTTAATGATCCCCACCTTTGAAATCCTAAGTATGCTATATTTATCTAATACAACCAACTCATTTGATGCAAATTGATCGATAATCCTAGGGATCTAATTATGTTCGCTCATCATATTCTATTGGACATACTATCATTAAAAATCATAGGTTAAAATGAATCTAATCATTCTTCTAATCCTACAAAAGTTATAACATACTTTTATTCTATATTTGGGGTGAAAACATCACCTTATGTAGGTGACATTTATGAAACCACCATAATATAAATGGAACCACCACATAGTGATTACATAACCATCATGGAATAACTCTTTTATTTGTTATAGTTTCCATAATATCTAAAAAAAAATATCTCCATGATGGTGTAAATGTAATAATCAATCTAAAAATATTAGTGGTGACATCTCAACACTATCAATTATATCCGCTAGTTGTGATTGTGGCCTAGGTCCACTAAACAACTGAATATTGTACCATTTTTAAGCATTTTCATATCCTACCCATACGTCCAAGCCCATCCATGTATTATAATTTATATTTCACCAATTCTAAGATTTATTTTACTTAAATTTTCTAAATTATGGATAAAACATAAGATTATATATAACTTACTCATCCTTGACATGTTCCTCTAATTGTTGGTTACTTTGATTGCATTTTTGCTCAATTTCATCATGAAAAATTTAGAGCTCAACATTATTAAAAATAAATTATGTAAATTATCTCCATTTTAGGTAAATTTTGAAATAAATAGTCCATTCTACTAGCCACTACATTTTGAATTTTTATTATTTTGGGAATATTTCCTTCAAAACTTGTTTTTTCTCACTTTTTAAAGAATATTTAGCATCTAACTAACCCAAAATGATGAAAAAATAATTATTATTATAATTTATTTTCCATAGCATGGTTGTATTTTTTTTCCATTTTAATTTTTTTTAGGTTGAAATAACCTGGCATCGAGCTCTACCCCCCAATGAGATGGTTTAATTAGTATCTTCGCCCCTACATACACTATTAGTAGACTTATCTCTCTTTTGATTAGTTATATTTTTTTATGTTTTATCATTAAAAGTACACTCAATTCTCATTTTTTGATTATAGGCCAAAAGGGAGTCTCACATGGCTTCATTAAAATGCACAAATGAGTAAGGCAATTTTATGAAATATCGTTTTCCTTTTGGTGCACCACTACTCAAGAAAACACCTTCACCAATTCATGGCAAGGTGTATCCCATAAGGGGTCATAGGAATGCATGAAAATTTTCATGATACAACATATATAATAAATATAATGATGATGCATGGATCTCCACCTAAATATGATTATATTGGGTTCTCTCTTTATTTTTTAAAAATTTACTCTTATTTGGCCTTTGTGCTTGTAACATTATATTTTTCCTAAGTGTTTTCCTTTAAAATTTGAAAAATTGTACATGGTGTTGAAAGTAATGTGGTTAAAATATAACCACCATTTTAGTGTAAACAAAATATAAATTCCATATTTCATTATGATGGAAGCATTATTCAAGGTGGTAGTTCCATTTCTACTACCTATAGTAAGTGAATGTTTCATTATTGTTTGAGCATTATTAATATTAAAGTTTGATACTTCACTTTTCACATGTTTTACATGATTTTAGTTACATTTATTTATTGTTTTACTTTTTTTTCACCTTTGATATTTCCTAACTTATTCTTAATCCTATTTTTATCAATAATTATAAAGTTAACTTGACCAATCTCAAAGTAAATATTTAGTTAAATCCCACATGTAACCTCTTTGTTTTCCTTACAAGTATATAACTTTTCTTAAGTTTTGAGATCAAAAGATTTGATTATAATTTGAATTTTCCAAGTTTTAAAAGACCCAATATAATTTATTTTGTTTTGGATAAGATTTTATCAAATATAAAGTTATTTTTGAGTCACTATACACAAGTTTAAAGAATATAATTCATCGAATTGGTAACTTGTTCCTTGCCTTTCATCAATCAGTCCAACCATAGTTCAATAGCTCTATTTTTTAAAATTGTATTTCTTTATTATATTATTATTTAATCCTCTTGTTAGAGAGTTAAAAAGGTTAATATTGAGAAAAAATTATCTAGATACCTAAGGATTGCATACACACAATAATTACATCTTGACTTTCAGTTGATCCCACCATTGATCAGGTTGGTGGATTTGTTTTCAATTTTATTTTATTTAATAAAATAAATTATATTAGTTAATTTATTTAATAAATAGATTCATATTAATGAAATTTTAAATTAAGACTCAAATTATTGGTGTTTTGGTGAGGTATAAATATTTTTTACTCATCGACCCAAGTTTCATTCTCATTAAGCCCATGAGCACACTTTCAACAATTGGTCATGTTAACAACTTGGGGTAAGGGTCAAATTTATCCATTTGGACTAAGTGAAACATAGTGTGGTACTTTAGATACAGATCACTCAATGGAAATTATGAACCTAGACCCACCCTCATGTCCCACTTTAATAAGTTTCTTCTCCATACCATTACTTAAGTTTATAAATCTAGTATATTAAAAGACTTTACCACCAAACATTAAGACTATTGGATTGATTCTAATGGAAAAAAAAACTATAAAGTGGTATAAATAGATATGAGTGAAGATACAATCAAGAACTTATAATATTTAAACTTAAAGTTATAAAAAACCTACATACATATATTTCCAATTAAGGATGAGTTATTTTGGACTTCTAATACAATCAAATAGTTCTTGGTTAAATATGTATACCTAGTAGAACTAGACTAGGAGGAAGATAGATTAAATTATAAGGATATATAGATTAGTAACCTCACTCTAAAGGTTAATTTGTAACTTTAAAATTAAATCTAGGGTGATCCTATCATTAACCATAGATTTGATTATCAAATGGGTATATAGAAATAAAATGGAGCAAGGGTGATAATTAGTTCTATACTAGGCCATTTAGATGATAACTCAGATATAAGCATACATAAAATTTATTATACTAAGATAGTATAAATAAATAAATTATAACTATGCTAGTTATGGAAATGACAAAGAAGAGATGTACTTATCTTGTTTTGATGATAATGTAGTTCTATATCTAGAACATATAGAAAATAGAGTGGAAGGAAATTATAGAAAAGTCATCAAATTATAGATTTGACACTTCTAGATCTATAGATAGTAACATCATCTTGGGATGGTTGAATCAAAATTACTATTTGGGTTCAATGTAAGTATACTATACAAAATACCTACTAGAAAAGGATGTGACCACTTAGATACTTCTAGATTTTTCTTTGCCTTCTCTTTGGTGCATTCAAATCTAAGTCATGGATTATCTCTCCTTGTGAAATGGTAAAACCTTAGTTCCCCTTATTTATAATGACCTTGGGTAAAATGGGTTAGTGGACACATGGTGTTGATATGACCTCAAATACCCCACTATCATAGGGCACTACCTATATATCCAACACTCAATAAAAGGGATTTAGAATCATGTAGTTTTCCCCTATATGTTGTCTTCTCTATGAATCATGAAATATTGTGCAAATAAAGTATAATAGTGACGTATATTGTAAATTGGTAAATTAGGCTCTTTCAATGGTCCTTTAGTAATTCATTTTTTATAAATTTATTGTGCCTATGAATGGTATGTAAATAGGGAAGTATTATTCAATTGAATTATTGATAGAGTGCTTTTGATAATTTGCCTTTATTTCTTTGGTATTTTTATAGGTGAGGAATGAATGAGGGTTGATCTTGTATTTATATCAATCCCTTTTGATTAATAACTCACATTAAATCACTTATACCAAACATTAATGTATATTTCATTAAAAAAATAGATGACTTTAGGGTACTAGATATTTCAATGAATTTCATCTTATATTTAAAAAATGGAGAATAATAATCTAAATACAAGTATGGTTGAAAAATTATTTGATTATGTGTGAATTAAAACAAATTATTATGAAGAACTCCTTTTTAGCTTGGGAGAATGACCTACAAATAAGAGAACACTAAATCAAATGGTTGGTTAGATAGATAGTTGAGTGGATCGCCTAGATTTATCTAGATCCTAGAAGTAAGAGCTTCATTAGGGGTTGTCAATACACACATTTTAAATAATTAAGTACTTGAATTAATAATCAAAAGGTATTAAAACCAAATACAAGAAATGCTTGATAAATAAATAGATTAAAATAACTAAGTAAATGCTAGTTCTAAATATCTCAAGTGTATTTTAGAAAATTAGGAAGGGGTATGTACACATGCATAGACACAAAAAAATAGATTTGGTTTAGGGTAGGTATGTGGATATAGCTTGTTGTTATTTCATACCATAGTTACTATCAATAGTTGAGGTGACTATCAATGGTTGAGGTGATCATCAGTGGTCAAGGTAATCATCGATGGTTGGACATATCATTTATGGTTGAGGAAACCATCGGTGGTTACTGTGTGTAGGTCTATATTGGTAAATGGCTGATTGATAGGATCACAAAGTTAGATTTTGAGAGATGGGTTGATATAGGGTTAATTAAAATACAAATAAATTAAATGAATATCAAAAAATAAGTTCTTATCTTATCAAAGGTTGATTGAATAAGTGGTTGGGGTGGTTGGCCTATTTTTGGATTATGGCATGATTATGATATAGTAATAATACTTGATGCTTTGGTGGAGTGGTGATGGTAAGTTGGCTCTCTAACATGATGACTTGATCACTAGATTTCTAATAATGATTAAACTACAAAAAAACTCTAGATTCATAAGTTCATGTTAAAAATTGTAGATGTATTTAACCTCCTCACTCCTCTCTTATTATAAGCAAGGAAGGAGAGGTATAGAAATATGTTAATTAGGTCTTCTAATTTTAACTCGTGCATGTAATAGCTCACGTGCAGATTTAGATGAGTTATTTTTAGAAAATCAAGGTAGATGGTTTGCATGTTGGATTTTGGGATGGTGATCCTTGACCATCAATGGTCAAGGTGATCATGAGTCATCATCCTAACCATTGATGGTTGAGGACTACTTTAAAGAGTGGGTAAAAAGTTGGGTTAAGTTAGTTGGTCAAATTGACCATGGTTAGGCTCATCTAGGGGTAGAAGGGTCAAATTGGTCTAAAGAGGATCCAAAGGTGGTCCAAGGGAATTTTGATAATTAAAATCATAGTGTTTGGATTTATAGTGTCTACATTTTTCCCCTTTTTATTATGTGTATTTGATTTAAGAAGTGAAAAAAATAGATCGTTAGTTGCAGGTTGTGTTACTCTGAGTATGGGAGGAGGTGTTCCATATCAAACTAGGAGTTGGTAAGGTAAAACATAATTGGTTATGGGTTTGATAAGGTGGGTGAAGGTGATTATGAAGGTGTAAATCATGAAGGTTTGTGATAGGTTAGGAATTGAAGCATGGATAGGTATATAGAATGTAACAAAAAGTGTAATAGCCAATATCACATAAAAACTAGGTTTTCATAGCTAGTAAAAATAAAGGTTGATGCTTAGAATGATAAGTGACAAGTGTACCACATGACTATATTTAGGCATGGTGGTTGGGTATGTTCATAAATTTAAGTCTCTTAGGTGATGTATATGTTTCTATGGGTATCCAAAGTAGGAAGTACTCTTGGTGAAAACATAAATGGGTCAAGTGTTGTGGGTATCCAAGGTAGGAAGTGCTCTAGAGAAGACATAAGTGGGGCAAGTATGTGTAAGGTGGTGTAAGTTCAAAAAGTGGTCAATATGGTAATGTTCTCACTACAGTCATAATACCAATCAAAATTCACTGTAAAATGTGTGCTAATTAGGTTGAAATGGACTAATGATGAGATGATGATATGGTCAAATTAGGTGAAGAAGGTAGTACCTAAGGGTGATTTGGTTTGATTTGGTTTTTCAAGGCTAAGTGTGCTTTGAGATAAGAGTTAAAGTGGGAGTAACTTTACCATTGATAGTTATGGTCCTCAAGGGTGACTGTCAATGGTCACCTTGACTATCGATGATTAGGGTGTGGACCCTAAAAAATCTAGCAATCAAAAGTGAATTTGAATGTCATTTTCTCGCTTTCATGTTTTATTATGGAGCTCTGACATTTGGAGTTTATGGTAAATTTTATTGATAGTGAGTGCATGCTAGTGAGATTAATTTGTGAGAGTGATGAGGTGGGTGAGGTGGATTGATAGGGACTGATCTAGGATATAGGGTGGTCATGGATGAGGATGGGTAAGTATACATCTTATTCCTTAATGGAAATTATGAAATGAGGTAGGGGCATCCTTAAAGTGGTATCTTATATTTAATTTTCAATGGCATGTTTGATTATGTGGGTATAAAATTAGGTGTCTTTGGTTATTCCCTAGGGTTTTAGTTTACTAGGTTTAAGATGAATTTGATGGGTAAAAAATTAAAATGGGAGGGTAAGCAAGTTGGTAGTGGGGTAAAAATTAAATTATTCTATATATTTAGGGTGTTTGGCTAGGTTTTTAGGGTAGGGTAGTTGTCAGGGGTTTTCTATCAGTGGTCACACATAGTGACCATCAGTGGTTACCTTGATCATCGATGATTGACAACCATCAATAGAAGGGTTGCCTAAACATCGATGATCATTATGACCATTAATATTCATGTTTATTCAAGGATGTTTTTAAAGTATGAAGGTAACTGTAAGATGGGTAAAGTGGTTATGTAATGGGTAGGTTTGGGGCAATGTTTGTGGGAGGTGATGATGAATAGCTAGTGCAAGGTAAAAAACTTTAGATTTTTGAGAAAAGAATACTAGGAGGGTGATGGTGGAAAATGAACAAGGTTAATTAGGGTTGGTGAAGGAGCTAAGTTCATAGGTAAAATAATATAGGTGACTAAGGGTGTGTACCATTGATTATTGTGCATACTTGAGAGTAAATTTAGATGCATGATCAAGTGATGTGTATCTTCATAAATATCTACCAAGGGATGACCCTAGGTGATTGGGCCCATATAGAAGAGGTTGGTCTAGGAATGATGAGGAACTACCAACATATTCCACATAATGCATCTATGATCATATCACTCATTAAGAGATGGGATCCAACTAAAAATACCTTCTTACTTTTGACCCATGAGATCATGAAATTGTTAGAAGATGTGCATAAGATTAATAATTCACATTATACGGTGATTTGATCTATCGTATAGAGTGAGAAGAGTGTGAGGATCGCCTTAAGATACTATATGGTGATGACCATGATTAGGTCAAATGGTATGTTGGGGACTTCATCTATAACATTCTATATGGAGGGTGTCAAGTGAGTGGAGATTGATTGAGATTTATGTACTTGCTATTAGGGGTGTTGGTTGAGTTTATACTAGGGTGGACTATATTCACCTAGGTACCTATTCTCTTAGTGTAGATATATATGGATCCATATGGATTCAGAGACCATAGGAAGTATGACATCAGTGTCGATCTTGTTCTAGACTACTAGGAATATGAGCACATTCAGATGTTGAGGTTGATGGGATTACTATTGATGGGATATAACATAATTGTGTTCCTAATTAAATTCATGTGGTGGAGAGGTGACTTCACCACTTTAGGTGCAAGTGGAGGTGCACATGATGTAGATTGGTTTAGGGGTACACTAAGTACACTATTGATTTGAGACATTACTTGGAGACCCTATGTTTAGTTTTTAGTATGGCCTAGCTATATGAGGTATACCCCATCTCTAAAGAGTTATAGATGGATATATGGTAGGTGGGATGGGGAGGTAGATCCTATCCCCTTTGATAGGGTGAATAGATAGTTTTGCCTAGTTTAAGGTATTCTAGGTATATTCCCTAGATATAGGCATGAGGACTTGGAGATTTTATTGCCTAAGACACATCTAGTACCAACTTTGCTTGATCACAAGGAGCTTCCAACCAAGCCACATATATATGATGCTAGATTTACAAATGGTTACATTATATGGTACCAAGATTTATATGTAGCTATAGATTTTAGTGATGGTGGTGGTGATAGGAGGTCGATGGTTGTGGACCCAGCTAGGAGAGGGGACCAAAGGGCATAGGTATATTGGGTTGGCCCTAATGGACAAGAAGAAGTGGTTATAGCCATTTTATAGGCATAGGTCATAGCATTATAGGGATAGGTGTCTACATTACATGGTTAACCAATCACTATGATAGGTGAGAGGGACTAGACTAGAGATACACTAGTTGAGGTCACCTAGTAGCAAGATGTTTTGAGATAAGCTAGAGAAGTATCACCAACACTAGCATGTCTAATAGGGACTATTAATATGTAGAGGTACATAACCACCATACATGAGTTATGATATTATGAGTCTATAGTATTCACTCACTACCCAAAAAAGCCCTGATGGGGTGAGTACAAAGTAGGTTTGGTAGGTAGAGCTAGTGTGGTGACACCAAATCAATGGGCCACATCTATAGTTGGATAGATAGGTACCATAGGTGGGTAGGCACTAGGATCTAGCAGTGCTCTAGGAGACAATGGTGCCTTAGGGGAATATCCATGACATAGTTTAGATATATTTATATATTGTTGTATATCATTTTGATTCTGGCCTATGAACCGATGTGATGAGATGTACATTTTGAGAGGGAGAGGCATGTATATATATTATGATTTTATCTAACTCATGAGTTATATATGGTCTTTATTTAATGCTCATGATTATGGTCTATTATTTTTTCTAATTTTAATGCTTATGATGTGATGTTTATATTGCATATGGATTATGCTTATGTTATGAATGTTACACACCGATGTAGACTTTACCTAGTTATGCATGAGATGGATTTTATTTATGGGTATTCTTATGACATGCTAAATTATAATGAGTATGTGCTTCCGTATTTAGATTTATACATGTGATGAAAATGGTTGATTATTGTATTGCTCATAGATGTTATGGTGTTATTATTATTGTTATGGTTGTGATTATGGTTATGGATTCACTTATGACACATGCAGATATGCTCCTTGTTAATTATTTTTAAGATAAAAGACACGAGGTAAGTTAACTAAAAAAAAAGAATATAATGAAGAGATGAATGTCATAATTAAAATGCCAACTAGTCATGAGAGGATAAGAAGAGAGCAAGATAGTTCTTTGACAAGGACT
The DNA here is from genome assembly GCA_037957365.1 of Torreya grandis. NCBI lineage: Eukaryota > Viridiplantae > Streptophyta > Pinopsida > Cupressales > Taxaceae > Torreya > Torreya grandis. The sequence continues at coordinate 121,457 of JARHVA010001889.1, forward strand.
AAAACAAAATTGAAGTTGGATTAGCTTAATGAACATAAGTCCTTCAAATTCATTGCATTAGCATTCGTTAGTTTGTTAAAAGGTGTCTTGCCCACATAATGTCAAGTGAGCTCAAAATCCCTTGCTTATAGTGTATAAAGGGGAGATGGATGAAAATAGAACCTTATTGTGAGACTATCATTCCTCTTTTTTAGGTGTCTAAAGAGTTAGTATAAACAAGTTTATGTCATATAAAGTGTATATTGATCAATGCAAGAAGTATACTTATGAAAAATAATTATGGATTCTAGCTTATTTTATTGTGTAAAATCCAATTATGACTTTCAAAATTAGTTTTGATTTTGTTGTGATTTTGATAATGGATCTTTTGATTTTTTATTTTATATGGTAATTTGATCAATGCATGAAGCTTTCAAGAAATTACTATGCTTTTGACAAATCCATTACTCTACCATCCTTCAAGGGAGTGGTCTATGTTTGTGTACCTTGTTTAATTCTTTTGATAGTTTTTATTTAAAGGAATAGTCCACCTTACATTGAACAATTTCAAATATGTTATCAAAAACTATCCTTCATGGGAGTAGTCTGCATATGCTAGGAATGACCCATGATTTCTATTGGTAGGGATTTTGTTTTTTTATTATTTGATTTTTTCTCGACATAGACTTGTTTATATAGGCTTAAGGGTTCACCTTTATGAATTCAAAACTAAAAGGACAAGGAGGATGAGTAGGTGTAAAAAGGTTTAGGTTTAATAATCATGGGAATCCATCTTGGGAGAGGGGTGGAAAGTACCATGATAATCATGTCATGTGTAGAGCCATGGTACCCATTGTTCAAGATTAGGCTATGAATCTGATGGATAATCACATGATTTATTTTTAATTATTTTCCCCTAAAAATAGGGAGATGAATGTGGTTGAAAGTAAGGGATGAGCTTAAGTTAAAACAAAAGGTGAACTTGATCCTTATTAATAAAATAATGGACACAAATGTGAAGAATTTAGGGGGCCATGTTCTAGGTCTCCCTCAAGAGAGGACAACCAGTAAGCTCATGATCCATACTTGTGGGTTTGGATATAGGTTCTAAGGTAATTGAAAGCAAAATTTCACTAATTTCTTTTATCCATATTGATGACATGTTGATTTTCCTTTAGGATGAGGTCTTTGATATTAAATTCATTTACTGTAAGGTGATTTTTATAGGCATGATTGATGTGCTCTTGATAGACATGAATATGGGTAATGGTTACTAAGCAAAGCTCATCAAGTAACTCAAGCTGGGCTAAGCAGTGTTGATGATAATCATCTTTATAAATGAGATCTTGCAAAGATATGTGAAGAGAAGGTATTTATATTTAGAGAGGCAAGATGGCCTCCACTCCAAACACAAGAGATAAAAGGGTATCACCTATATGGGTTCTGATGCTAGTAAGATATGCCCATAAGGCAAAGGGGATGTGCAAATGAAAATTCTAAAGAGATACATTGATCATTTAGTTAATATATTGTTAAGAGTTTTGTTAGAGGCCTTGCAATATCCATTTTCTTGAGGGAGATAGGGTGAGGAAAATCATAAATTTATGCCACATGAATCACATATACCTTGGACTTGCTTGTTCTTAAAATATTTACCATTATTAGTGATAATGTTTTGAGGAACACTGAAGTGACAAATGATGTGATGGTTGATAAAGTTGACAATCTTCTCTGCTTTGGTTGAGACTATAGGAATAACTTCTACAAATTTGGTAAAATATTTACTAATAGTGATGATATAATGGTATCTCTATGAATAATGTGGGTTAATTTCACCAAAAACATCTAAACCCCATTTTGAGAAAGGCCATAAATCATTGCAAACATGAAGACTATGGCTAGGTGCATGATTTAAATTGGCATGTTATTAGAATTTAACATACTTTTTCATATAGCCATAATAATTTTGGTTAAGGGTAGGTCATTAATATCTGAGGTGAATGATGTGCTTAGTTAAAGTGAGGCCACTAAAGTGTCCCCCATAGATACCATCATACATTTCCTTGATAGCATGAGAGGTTTCATGACTACATAGGCAAAAAAAGAGGAGGCCATCAAAGACATGATTGTAAATAATTCCCCTCATAATGCTATAACATGAGTTAATTTGGATAAATTCTCTTCAAGCATTCCTATAAATGCCAAAAGGAATAATGGTGAAGTTAATATAGTTGAAATTTTGTTGATATCAAAGGTCAAGTTGGGTCTCCTCCACATTAAAGATGGTGGGAGAATCTAGTTTGACATAGAAAGGCTAGGTAAGTCTATGCATAATGAAAGATAAGTTGGAGTTGAAGGGTGTACATGGGATCTGATAGATGAGGGAATCCCTAGTATTGGTAAACTTATTAGTAGATCATGGGGTTGACTAGATGCAGTAGTTTTCAAATGATCCTAAGAGTTTAACAACTAGATTTTTTTACTATTGCAAAACATCATTCTTACACTGGTAATAGCCATTGATTTGATTAAACATAAGCTGGGAGTCACCAAATATGTTGATCATTTTAATGCCTAGGGGTAACACTATTTGAAGATGACTAGGGCTTCATACTCAGCCATATTATTGGTACATTAAAAATCAAGTTTGAAGTACAAATGGAATAAGGATGATACTAGATCCCCCATGATGTTGAAATTTTGATCCATCAAAAAACATGATGACTTGATAGGTTAATTCTACATGATAGAGGGTCGCGATGGACTCATCAAGGAACTTAAGAGGATGAGGTTGGTTGTATGGTAATGGTGCTTCAACCAATTAGTCGGTAATGACTTGACCTTTAATTTAATTTTGGTGAAGGAACTAAATGTTAAAATTTGTTAAAAACATGAGCTATTTAGATATTCATTGGTTTTGGTATGGCTTATAGTACATGTACTTAAGTGGGTTTCTATTGGTTATGACATAGGTTATGTGCTTAAGAAGCCAGTGGTGAAGTTTGGTGGCTATAAATATTAAAGCTAAGTAGAGTTTGTTGGTGTGGGTATACTGAGTCTCATACTCTACAATCATGTGACTAATAAAATAGATGGATTACTCTCTATGTTGTTCATCCTGATGAGTAATTATTGCTCCTAAGGAGTGGTTAGTGGTAGAGATATATAGGTAGAAAGGTTGGTTGCCTTTGGGAGGGGTGAGAATAGGTGGAGATAAAAGGTACTTTTCGAGTAAATCAAAGGCCTTTTGATATTCAATATTCCACTTGAAAGATACATCCTTATTTAGAATGTGGTGGAAGGGTTGGCATCAGTTTGAGAGTTGGGAGATAAAGTGATGAATGGATTGGAGTTTCCATTGAAAATTATAGAGTTTATTGAGCTTTATTGGAGGAAGCATGTGGAGGATTTCTTTGATCTTGTCAATATCAACTTAAATTCCCTAGAAGGAGATAATAAAATGAAGGAGCTTTCCTAATAAGACCCCATAAATGCACTTTTTAGGGTTTAGGCACACATGATAATGGATAAGTCACTCAAAGATGATCTTTAGTGACTTATCCATTACCATGTACTCTTAAACCCCAAGAATTTCATTTTGGGGTCTTATTAGGAAAGCTCATTAGTTTATTGTCTCCCTCTAGGGAATCAAAGTCAATCCTACCAATATCAAAGAAATCTTCAACATGATTCCTCCAATTAACCTCAATAAACTTTGTAGTTTATAGGGGAAAATCCAATCTTTTAAGTTCTTTATCTCTCATTTATTAGGATCATGAGAATGGCTAAATGATCCTTTTGGAGTTTAGATTTTTTGAGAAGGTCATCCACATAGTCTTCCACAATCTTGTGGATAAGGTCATGGAAGATATAGGTCAGGGCACATTGGTAGGTTGTACCAACATTATTTAATCTAAAAGGCATGACTCTATAGTAGAAGGTTCCCCATGGGGTGGTAAAGGTGGCCTTGTGCTAATATTTAGGGACAATTAGGATCTAATTGTAACCCAAGAATCCATCTATGAGAGATAACATCTTGTGGCCAACTATAAGATCAAATAGGCAATCAATGCTTGGTAGAGAAAAGAAATATTTGGGACAAGCAAGGTTGAGTTCATGAAAGTTCACACAAATGTGTAGCATTCCTATGGCTTTGGTGATAGGCATGATATTTGAGACCCATTGGGGATAGTCAATGTGTTGAATGAATTTGGTAAATAGAATATTGTGAAGCTATTCTTTGATAAAATGGGCTATGCAAGGGTACATGCAATAAATTTTTTGATTTAAGGCTTGGCATCATAGTTTGTGACTATGTTATGGGTATAAATAGAGGGGTCAGTTCTGGGCATGTCTCTATAAAACCAATAAAATACTATGCTACAGTCATGAAGGAGGAGAAGTCTCAAAGTTCCTCAACATTCAGTGATTGGCCAATTTTGACAAGGCAAAGGTTGTTTAGAGTACCCAAGCTGATATCCATGTTGGATTCATTCAAGATGGTCTAAGTCTCAAGAGAAAGGGATGTGTGGATGGAAGAATATATGGCACCAAGGTAGCTAAGAATGAAATCATCATCTTGGCACTAAACAATAGTAATTATAGGAGAGTCATCTCCTATCATCTTAGGATGGATCAAAGGGATGGTTATGTTTGGACCCTCCTTTTGATAAGTTAAGGGTCTTAGGTTGATCATGTTGATGAAAAAACTGTTAGGTAGGATGATGTCATCATGCTCACATGTAGGTGGAGGTGTCAGCAAAGAAGGGGTGTCATCCTCCATAATGGTGATGATATGTGGTTTGGTTTGCTTTTTGGTGGGTAGAATGAAACTGAGGCCATGTTTTTCATGAGGCTTTTTGGCCTCAATAGAAATAAACTAATGTGGTCCATACTCATATTTCCCAAGACTAAATCCTTTCCAAGCACACCTGTGAAGGTATGTTTTGGCAAAACTCAACTTGTCTAGATAAGAGAAGCTAGAGGTTAATGGTCGAGGCAAAGAGGAGTTGATAGAAGTTCCAAGTGGTTTGTTAAGTACCCCATAAATGAAATGGGTTTGATAGTGTGAAGGTCCAAAGGGATTAATTACTTTGACACTAGGGTCATATCTAGGTTGGTAGTCAAGTTTACCATACTCTTGGGGAGTTGGGGAAGTGTTAAGGGAAAGGAGGTAATATTCCCCTAATAAAATATGTTGGAATATGGATTTCAAGTGGTCTAAGGTGTGGATATAATTAGAGGGGATGGATGATCTAATTTATGCCTCGTTGGTGGAAGTAGGTAAGACTTCCTCTTTTCTGGTGGGGTTCTTGTATTTGGTTAAAGAGGGTGTGCTAGATGGGGGTAGGTGGACGTCATTGGGTCAGTAGGTCATGTTTCATGTCAAGAAGGGACTTAGATCAGCTTGGAAGGTGATGACTTGTCATTCTTTCTCAAATTTAATTCAATGATGAAGGGTAGAGGGGATACAACCCATAGAATGAATCCAAGGTCACCCTAGCAAAACATTATATTAAAATTCTCTTTCTAATGTGTAAAAGAGTTTGAGGAGTGTATGAGGTCCAAAATGAATATGAAGTACAATAAATCTTAGGGTAGTGGTCATGGTGTCATTGAAGTATCATAATATGGCTAAGGTTTTAAACATGACATTGTCTAACAGGTTGAGTTGGTTATTGGCATGGGAGGAGATGATATTAATACTAGCTCCTCCATAAATCATGACCCATTTGATGTGGGTTTGGTTGATGTAATTATTAATAAAAAGAGGGGGATCTAGGTCATTAGGATGGATAGAAGGTATTTTTGAATCCTCAAATGTGATAAGGTTGGAAATTTAGAGAGTGCCAAGAAAGGCTCACTAGGTTCATAGATCATTCTCATTATACCAACTAGGTGCAAGATGAGAAGAATCAAATTAGTAAGGTGGTTTGATAGGAGGAAGAGATATGATATTGGTCTTTAATAAATATTCCAATATTGAAGCATAGGATTCCCCAAGTGGATTAAATTGCTTCTAGGTGTTCTAGTTCTAGTTTTTCATGTTTTTCTTTGAGGAGATATAGGAATTTTGTTGGTTTGATAGATGGTGGAGAAGAATATTTAAGGATAATTAAATTCATAGTTCCCTTGATTTTGGTCTCAATTTTGGTTTGGTTACTCAATTTAGAGAAAGAGGCCTCATTGGTTTTGTAAGTAGAATTCTTGTTTCATTTTTATCTTGCTTTTATTGATGGCTATATTTTATTAGCTTGCATACCATGGTAAAAACCTCATCAAATGTTGTAAAGCTTTGAACATGAAATGTATAAGAGATGTTCTTGGCACATGCTTGAGCAAAAATTTCTATTATTTTGGGTTAGGGTAAGGATAAGGGAATTTAATTGATTAGGTTCCTCCAATGAGCTAAAAAATTGACACTAGATTCATCATCAAATTGATGGATAGAGTAGAGGTTAGTGAGGGAAACCTTCTTGGAGATATTTATTTAAAAGTGATCAAAGAAGATTTGAGATAAATGGTTAAAGGAGAGCAAAGAGTGTTTGGTTATGGTACTATACTAGTATAATGCTAGACTAGACAGGGACATGGGGAATGTATGAATAAGGAGGGAATCATCATAAGAAATTAAATAACATGCATGCCTAAATTCCTTGAGATGCTATTGGGGATCCTCCTTACTCTAAAATTTGGAGAACTTAGGAAGATCCCACTGGGGAGGATATGGTATAATAGGAACAGATGGGTGAATGGGTTTGTTATAGATCTAATAATATGATAAGATATTATGAGCTCCAAAAATGGATGACTCTAAGGTAGTCATCTTATCCATGAGCATCTTCATTAGGTTTTCTTAGGATTATGCACCCAAAGGGTTTTAAGGTGCATATTTTTGTGGTGTTTGGGTGACATATTGATAATTGGTAGGAGGTTGAGGAGCCATCACATATTGGTATGTAGAGACCAATGGTTAGGTGAAAGATATATAAGGGTAGGTTTAATTGGGTGGTTGGGTAGTAGGAAGAGGTACATACCCTTGTGGTTTAGGTATGTAACTTATATTTGGTGAAATAGTCACCTATTAGGTAGGAATAATGGTTAGGTTGGTGATGAACCAAAGGGTAGTGACCCTTATGGTGATTGGTGATAAGGTAAAAGGTATAGGTAGCATGAGATTTTGAAGTGTGGTAGTGGTTAGCAGATTAGAGGTAGTCGATGGAAGGTTGGTAATGATAGTGGTAGGTAATCCCATGATAAGGGGATATAAGTGGCTAATGGTTGAGTTGATCCTAAGGTAGATGAGTTATTGATGGGGATGGAAGGTATAAGGATATTTATAGGTTAAGCAAGTTAGTTTTCTATAGTAGTATCAAAGGGATTGTTGGTAGATGAAAAGGCTTGAGTAGTCAATATTTAGGTAGTAACTGTGGCAATAGAAGTATTTCACATAAGGTGGGAAGGCTTTCCATAAGGTAAGTCCATAGGCAAAATTGAATTAGGGGTATAGTGAGGCATCGTGTTAAGGTAATGTTGAAGGGTCATAGGGTTGTCATATAAGAATGTGGAAAAGTCCATATCTCCTTAGGGAAATACCTAAGGGAAAGGAGGACTTCCTAAAGGGTGAATAGATTTTACTAGATCATAGATGTAGTCCATGGATGATAAGGTAGAAGAGGCTGATTGGCTTGGTGATGGGTTTTGCTCTGCTAGATCCCTTCACTATTGGTGGGTTAGAACCATCTAAGGTGGGGGAGAAACAATTCACAAAGAATATCACCACTCAAATAGAGAGAAGACAAAAAATGATCAAAGAAAACAAATCACACTTTAGAAATCATGTTAAGTCATAGATTTCCTTTTAGTATCTCTTATGGCTTATGCCTTAAGCTTTTAATAATTTGGGTGAAATATTTTTGGCTTGTATAATAGGTACTAGATAAGAAATATATGGATGGTTTTAGGTTTTTTAGGTAGTCCAAAGGAATCTATATTGGGACTCAATACATGGATTGGTATTGGGGCCTACCCCCTCACTTCACACATTATAGTGATAAGAGTGTCTAGTGCCTAGCCAATATATATTAATTTTCAAAGTCTATACTCAACTAGAGAGTTGAGTTGGTTCTCTCCTTAGTAATAACCTCTAAGTAGGATTGCTAGGAAAAGGTAAGGTTATTGCTAAGTTATGAAATCCTAGTCAAGCCTTGTCTCAAGTTAATCCAGTCTTTAATTGATGAATGTGGTTTGGTTTAGTGTGTGAATCAAAAAGTGATACTATGATAGGATTACTTTTTTATAATTTAAACCATGTGAGCTAAACTTTCAAGCAATTGATGCATGTACTTAATTTAAATCCCAAAATAAAAATTGATTTCATTAATGAGAATTGAATAAAGAGAATAATATATAAATGAAAATAAAAGAAACAAAAGTAAAGACACAAGGTTCCTACTAGGTGTGCCAAAATGTTTTACTAAATTTTATCTTATATTTTGAAAATGGAAGAAGAAGAAACCAAATATGGGTATGGTTGAAATACTTATTTTATTGTCCATGCATTAAATCAAATTATTATGAATAACTCCTTTTTAGATTAAGAGGATGACCTATAAATAAGATAATACTAAATAAAATGGTTGGTTAGATAGATAGCTGAGTGGATTGCCTAGTGTTAGCTAGATCCTAGAAGCAAGAGCTTCTTCAGAGGATATCAATCTACATGTTTAAATAATTAAGTTTATAAATAGAATATAAAGTACTTTCATCAAAATTCAAAATCTAGTGAAATTAAATAAAAGAAATGCTTGCTACAAAAATAAACTAAAATGACTAATATAGAAAGAAATAAGTAAGTCAATGCTAATGTTAAATGGCTCAAGTGTATTTCAAAAAATTAGGTAGGGGTTTGTGAACAGGTAGGGACACAGAGAATTATATTTGGTTGAGGGTAGGTAGGTGGAGATAACTTATTATTTCCAACCACAGTGACTATCAATGGTTGAGGTGACCAAAAATGGTTGAGGTGACTGTCGGTGGTTAAGGTGATCATCAATAGTTAGACAGACCATTGGTGGTTGAGGTAACCATCACTGATTACTATGTGTAGGTCTAAATTGGTAAATGGTTAATTGATGGGATCATAAAGTTGTATTTTGAGAGATGGCTTGGTGTTGTGTTAATTTAAAAATACAAATAAAGTAAATGAATATCATAAAACAAATACTTATCTTATCAGAGGTTGATCTAATGAGTGGTTGAGGTGGTTGGCCTATTAGTGGATTATAACATGATTCTAATAGAGTAATGGTACTTAAAACTTTGGTATAAAATGATGACAAGTTGGATCTTTGACATGATGGTTGGATTGTTAATAACAATTGACCTATAAAAAATAAACTATGGATGCACAAGTTCTTGATAACAATGACAAATGGATTTCACCTCTCTACTCTTCTCTTCTTATAGATAATAGAGGAGAGGTGTAATAAGATTTTAATTGGGTATTTTAATTTTAACATATGCATTTAATGGTTCACACATGGATTTAGATGAGTTATTTTTATTAAATCAAGGTAGATGGTTTGTATGTTGGATTTTGGGATTATGGACCCTAACTATTGATAGTCACAGTGATCATTAGTGGTCATCCTCACTATCAATGGTATAGGTCCAAGGAAAAGAGTGGATAAAAATTTAGGTTAAGTCATTTGCTCAAACTAACCATGGTTAGACTCATCTAGGGGTGGAAGGGTCAAATTGGTCCAAATTGGGTGTAGGGGAATTTGGACATTTGAAATTATGGTGTGCATATTTTTGTTGTCTACTCTAGAAACTTGTGTTAGGTTAGGATAATAACATGGATGCTACTATCTATCCCAAATGTTAGTGTATAGGGAGTGGAAAAGTAGGTATAGGGTAAAAACTTGCAAATATGGAAGATAAATACATTTTAAGAATTTTGGATAAGATATATGACATAGGTCATCAACATAATATTGGTTATCCTAGGATATATAGGATAAGGACCACAAGATATAAGAAATGCAATAATTTCAAAAGAAAGAAAGGTATATAACTAAGAGTAATAACCAAGGTCTAAGTTTTCCAAGTGCATAATACTAAGGTGATATATAACCATAAAATAATGTCTACATTCCCCCTTTAATCTAGTTAAAAGGAAATGATTGCATACTTGGGGGTGTATGCACACCTTATATTTACATGTTTTCCAACTTGAGTACTTTTCTAGTGATTGAAATATAAACAAGAATATGTTATAGTATAAAATAAATTCATATAATCTAGGATTAAAATTACTTGAAATAGATTAAAATTTAAAGAGAAATGTTTACAATTTCACATGTGTATCAATGTAATTGCCTTACTTATTAAGTTATTTTGAAAAATATGTATCATTGTAAGAATATAAAAATGAGATTAGGAAAAATATAGATAAATATTGGAAGTGCATATATACAAGGAGAGAGAGAGAGAGAGAGAGAGAGAGAGAGAGAGAGAGAGAGAGAGAGAGAGAGAGAGAGAGAGAGAGAGAGAGAGAGAGAGAGAGAGAGAGAGAGAGAGAGAGAGACTGGAAGGCATATGTCCTAAAATTTAGACCAAAAATTGAATTGTCACCTAACAATTAAGATTAAATCAATCATGCAACCTAATGATACTTATAACCTAGTGAGGTTGGATGATACAATAAATTCCAACCTAAAAACCTAGAAATATTGAGTGATTTTATCACCTCAAGAATACCAAAAAGTGAACCAACTACTATATTAGATTGGCTAAGTAAGGTCTATAAAATTCTTTGGGGTATCGATACAAAAAATGTCCATGATATGGTAATAGTCCATAATAGACTTTTGGAATCTAAAACTAGTTTGTATTTTTTAATATTAGGGACATGTTGCATAATATATTCACCTTAAATATGTCTCATGCTAAAAATGTATATAACAATTTTACCAATGCATAGAATTCTAACACAAATATGAATATGAATCATATAACTATGTGTTTTGGCTAATTCATAAAACTATGTAAGTGTGGAGAACATTATTCAAAAGCATTTCACTACTATACATGGATAAATATGAAAATTTATATAAGTAACAACATGGTGAAGATGTTTCTAAAACATGCCCCCACTATAAATTAGAGATGTTGGATACTTAATAGTTATGGATAACATGCTTTCAAAGCATTCCCCCATTGGAACTAGGAAATATGAATGTGTGGAATCCATGCCCATATTACATTCCCACATTTAATCTTGGAAATATAAATGTGTGGAATTTATGCCCATATGGCATTCCCACACTAAATATGAAAATTGATATAATCACCATATACTTAATGAGTGTGGAGAACATGCTTCCAAATCATGCCCTCAATGAATCTATAAACTATGCCAATTGTGGGGAAAATTATTATATGACATGTACTCACTAATATTCCCCCTTTAATGTGAGGTAAATTTTATAACTAGTTATTACCTCACCTTATAAGGAATACACAACTATATAATCTATGAATGTAACCATGTAACATATACAATACATACATGATAAATATATTGGAAACATCTAGATATTAATAGTACAATGTCAATAATAAAATAATCACACACATTATAACACTCAAAATCCATTTTGAAGGAATGGTTTAAGGAGATCACAAATAATGGGCTTGTTTAAATGCCACAAAATTGAAGGGACGTGACTTAGTCATATATCCATAAAAGAAATGATGACATATTAAAATGTCCACAAATTAAAAAATGACATATTCATATGTTAAATAAATCATACATAGGAATTTGAGATATAATCAAATGATCATACTAAAATTCTCAAAAAAATGAAGACACTAGCAAGGTAAGATACTCAAGGAAGTGCATAAAGGATATCATAAGCATACAACATAAACATGTCATAGTATCCCATGGATAATATGTATTTGAAAAACGCATCACTTGTATAAAATATCAAGAACTATGTGTAAGATATAATCATGGGTAAAGGCATTAATAATTACATATTTAAGGTCAAACATGATAATGTAGAGTGATCATCAAACCGTATAGCCTATGTGTATCAATATCAAAGAAACAAATGTCCCTAATGTCCATGTGACATGAGTAGAGGGAAAACCCAACATCAAAAAATAGGATTAGATCATGTATATGTTTATTCCTATATCACAATCTAGTATTAGTGTGACACATATGTGTGTATGTAAGAGTAACTAAATATGTCATCCATAAAAATGGAAATAATAGATAAATGTCGATGAGCTAGTAGAATATGTATTTGCCAAAAATGTTTTTAGAGTTTTGAATGTTTTTGGTATTATTGGAATTTTTGAAGAGGAAAAAACATCTTATATTTCCACAAAATGGATGGTCATATAAGTTTCCCCATTATAAACATGGTGTAATACCTTATTTTTTCTACTAAGGAACATGTATATATGCAATATATATAACTATGGTATCACTGGTGATTTACATATGTAAAATAATAATCTATGGTCATGAAGTAATAGTGAGAGTAATAGGAGTAGGTTTTATTGGAACCCATCATTGATTTTTTGTTTGTTTCTTTAGTATAGTAGTAATAGGTGTATTTTTAAGTGTTATATATATATAAACATGGTGCATAGTAGAATATGGGGATTATATGGAATCCACTATGTCTTTTTTATAATTGTCTCTCAATTATTTACCACCTATTAAATTGGATTGCCTATTGTTTACCATTTTACAATGAATTATCCTTAGTAGGATTGATATCTATTTATTTGGGTATAAGTTTATCTTGTTCAAGAGGATGCTCATATAAACTTTCATAAACTATAATTACGTGATTAACATGATTGTATTTAACACACCCATGCACTATAGTTGGTACTAATAAAAGAGTGTGTATAATTTATTCCCAATAACATATAAAATATAAATGTGAATGGTATAACTTAGAATTTAGTAACCACATGTGTGAGACCAACATGTAAAGGCAAGAAAATCTCACCAAGAATTTTATAAGAAGTCCCATCAAATTCTCTAACTGATCTAGTAGAAGGATGTAAATATTTACGAGTATAACCCAATTTCATAAGTAATGTCATGGTCCAAACATTTTCACTTTCACCATTATCAATCATAACACTATGTATAGAGTGTTTATCAAGGTATGATTTAACGAATAAATAATGAATATCAAAGTCATCATCCTAAAGCTCACTATCATTAAAATAAATAGAGGGTATATAAACCATAAGATGTTTATTCCATCTATAAGTATTGGTAATACCATCTAGTGGGCACCCATGATTTGAGGGAGGAAGATGTGTGTTATATGGAATTTTCACTAATGGTTCCTTTTTAGAATGGTCTTGCAAAAGATTGTGAAATATTTTCTATTTATGATGATCACTAGGTAATGAGATCGATTCCTTTGGAGGATCCTCAAATATAATTTGGTCATTAATAAGATCTTATATATTGTGCTTTGAGGCAAATAATCTAATTTTATAATGTCCTAGTCCTTAATGATATTTATAATAAGCATTCACATCATATCCATTTGGTAAAGGTTAACTCATATAAATTTATATAGGATGAGGGAAAGATATAAGATGAAACTATAGTAACCATGGGTGTAATGAAGCTGGAGACTAAGTTTAATGTGTAAATTATCTCTTTATTGCATTGGATAAGACAAGTTAATTAGTTAGTTGTTAACTATTATGGTTTTCTCCTTTTTAAGCTCGGGAGGTTTTACCTTATAACTTGGTTTGATTGTAATTTTGTAGTAGATGTAGATGTAAATGGTGTTTTTGATGCATAATTTATGTTATTAAATGACATAAGGTTCATTTCATCATCCCATACAACATAGCATAAGTTATTAAAATATTTAAACTTCTTAAAAATAATCGACTCATGTAAAGGAGCAAATAAAATTTTCCTAAATATATCTTTCAACTCTTCTTTTTTGATAATATTCATCAATTTGCTTAGAATTTTATTATATCTAAATACATATACATTAATTGGAAATTTTATCATAGGAAACATTAATGGAAAATTGTGCTAAAAACTAGTTTGTAAGAGGTTTGAATGCTTTTATGGATTAGAGAGGTAAATAATAGAACCACCTCAAAGCATAATCCTTGAGGTTTTTTTGGAAATAATTTGGTCAATATTTTATCATTGGCGGTATATTTGAGGCATGTTGCATAAAAGGTTTGACTATGTTTTTCAATATCACCCTTACCATCATAAAATGTGAATTTATGTGCAACAAATCTAGTTGATAAAGGATGCAAAGAGATTATTGATAATTTGACCTCCTAAGCCAAATGTCAACCACTACAATTAAAAAATTTCATTAAGACCCCTCAAATCTTGTTCATGGTATCTATATCTTTTCATGATCTCCTAAATGTTCCTTGAAATAAATTTTTAACATTGATTAAGGTGTCATGGTTTGTGTTAGTCACTACTTGTAAAGATCATCATATGTCATAGTTATTTCGAGGTATTTGCTTGATGCACTAAGTAGTCATGGTGGTTATTGAGTGAGTAAGAGAGTGTCAAAATGTCTTGTGAATTCTAAATAATGGTCTAGGCTCTGTTTGACAAAATTAAGGTCTATTTAAGAAAAAGTTAAGGTGATTTGGATATTTTAAGGATTATGGTTCTCATAGTATATGAGCATTTATAAAGATATTTCTTGAAGAGAGACCTTGATAGAAAATTCAATGTTTCTAAGCCTCATTTGATTCATAATGTAAATTCTAATAATGTGTTTAAGGCCATATTCTATGATATACTTATCCAATCCTACTTCAAGCCTTGGTTAAACCACCAAATCACCAAATGGTCTTTCAAACATGTTATGAGTTAATCATTACATTATAAAACTTAGGGAAATGGGTTTTTAGTTGCCTCATTATATTAAAAGGATTTTAAAATGAGTCTCATTACCATCATAAAACCTTAACATATGTCTTATGCTTAAAAAGGTTCATTTTAGAGGTCAAATCCATTTCCCACTCATCAAAAGGGGCCCACACATGATAAACACATACTTTAAACTTCCCTATCCATACCATCAAGTTTTTAAAATGTGGATTACCTATATTTTCCCTCCCTCTTCCCTATAATGGCTTCTCAAAACTCCAAACATGGAAAATTTTAAGAAAACAAGCTATTTTGTACGATTTTCAGGGTTATATAGATATGTACAGCCATGTCATAGCTATAAAATGTTAGGTACTTCATGAAAGGCATATATAAGGTATATTTTAGAAGTTTCACATCAAAAGTGTGCAATAGAGGTCCAAAACTAACCTCTTCCTTCCATCATCCTCCTTGACAATCCAAAAAAGATTTTAGGTTTTATTATTAGTTCATACATGAGATATAAAGTGAGGATATGAGTCTTTGTGAAGAGGAATGTGGTATGATTACCTTCTCATTATTGGAATTATTTTTCATATTCATGTCATATGTTCTATGAATAAACACTAAAAATCTAGGCAGTTAAATTGTCTCTATCTGTGTAGGGATCAAAATTACATCAATTTTGGTGCATTATTTAAATTTTTTTGTATATTTGTTTTTATATGTGTGTAACATAGGTCATAATAGTAACTCCATGGTATTCCCCACCCATGGTTCACATGCGTGAGGGTGTGGGATCAAACAAATATTCAAGTTTCCACTTTTTTAGATTGTAGATACATTTATTCATGTGGCAGAGCTTTAGAGCATGAAAATGGATATGAATGATTTTTAAAGATGTATGATGTATTCCTTGATGCCATTTGAGCATCATATACCTCCAAAGATTAGTTGAGCCACTAGATGGTCAAGTAGATCTTTCAAGTCTTACCTCAATGTGACTACCATGTGTATAATATTTTATCCATTACTATTGTAAACAAAAGGGTGTAAAGAACCATTAAAATTAGTTTAAAATTCATACATATACTTTATATTATGTAAAATTTATGTAATAATACCCTACTAATCCTCACTACCCTACACTCAATAACCATTCCCATCCCTAAAGCCTTGAATAGATAATATCTCACATAGTCACTACTAGAAACACCTGAAATTGGCCACAACTAGATTACAATTAGACTTCAAACAAATTAATACACACCATTACAAATAAATCCTATAAATTATTTAATGTCCCAAACTTTATTGTGCATCATTCATCAAATCTTTAAATTATGTTGAGACATCCCTAATTGGGGTATCCTATCATATGAAATAATAACCTCTCAAACATTTATCCCTAATCACCTTGTAACCTCCCAATTGTCAGTTTGGCCTATGTTCATATTAAGTGGTGAACTTGCATGCTTAAATCAAATCTTGTAAATGCTAAAAGGTTAATCAAAATCAATTAACAAACTAAACTAGATTAAATACCTAGTTGAAGTATCTATTTAAAATTAATGAATATCTATAAAATTAAATTAAAAAATTCAAAATATCCAAGCCTTTCATTATTGACTTTATGATTTTTCAATATATTATAAAATATCCTAAAATATCTAATTTTGAAATCCATGCATAGTAATTATAAATCATAATTACTTGAAAATTATTAGATTTATTGGGCTTAAATTTGACTCACCTAGGTCTAGTTTGAACCCATTCAAAGATTTAAATCAACCCTAACTCACCTTGGATAAGATTTAATTCCCAAGGCTATATATACAAGGCCATGCATATTCATTTCTAAGCTTAGATATTGTAGAGTTACTATGTAGGATTTGTTCCATGAGACTCATACCAATAATGTTATAATGCCAAAATATTATGCCATGAAATCATAATCCACATAAAATCCAATAGTTATAAAGAAATAAGGAGCCTAAAGCCTTAATTTTGAAAGACTTCTTAAAGCACAAACCAATCAAGCCACTCAACAAAACATTTGGAGCTCCCAAGAAAAGTAAAAGAGTCATTATCTTCTATGTTCTTATTGTGCTTTCATTTAGAATTTATTTTTAATTTATCCCTAGTATCTAGGCTAGGAGCTTAAGTGTTAGTGTGTTTTTATTTGAGTTTTATTGATTAAACTAACACTATACTAACCTCCCTTCTTGGATTCTTATTATCACAAATGCAGGCCTATTATGTAGACTAAGTATATGGAGTATTGATTGTTGGATGGGGTGTGGAAGGTTTTAAAGAATGTAAAACAACAATAGGAGTATATGAATTTTATGGGAGATGAAAATATCAAGGTAAAATAAATTCCAACATGTCATCTCTTCCTAAGAAGATAACTCATCTGAGGCTTGCACATATAGGGTTGTGTTACAAATTTCAATAGACCTTGATAGAGTATTGACTAATGGGGTGGAAACTTGGAGACATTAAGAATAACTAAGGAGTCCTAAGATATATTGATAAGTATGTCTATATATATATATATATATATATATATATATATATATATATATATATATATATATATATATATATCAGGTTCAAACAAGGTGAACATCATCAAATCACCCCAAGAAAATGGATTCAACCAAGTTTTTAGTGCACACAAGCTTGTGACTATAGGGTAGGTGAAACACTAATGTTTTTGGGGTTATGAGTAGCTATATAGATTTATAAGGGGAAACAAAAGGTCATTAACCTATTGATAACCCAAGAAAATAATGTACAAAAATTCCTACCTCTCAAATGAACCTCTTTTCACACATTCAAAAGGCCTAGCTATATCCACCACCTAGAAGTTGATTATTGAAACATGGTAGGTTAGACAAAAGACCATCTTATCTTCAAGAATATGAAGTGAAATATGAATAAAAAATCCATGGATAGGATAATGAGTGTTTATTATTGAGTAAAATATCTTCACATATAATAATCTCATACTTCAAATGAGATTACATAGTCAAACGGAAAGTCTGCCACTTACACGTAGAGTAAAGAAGATATGACCAACCATACATGAAGATGATGGTGAAGAAGGAAGATAGAGACTATGGCCTATTTCATAAAGGCCCTTAATGCCTTTGTTTATTATTTTAATCCTTTGAGATAGGAGATGGATTGGATGGCCTAATTAGGCCTAGTTGGGCCTACGCAGATACTTATAGTCAAGGTTAAAGGAAGAAATTTTAAGTTATGAAACCTTACAGAGAGGTGAGGTACATGGTATTTATTTTCTTTTATTAATGGTCATAGTGTTCCCATTTAAATTTTTTAGTCCTTGAGATAGGTAAAAGAGACTGTTGACAATGAAAATTGTTTTATCAACTAATCAACCCTTTCACCTATTATTAAGGTTAAATTAGAATCATACCAGTCTAATAGTAAGGTTCTTAGAGGTCCAATTATGATCATAAAGATGAAAGGGTTTTTTAAAATGTTATAGTAAATAATAAGTTATTTAATATAACATATTCCATTATAATTTTATAAATTCACTTATCAAATCATGAATAAGTTCAAATATGAATGCGTAATTTATCCTATCTGACAGAGAAGGCCTATGATCAAGACAATCTCTTAAAGAAATTAAATTTGATTCAATAGTATAATATATTCTCAATGTAATATCTTGATTTTGCTATTTTAACTTCCAAATAAATGCCAATAAACTAGAAGTATAAAAGTAAAATAGAAATAAGATAAATCAACAATGGATAGATCTCATATAAAGCAAGAAACTAAGTAGAACTCAACAATCAAAATAAAACAAAAAGGATAGCAACAAACTAAATAAAAGATTAAAAAATAATTAATAAGAATTAAAAGTATTAAATATAAAATAAATTAGAACATAGTCAAACTAATCTAAAACCTAAAATAAACTAATCTAAATTAACTAAATCTAACTCTATATTATTAACGAAAGAAAACTAATCTAAGAAACTTAACTTAAAATAAAAATAAGAATAATCAATAAGTTAAAATGCAAACTCAAAAGTAAATTATGTTAAAAATTAAATCAAATATAAAATAAATTAGATTAATTAAAGATTAAATTAAATTAGATTCAACTAAATTAAAGTCAAAGTCAAAATAAAGTACAATATAGACAAAACATGTGAGTCTCAATAGAGATAGCCATATTAGAAAAATAGATCAATTTTATTTGAGAAATCAACATCTTATTTATAAAATACCTTTAAAAGATAAATTTTACAATTGATTAGATCAATGAAACATCACAAACAATGAAGTTTTATACTCAGATTCTGCACATAAGACTACAAGAAGCAGTCATCAAAAGATGTTAAAATTGAAAAACTTTAGATAATTTATTATAAATGATAATATAAAACTATATATACATGTGTTACCTAAATAGTATACTCTACCATTAGATAAATTATTATTGGTTTATTTAAAAAATTCATGCTATCTCAAAGAAGTTACATAGAAGAGAGAGATAAATGATTGACTTCACAATGTATAAGTCTTCAATACCTGTATTGTTCATCCTCTCAAATGAATCCTTTATCTCCTTTTATAATTAAAATATGGTTGGAAAATAAGTAATAACTAACATTAGATAGTTACTTTTTAACTTAAATATTCGCCTTTTAAAATTCAATTAATATAGACAATTATTAGTTAAGGTTTATTTAAGACTAAAAAGTTTTAAGAGATAAAGTATTTGAATATAGAATAGGTATTTTCTAATGGGTTAAGACCCTATACATCAATTAATAATAATAAATACATATTTATATAAATAATTAGATAAATCAAAGTATAATGATATCATTATCCATATTAATTCTATAATGTATACAATCAAAATTACTTAGGCATATTATATATATCAAAATTTAAAAGTCTATTATACTTTTAAAATATCATAACCATATTATCACAATATAAAATATAGTTAAGTCTAGTTAACATAAAATTTCAACTTAGAAATGAAAATTTATCTTTTTGATAACCAAAATTCAAGAAAATAAGATAAAACCTCAATCAAACACTCATTATATTCCATTTCAACTGTAGAAAAATAAACTAGTTTCATTCTTGAATAACTTGTATCATCTACCTAAAAATTAATCCACTTCATAAGTTTGTTCTTAGTTGGAGTATCTAATTCATTCTAGCTGATTGAATGTTTCTCGCAAGAGGTTGGATAAATAATAAGTGGCTTTTCTAGTCATAGTTTTCTACACACTATAATAGGCTCTTCCAAACTTAACATATTGCACCCTATAATAGGATATTTTTAAGATGGTGTGGCTTCATTATCACATGAAGGCAAGGCATTATTGAAAAAATTATTAGCATGAGCTATTTCATTGTCTAGCTAAGTTGATTCATTAACATGGTGGGCTCTTTCTAGGGTAGGTGGCTGAATAGGGAGCTGGTTTAGATTATTCTATAACTACTAGAAATAAATTCTATAAGATTGAGATCTGGATCAAAATCTATGGCCAAGAAATCCTCTATTACCCTTAACATTTTTTAGGATTAAAGGGTAAATTATTTACATTCAAGAATTCAATGTCAATGACATCAAAATGGATTGACATTCTAGGTCCCATACTAGCATACCTAGGGCCAAATATTCAAGCCCTAAAATCAAAAAATAAAATTATATTCTCATAATTTTATTTTCAAAATATTCTATCATATTTCCTTGAATTTTTTTCTCATTGTGTGAATATAATATCAAAATATGTATCATTGTCGAACTAAAAGCCACACAATTTTCTCAAATTGCACCAATTCAACATCATTGAAATAAATATATTTACAAATATTCCATTCATGACATGTATTTATCAAACTGTAAAGAGTGTAAAACCATTACAATAATTTCAATAAAATCCTTTCATAAATATAAACTTTTAGCCATTATATCTTTTCTAAACCAAAGTTTCAAAACTGAATAAATAATTTATCATGGCTTTCTAGAACTATCAACATCCTTAATGTAAGAAAATAATTCCAATTTGAAACCCCAATATTTTTTCATAAAAATTTTCTTCTATAATTCTCTTATCATTTCTATTATTGTCTAAAGTTCATCTTTACAAAATTTACAACACATGTATAATTCCAAAACTATAATTCACATGCATTCTTCTAAAGAAACCCATCAAAAGAATTTCAATAGAAAACTTTCACACAAAAATACTTTTAACATAATTATATTTCTCTCAAATTATTATTTCAAAATTGAAATAATTTATCATGGCTTCTCAAAACTATCAATCATTTTAAAATCCTCAAATCTGTCTTTAAAGAAATACCCATAATGTCTATATTGAAATGTTTTCAAAATAGTATCTTCATGATAGACTAGAAATACATTAAACCCATCCATATTTTAATAAACACACTAAGTTCATACTTATACCAAAATAATAAGTCCCAAAAAAACTTCATGATATAACTATCATGCTCAAAATATTGCATGCTCACAATGTATTTTGTAATAGATATCAGACAATAGAAAACTCAAACCCAAATATTACATGATTACAATATATCTCCCAAAACTATCAGACATAATTTTGGTCAAACTTAATATATTTAAAAACAAAAATATTCATTTACCATTTTATCTAGCTAAAGTATCATAAAAAATAGATTTATATTGACAATGGGAACATCTTATACTCATAATGTAACACAATAAACCATACACTCCTTTAAAAACTTTTTTATCACTAAAACTCATGCATGCAAAAGATTTAAAATGAACAAATAATTAATTTCATGCAACTTATCAAAAACATGCAAGTCAAAAACCATTATTTTATTCCATGCACTAGTTATAGTACAAAAAACTATAAATATTCCTTTAAAAATTATTCATTTTCCAATCATGGTGTACCTGTACACGTTTCCTTCAACTTTATTATTTGTAAAATCTCTTTTGCAACTTACAAAATCTATTTGAAAAAGTGTGGCTTCCACAACAAATATTTCAAAATGATTGACCAAAAGGAAAAACAAATCTATTTGTAACCCAAATCTGTGTCTTAAACTCTCATGCCTACATGCACTCATGCCATTGGTCTATTGAATCAAGGATAACAATTAGTAGTTGGCCAACTTATCTAGCAATGCATCCAAAATTGGTTATGACTAATATGTTTGTTAAAACTATAACCATTTTACAAAAACTAAGGTATGTACACATATCATGAATTACCTTAAAACTACCTATGATCTCATTGAGATCTTGAATCATCCACTAAACTTCACATTTACTCTTGTAAACTATATTTCCAACTGGACTACTAATCCATCAACTTGCCATTTTAATGTTTGAAACATTAAATCCCATGATAACATAGATTTATTTCAACCTAACCTTCAAAATAAAACAATTTCTTCATTTTGTTTACAAAACCTTTGAAATCACATAAAAACATTCATGCCGCAAGTAGTTAACAAAATCTTAAATCATATCATCCTTTGAAATGAATAAACCCTTAATGACCATTTAGAATCTTTGAACTAGGTCCACTACCTTTTGATGATTATTTCCCTTAGGATAATGTATAGATTTAGAAACTTAGGGCCACTTTATAATAATTAACAATCCTTAGGAAAAATCTTAGGTTTAAAGCTATAAACTAAAACTTATCTATTTCACCATTTACACAATATCAACCATATTTTCAAATTAAATTCTAATAAATCTAATAATCAATATGATAAATCCATATAAATTTCACATTCAAATTTCAAATTTATATCATGATACATCATATAATATATTTATTTTGATAGAACCATAAGAATCACCATACTTTTCAAACTAAAACTCTATAATATTTACTACAATTTGATAAAAATTTAACAATTAAAAACACATGACTAAACACAAACATTTGAAAATGATAAACACATATGAAAATTTTATTAATTCATCCATTTATGCTTTTTAAAACCACTTTAATATAGATTTAAATTCAAAAACAAATCGTTTAATTGAAAATATGCATATTTAATTTACTACTAATTGACATAGGTCCCTGACCATAGTTTTAGATTTCATGACTAGGTCATCTCTATGGCAAATAGGAGTATTATTTTCAAAAAATTGAAGAGGTATAAAAAATAGGAATAGCATTAGTGACCTTGCTAGTTAGTTTTGAATAGCGAAATTGAGTAGCAATTAGACTGCCTATTATAAGAAATGTAATCTTGAGAGTGTTATCCAAGAAAATTATTTCTCAATTTGCTATGTGTGAACAACTTTATAATGAATTTTAATAGGGATGAAATATTTGGCTAGCATAGCACAAAGAAAAGAATGATATAACAAGGAAGTTTGGGTTGGATGCATAAACAACTACAAATACTTCTAATACAATATTTGAAAATAAAATATAACTTTGATAACTAGTTATAACTCAGCAAATATTATTCATGTATAAATAAAACTATGTTTATAAATAATATTATCTAAAAATAATTGATAATTATAGCTGAATTGTATAATCTTTGCATTCTCCCTCGATAACATGAAATTTCAAAAACTTGTTGATCTTTAAAAATTAAAAGTCAAACAAGAACAATAAGCAAATAAACAAATCAACAAAACAAGAAACAATAGAAAAATAGAAAAGAAAAGAAGCACAAAACCAAAAAATAAAGCAAAATAAGACAAACAAAACTAAAAGGAAGCTAATTATGAAATAATTTCAAATGATGGTCATTAACTAAATAGCATAACTTGTTTCCATCAAGCTCTTTCGAATGAAAAGCATTATTTCTAGGTACAATTACAACTCGATAATAACCAAACCATAATGAATCAGATTTATTATGTTTACCAAGATCTTCCTAAGATTTGTTCTAGTATAAAAATAGATCACCAACTTTGTACTTTTTATTAGAAATTTTCTTATAAAAAACATTTTTAATTTTTGTTTAGCCTTTTCTAATTTTTGTAATGTTGTTTCCATTGATTCATCAAGAGTTATTAGATCATGCAGTCTTTGTTTAATTAAATTTGTATCTTCAACAACATATTGTAAATTAGTTCTAGCTAAATAAATCTAAGTTATAGTGGTTAGGTGGCCTCAAATCCATATGCTAACATGTAAGGTGAATAACTAGTTGTTACCTTGACAATAGTTCTATTAACCCATAAATCTTCAAAAAATTTAAGATACCAATTTCTTTTATTTTCACAAACTAATTTCTTCACAATTGAAATTGGATTTTTATTCATTGCCTCAGCTTGACCATTACCGTAAGGGTAATATTTAGATGAATACTAGATATAATAGAGTATTTTCCTAAAACTTTTATAAATTTATTTAAAATAAACTAAGGTTCATTATCATAAATGATTTCATACAAAACTCCAAATATGGAGAAAAATTGATTTTCTAAAAATGAAATTATTTCACCTATTACAAAACTTTTAAGAGCTTGACCTCAGACCACTTAGTGAAATAATATTTTACTATATATATATATATATATATATATATATATATATATATATATATATATATATATATATATATATATATATATATATATCCAACTGAATTAAGGAGGATGTATATTTTAAATAAAGTCATTAACCCATTTTATAAAAGATTTTTCAAGTATAATAAGATTTAAAGGCAATGCAAATAACTTATCTCTACCAAAAAATAATTGACATAACATATAAGAATGAACTAGCGTATACGCATCTTGAAATAGTGTAGGATAATAATATCCTACTTGTAATATCTTATAGGTAGTGTTTTTTTAGCATAATGTCTACTATAATTTTCTTTATGACATCTTCTAAGAACTTTTTGAGTTTGATCATTTGTAAAGCACCTTAATAAAACTCCATCTCTATTTTAATAAAACAAAAAAAATTGTAATAAACTTAAATTTAAAAATCTTAACTATAAGGAACATCTTTACTTCTTATAAAAATAATTAGGACACGATTGATTTTGAAAATAAAATATTAAGTTATGATACTAGTTATCTTTAGCCAATATACAATCCCACTCATTCATTTCAAGACCTTATTTGAAAGTTTTAGAAAAAATAAAAAATAAAAAATTATGGTCTTTAAATGAGGTTTTACATTCAAATTATCATCAACTAACAAGATCAAAACATTAATATTCGAAGAAACATTTTAATCTATATGTTTTTCTAAGTCATTACCTTTAATTATTTTAAAAGTTTCGCATTCAAGATCAAATTCTTGAATTCATAATATCTATTTTTCAAGACTTCTTTGAATGATTAGTTGTTTTAAAAGATAAGATAAAATAATTACTTTATATTGCACTAAAATGTTATTTATCATTAATAAATAATAAAATTTAATTAAAGAGGAAACTAATGAAAAAACAAATTTCTTAATAAGAGGATACCTAGTTTTATTATCTTTTAAAGCTTGACTCATATAACCAATTGATTTTTCATCATTATTTTCAAATTCTTGATTGATAATAGCTCCAATTTCTTTTTTGGTAACATTAACATAAATAATGAATGCATTATTTAAATCTAGCTTAGCAAGTACTAGATCACTTGCAATGGCATCCTTAACATTATTGAATGCTAAATCAGCACCTTCATCCAAAGTATAAATTTTATATTTCTTAAGAAATCATTGCAAAGGATTAGACTTATCAACAAAATCTGATATGTATTTCCTAACAAAGTTAATTTTGCCAAAGAAAGACCATAAACTAGATTAATCTTTAAGAGGAGGTAATTCTTTAATGGCTTTAATACACTCAAGATCTATAAAAATGTCATATTTAAATATGATATGTCTTAATAACTTACCTTTAGTAACACCACAAACTTATTTTTTTAGATTAAAACAAATACTGTACTTTCTACATCTTTTGAAAACTTCATTAAGATGATCTAAATGCTTTTTTTGTCTTTTTAAATGAATGGTGAGATCATCAATATAGAGCTCAATAATAATACCAATTAAATCATCAAAATCAACATGCATGACTCCTTCAAAAGTAGCTCCCACATTCATTAATCCAAATGGAATTCTATTATAATCAAAATTATCTCTATTAGTAGTAAAATTAGTTTTATGTCTATCTTCAAGATTTATGAAAATTTGATTATAACCAGAAAATCCATCTAATAATGATATCATTTCAAACATTCTAACTTATTACAAAATCTGATCTATACTTGATAAAAGAAAATTATCTTTAACATTATCTTTGTTCAAATTTATAAAATTGACACACAATCTAATATCAACATTTTTCTTCTTAACTGGTATAAATTAGCTACTCATTCAAAATATTTTACAGATAAAATGATACCAACATCAATCATTTTATCTAGCTCATTATTAATGATGTCTTCTATAAAAGGGATAATTCTTTGTATTTTCTATCTTACATGTTTAATATTAGGTTTTATAGGTATATCATATTTAATAATATCATTATGATAACCTTTAAGATCTTTATATGACCAAAAAAATACATTAATAAATTCTTCAAATAATTTAATGAATTTAGCTTCTCAATTGTAGTAACTTGAATTCTAAAATAGATATATTTAGGATCCTCTTTTATATCTAACATCATATGAATGATTTCACCTATAATTCTCATAGAAGGCTCTTCCATTCTAAAAATTTTGGGTTCATCATTAGGTGTAAACATGGATTCTAAACTTACTAAATCTACAAGCAATTTATTAGTACTTAATTACAAATAGTCTCCACAATTTAATATATAATCATTATGATTAAAGTAATTACCTTTAATAAAATAATCTATATATTCATCAAAACTAAAAATAGGCTATCTATCATTCGAATATGGAATTTTAGGTTGAAAATTTTCAAAAAAAGAGAAGTCTGTAATTAGTTCAGTCTCACTTAGAGTGGATTAGATGCAAAAATAATAAGCTTATCATCTTTATGGTTATATTCTCTAAGTATGTTAGTGATATTAAAAGTTTCAAAATGTTCTAATAAATACCAAATATTTTGAGTATAATGATGTAGACAAGTTTGATTAGTTTTGTACATTTTTGAAACTTACCTAACAACTAATTCAAAATCTCCAAAGACTTCTAAATATTTAATATTAAGTTCAATTGCTTTTTTCAAACCTAAACATAATACTTCAAATTATATTTTATTATTAGTGTTTTCAAAAAATAATTATTAATCATAATGGAATATCTTACTAATAGAAGAGATTAAATAAATTATATCACCATTCCTTGTTGAGAACAAGATCCATCAAAATATAGTGACCATAAAATATTTTTATCAAATAAATCCTCATGCTGATTTTCTAGTTCATCTAAATTCAAAAGCTAATAAGTTTTGATTCTTATCTCAACATAAGAAATAGTGGAAGAAGTGGATGATTATATAGGTGTACTAGACCAATCTTTTTTTTCTATAAAATAAATCTCATTACTAATAGGAACCCATGTACTATCTTTTCCAATAAAATCACTAATTGCTTTTGACCAATCTCTTCCTAATAACATAACATAATTACTAGAAATGTCTAAAATTTGAAATTAGTCATACATCTAATTAATTCATCTTGAGCAATTTTAATGACCATGTCTTGAAACTTATCACAATTTTTAGTTTTTCTAGAATTAAATAGAGTAAGTTTCTTATTGTTAGTTTCATAAGAAATGCCTAATTGATATGCAATAAATTTGAGCATTATGTTCTTTGAAGCACCCATATCGAATATACAAGTATATATTACCTTATTAGCATTTTTTTACCTAAACATAAAAAAGAGGTATATAATATACAAGAGGATCATAACCTTGAGTAAAAACAAATGATTGTTCATTACTATCTTCTTCTTATAATCCTACACCATTTTAGGATTCTTAATAGCTTCATTAATTTTATCAAGATGTCCTAGAAGGCTAGATGCTTGTAATAATGATAATCCAAATTTAATTGTAGATAAATCATCAATTATATTATAATTTTTATCATAATTTTGTCAAAAATTCTTAGGATTATAATGCTTATATTGACTATTATTATAACTAGTTGATAAATAAATGATTTGAGAAGAATTATCAATTGAACTACTTGTTGAATTATTTTGAATTATTTTACCTTTATCATTAGAGGAAGAATTATTATTTATTGTTTTTTTATTTTGAGAAGATTTATAATCTTTTTTTTTAGTATTAACAATATAAGAACCTTTATTCTTTGATGGATCATCAATAACACACATGTTTATGTTATATGCTAGAACAACAGATATACTATCTTTTCCTTGAATATACATGAATCTAGATCATAATCCAATTCACACACATTATAGTAATGGGTAACTTCTTTATTTTTTAATTTGAATAATGTTTATATTAGATGAAGAAGGTTTATCATTTAATTATCTTTTAATAATGACCGGTTCATTTTCTAGACTTTGAATGGATTTGAAATTTTTTACATTATCTAAATTTAGACCTGTATAATACCTATCCTTAAACCCAATATGTTTAAGATTAATTTCATATTTAATGCAAAATGTTATAGTTTCATTGTATTTCATAATGTCTCTATCTTCTAAGGCTATTTTGAATTTTAAAGGTAAATCACTACAAAAGTAATGTTTAGATAATTTTTTTGGAAGGTCTAAGATCATGAGGAATATTTTGACATAACTTAGTAAATCTAGTAATGAAATGGTAAATGGTATCACCTGAATCAAGATAAGAATTTACAACTTCATTAACTAAGTCTAGATATTCTTTAGATTTTTCAAAATCTAATGCAAGCCAATATTCAATATCTTTCCAAGTGATGATATCTTTAGTAGGTAAACTAACAAAAGCTTAATAAGCTTTCCCTTCAAGTGTTCGAGTAAAAATTATTAAGAAAATTATTTTACTTGTTATACTAAGATTATCACAAACAAACTTAAATGCATATAAATGGTCTTCCCAAGATTCCCTAGAAGCTCCAAAAAAATTGGTATATTTAATTCTTTTAGTGAAGGTAACTTATCTGAATGATTTTTGATGTTAAGTAAATTTCCAAAAATCTATGGATTTAAAGTTATTTATATTTTTGCTTCAGCTTTAGAATTATTTTCTTCTTCAATGATATCATTTTGATCTCTATTATCTTATAGACCATAAATAATGTCTTGTATTTTCTCTTATAATTGATCTCTCATTAGAATCTTCAGGAGTCTCTTCTACCTAAATTGATTAATTATCTTGAACTAATTAAGTTGATTTAAATGTAGATTTATATCAATAGGTTTATAAGGCATAACCAAATCATTAAATGGAAAAAAGTCAAAAATAAAATGAGTTATAGGTCTAGAATTAGTAGCTAAAACTCTATCTTTATCTTCTTAAATTCATCTATTTATATTTAAAATTTATTTTTGAGTCTCATGAGCAAGATTATAATACCAATCTATCTCAAATTATATAATTTTTTCTTCATTATTTATGACTTGTATAGCATGCTAAAGATTATGAGAGTGATTATCCCATGCATAATGAGTTAAATTAAAAGCAACAATAACTTGATCATCGACAATATCAATTATAGATTAGATAATTGGAGGCTATCCTCCAATTATCATGGGCAAGAAGAAAATACAAATTTAAGTAAATAAGATTTCTAAAAGTTATCCCCAGTAGAGTCACCAAATTTTTTGACGATGAAAATTATTTTATCAACTAATCAATCTTTTCACCTATTGTGAAGGTTAAGTTATAATCATACCAGCTTGATAATAAGTTTCTTAAAGGTTCAATTATGATCCTAAAGATGTGAGGGATTTTTTAAATGTTTTGATAAATAATAAATAAGATATTAAATATAAGATATTCTATTATAACTTCAAAAATCCACTTATCAAATAATGAATCAATTTAGATATGAATGTGTAATCTATCCTATCCGGTAGAGAAGGCCTATGAACAAGACAATGTCTTAAAGGAAAGAAATATGATTTAATAGCATAATATATTCTCAAAGTAAAATCTTGATTTATTTATTTCAACTTAAAAATAAATTCTAATAAATTGAAAGTATAAAATTAAAATAGAATTAAGATATATCAATAATGAACAAATCTCATATAAAACAATAAACCAAGCAGAACTCAACAATCAAAATAAATCAAAAAAGAGAGAAACAAACTAAATAAAAGATAAAAAAATCACTAAGAAGTAAAAGTATTAAATCTAAAATAAAATAGAGCATAGACAAACTAATCTAAAACCTTAACTAAAATAATCTACATTTTACTAAATCTAACTCTAAATTATTAAAGAAAGAAAACAAATCTAAGAATCTTAATTGAAAAGAAAAAATAAATAAACAATAAGTTAAAATGCAAAATCAAAATTAAATTATGTTAAAGACTAAATCATATATAAAAGAAATCAAATTAATTAAAGATTAAACTAAATCAAAATCAAAGTCAAAATAGAGTACAATATATACAAAACATGTGATTCTCAATAGAAAGAGTCATCTGAGTAAAATAGATCAATTTTATTTGATAAATCAACATCTTCTTTACAAAATATCTTTAAAAGATAAATTTTACAATTGATTAGATCAATGAAATATTGTGAACAATGAATTTTTCATCATTACTTGGGTTGAATACTCAGATTTTGCACATAGGACTACAAGAAGAAATCATCAAAAGATGTTAAAATTGACAAACTTTAGATAATTTGTTAAAAATGATAATATAAAACTAGATATACCTATATTTTTTAAGTAGCATACTCAACCATTAGAGAAAGTACCATTGGTCTGTTTACAAAAGTCATGCTATTTGAGAGAAGTTGTATAGAAGAAAGAGATAAATGATTGAATTCACAATGTATAAGTCTTCAATACCTATGTTGTTCATCCTCTCAATCTCCTTTTATACTTCAAGTTTAGTTGAAAAATAAGTTGTAACTAATATTATTTAGTTACTTGTTAACTTAAATAATTATCTTTTAAAAATTAATTAATATAGATAATTATTAGTTAAAATTTATTCAATATTAAAAATTCTTAAGAGATCAAATATTTGATTATAGATAGGTATTTCCTAATGGGTGAGAACCATATAAATCAATTAATAATAAGAACAAATATATATTTCAATAAATAATTAGATAAATCAAAGTATAATGATATCCTTATCCATATTAATTTCATAATGTATAAAATCAAAAATACTTAGGCATATGTATGTATGTGTGTGTGTGTGTGTATGAATTTAAATGTCTGGTGTACTTTCAAAATATCATAGCCAAAGTATCAAAATTTGAAATATAGTTTTAAGGCTGGTTAACTTAAAAGTTCAACTTAGAAATAAAAATTTATCTTTTTGATAACCAAAAGTCATCAGAATCATACAAAACTTTAATCATTGGTTTTCCCTATACATTCAAACACTCATTATATTCCATTTCAACTATAGGAAACTAAACCAGCTTCATTTCCAAATCACTTGTATTATCATACACCTCCAACTTAATCCACTTCACAACTCTGATCTCATTTGAAGTATCTACTTCATCCTTATTGATTGAATGTTTCTTGGAAGAGGTTGGATGAACAACAAGAAGTGGCTTTTTCAAACTTAGTTTCTACACACTATAATAGGCTCTTTCAAACTTAATTCCTTCACACTATAATAAGATCTTTTTGAGATGGTGTGGGTTCATCAAAACAAGGCAAGGTAAGATTGAAAAAATTCTTATCATGGGTTATTTCATTGTCTAGCTGAGTTGATTCATTAACATGGTGGACTCTTTTTGGGGTAGGTGATTGAGTATGGAGCTAGTTTAGATTATTATATAGTTGATGGAAATAACTACTATGATATTGAGCCCTGACTCTAAATCTATGGCCATAAAATCCTCTATTACACCTATGGTTTGTAGGATTAAAGTTTAATTATTCAATACACTCCATAATTTAGGGTCAATGGTATCAAAATGGATTGAAATTATAGCTTCCTTACTAGTATACCTAATGCCAAACCTTGTAGCCCTAAAACCAAAAAATAAAACTATATTCTCATAATTTTATTTTCATAATATTCTATCATATTTCCTTGAATTGTGTTCTCACTTTATGAATATAATATAAAAATATGTATCATTGTCAAACTAAAAGCTGCACAACTTTATCAAACTAAACTAATTTAACATCACTAAAATAAATATGTTTATAAAAATTCCATTCATGACATGTATTTCTTAAACTGAAAAGAGTCTAAAACCATTACAATAATTTCAATATAAGCCTTTCAAAAATACAAACTTTCAACCATTATATCTTTTCTAAACCAAAATTTTAAAACTAAGAAAATAATTTGTCATGGATTTTTGAAATTATCAACATCATTATCATATGAGAACAATTCCAACTTGAAACCCTAATAATTTATCAAAAACTTTATTTTTGGCAAAATTATTTTATCACTTTTAATACTATTTGAAGTTCATCTTAAAAAAATATACAACATATGTATAATTCCCAAACTATAATTCTCATGAATTCTTCTAAAGAAATGCATCGTAATAATTTCAACAGAAACCTTTCACACAAAAATACTTTTGACATTATTATATTTATTTCAAATTATTATGTCAAAACTAAAGTAATTTATCATAGCTTCTCAAAACTACCAATCATTTCAAAATCCTCAAATCTGTCTTTAAAGAAATACCTAGAACGTCTATATTGAAATGTTTTCAAAATAATTTATTCAAGACAAAAAATAAATACATTTAACCCATCCATATTTTCATAAACACATAGAGTTCATACTTATACCAAAACCCTAAGACCCAACAAAAATTCATGATATAACTATCATTCTCAAAATATTTCATGCTCATAATGTATTTTGTAACAGATATCAAACAACTAAAAACTTGAAACCAAATATTGTGTGCTTATAATATATCTCCTAAAACTATCTAACATAATTTTTAGCACACTTAATATATTTGCAAATTAAAATATTCATTTACCATTTTATCGAGCTCAAAAATCATAAATAACAAATTTATATTGATAATGGGAACATCTAATACTTAGAATGTAACATAATAAACTATAAATGCCTTTTAGAACCTTTTTTATCACCAAAACTCATGCATACAAAATATTTAAAATGAATAGATAGTTATATCCTTGCAACTTATCAAAAACATGTAGGCTAAAAACCATTGTTTTATTCCATGCACTAGCTATAGTAAAAAATATATAAATATTCCTTTAATACTTATTCATTTTCCATTCATGATGTACCTATGTAAGTTTCTTACAACTTTCTTGTTTTTAAAATATCATCTATAACTTCCAAAATCTATTCAGTAGAGTGTGGCTTCTATGACAAAGCTTGAAAAAAGATTGACCAAAAGGAAAATCAAATCTATTTTTAACCCAAGTCCATGTATTAACTATTCATGCATATTAGCACTCATGCCAATTATCTATCAAATCAAGGATAATAATTAGTAGTTCATCAACTTATTTAGCACTACATCTAGAATTAGTCATGACTAATATGATTGTTAAAACTACAACCATTTTTTGTAAACCAAGGAATGTACACATCTAATTAATTCCTGTAAAACCATCTATGATCTCATTAGGATCTTCAAGTGTCCACTAAACTTCATATTTACTCTTACCAACTATATTGCTAGCTAGACTACTAATCCATCAACTTGCCATTTCAACATTCAAAACATTAAATCCCATGCAAACATAGCTTTATTTCAAACAACCCTTTGAAATAAAACAATTACTTCATATTTTTTACAAAACCTTTGAAATCACAAAAAAACCTTCATGCCTCGATTAAATACCTAAATCTTAACTAATATCAACCTTTAAAATGAATAAACCCCTAATGACCATTTAGAATCTTCAAACTAGGTCCAACACCTTTTGGTGACTATTTCCCTTAGAATAGTGTATATATTTAAAAACATAGGGCCACTTTAGAATAATTAACAATCCTTAATAAATAGCTTAGGTTTAAGGCTATAAACCAAAACTTATCCATTTCACTATTTACACAATATCAACCATATTAGAAATTAAATTCTAATCATTATGATAACTCCATATAAAGTTAACATTCAAATTTCAAATGTAGATCATGATACACCATTTAATATATTTAATTTGATATAACCTTAGATAGCACCATCATTTTCAAATAGAAAATCTATAATATTTACTATAATATGATTAAATTTTATCAACTAAAAACACACGACTAAACACAAACATTTATAAATGACAAATACATATGCAAATTTTATTCATTCATACATTTATGCTTTTAATAACCAATTTAATATAGATGTGAATTTAAAAACATATCCTTAATTAAATAATTTAATTGAAAATATCAATACTTAATTTACCACTAATTAACTTAGGTCCATGATCATAGTTTTAGATTTCATGACTAAGTCATCTCTATGACAAATAGGAGTATTATTTTAAAAAAATTGAAGGGGTATGAAAAGTAGGCATAATAGAGACTAATGGCCTATTTGGCCCATTAGGCCTAAAATTGATATAAATGGTCTTGTGCATATGAATTGAAGGGACATATACATTTTGGTGTCTATTTGAGGTTGAAAACACCATAAAAATAAGTGAAAAGGGATATAAAATGTTTCTAAGAGATTAAGATCCTCAGATGATCAAGGTAGGAACTAAAACCAATCATTAAGGTTATATAGGCCTAGGACCTCATAAACTATAGGCCTGACTACAAGATCATATAGAGGTATGTAAGGAGTAGACTTAAGAGGATTATAGTCCATATGATGTTACCAACTCTTGAGGGCATGTTTCATGATCTCCAACCTCATTAATAGTAGAGAGAGGGACACATATCCTAATCAAACCTCTAGCATCAACTAGTTCAAGCACTTGGAATTGACAATGAGAAAAATAGTAGGCCTTCATGAGAAAGGGATTGGGATAGTGGTCTAGGTAGATTAAGGTAAGTGAATAGGGTAGAATCAAATACATAAAATTTATATGATGATGGTGATGCCACCAACCTATCTACATGAGGCTTAAACTTAGTATTAAGTATATAAGGCCTAAATCATCCTTAAGGCATCAATATCCCATCCTTTATCTTATGTCATGTCAAACCTCCCTAATTAGATTAAAGGACATATATATATTTGTGATGATTACTCAAGTCCTAGGAATTTTTTTTTAGATAGGAAAATATAATGAAGTGCCATATCTATTCCCAACTCCTAGCTCAAACTATACTACACATTAGTCTGTTATCTCGAACCATCATTTAAATGCTCATATCTCACCAAACATAAGGACTTAAAACAAATTATATTAGGGGAAGATGGATAACCATATGACCTTAAAATTCATGGAAGAAAGATTTGAAAGAAGGAACCTATATTTATGAATCATCACTAAGACTACAATTAGGATCAAAAATCTTTCAAGGAGTTTGAAGTCCACCAACTTACACTAATTTATCTTCATAAAATATACATGGGACTATAATATATTCAAGAATTTTTATGGGATTTTTAGGCTAAATTTTCATTAAAATAATTTTTGGTTTAAAGGTTTGTACTCTATAAACCATCGTTAAGATGTTAGACCTCAAAAACCTTGATTAAACCCTAAGATAGACCTATTGAAGGAAAACTAGATATATTTTCACTCAAAAACCCTTATTTGACCTAATAAACACTTGAATCACATATTAAACTTAGTGGATACCTTAGCTATGAAACTAGTCAGTATGGATATTATACGAACACCACTAAAAACTCTATTTTTAATGGTTTTTTGATATTTTAAAGATGTAGAGCTATGTCAATAGTTTAAAACATTTTAAAGGGGTAGTGTGAGATGTTTTTTATATTTTCATCCTAAAAATTTATCACAAATCTCCCTTAAATTTTTCCTATAGGTCTGCATCAAAGGGCTAGTTCAAAAATGTTCTCAAAGGTTGACCTAGTCACCTAAATGGAGTTGAGTTATAGGTGTGAGATTCTTAGAAATCCTATGTCATGGTATATAAAATTTTTCATACATAAAATAAATTTATTCACATGTTATTAATGCTTTATTTATATTTTCATGGGCATCCAAACAAGTAGAACTAAAAAACTAGGCCTAATTACCTAGTATGGCCTACTTGGTCAAAAAGAGGGGGAATAATAGTGTAGATGATCTAATGAGTGGGTCATTTTAGGATGATAAAAAATTATTAAAATCTGATAAAGACACTTATACATGGTAATTATGAAGGACAAGGTAGTTTCCTAGCTTAGTCAACATACAAGGAGAAGGGTGGGATGCTTAGTAACTCATGGTAGCCTAATTAAATGTCTTTAATGTCTTTTAACTATCATGAGGAGAGGGTGATTGACCATTTTTTGATGTGTACATGATTTTAAATATGTCAAATAAGTTTGACCCAATCTCCACCACTCCACCTCAATGCCTAAAGGTCCCATTGAAGACCACCAATACATGATGGAAGCATGAGGATTGTTATAGATACTTATAACTAATGATGGAGTAATTTTGGTCATTCATGACCTCTTATTAATATTTAAAAGCCACATTATCTTCTCCTTCTTGATCATTATTCTATATATTGAGGCCTTAAGGCCATTGTATCTATCCCTCACCTGGGTATTAGGAAACTCTACCTAGATTTATACCTTTTAGACCTCTTGGATTAATAAAGGACTATTTTTAGATTATTCAACACTAATATGGTGTGTTTATGCTTGTTTTTATTTGCATATGTGGCAGATTTATCTCCCTTTTCATGATATTGCCTAACTTGGATGCTAATAGGTTGTTCTATGTAGGTCATGTGGTGTGTAAAAGTGTTAAGTAATTAAATTTGTAGTGGAACCTAACTGGTAAGTGCCTTAGACCATATATTATAGTCATGGAACTCATGTTTTATCCACCTAACATATCCTCTATTTGAACCAATATTACATATGATCTCTTGGAGATAGTAGTTTAGTTTTTTACCTAGTCCATTAGTGTTTTTTGAGGTCAAATAGAGTGGGTTATTATATTGGTACATCACCATCTTTATATTAGGTTTAATTTTATGCATCCCTTCTATCCATTTTAGCCCAAAACTTAGTAGGTATTATTAATTTGAATGTAATAGATTTACCAAGGGATATAGACCCATAATCTAGAGGTTTATCCTAACCATAGGTTACCCACAACCTTGGGCTAATCCCATGTTACAGTTAGTCTTGAATAACCTCCTCCTAAGGTGCATTTTGGAATGTTAATTATTGTGGCATACCTAATGGGCCCAAATTAAATAAATTGGAGCACTCACTTGTATCACTTGTTTATTTTATATATCTTTAATCATTTCAGGTGGTAGGTTTGCAATCAAAATCTCATGTCATAAGTCATCAAAAGGTCTCCTCTCAAGGTAAGACTAGTTCATATTGATAGTTCACATTATTATTTGCATGTCTGATGATTAATTATGGTTAGATATGGAGAATAATTATATTTTAAACCTTTTCATCATCATAAACATGAGATCCCTTAGTAGTCTCATGAGATCTATGGTTAATTATACCACTCTTCCCCTCATTTTTAACCCTATTCACCTCCTTGGTAGCCTACCTATCCTCCTAATCAATCTTGAGAATCTCATGATTCTCTCAATAAGCCTAACCATGTCTCAAACCAATCCATTCTAATACTTAAATAAACCTTATTGGGTTATGAGAGACACATGGTGGATATTGACACATAGAGAGGGTATGGCTAAGAGGCCACTAGTTACCTAATCAATACAATGAGAGCCTCATTATAGTAGGTTAAGAAAGGGTGGTCATATATTATGAGAAATTATCATTCATTGCTTAGTGGTGATATGTTAGACATAGGTAGTCTAGTTTCAAGAATAGAGGAGAGACTAGTAGTACATAAGGGGAAACAATTTCATTATTGTCAACCTTATATCCCATCCTCTATCCCATACCAATACTCTATTGAGCAACCAATTCTTCCTCAAAGAACTAAATCAAATGAATGTCAAAACCTTCCAAGTCCCTCAAAAGTCCTTCAAACCTTTCCTACTTGGAAATCAGTTCAAGAGAGAGTGAAAAAAGGAGAATAAGTGTGTGTGGAAAGGACTAGGTTTCATGTTTTACATCAAACATTGAAAATTCCTCACCTTTTTGACCAGCCTGAAGATATTTTTAATTATATAAGGATTGATTTTTAATCCCACCTAAATAAGAGATTGAATTTGAAACTGATCACTTATTTTAGTTAATGGCAATAGTAAGATCAATGTCATATCAGGGGAATATACCTACATTCATTCCCCAAGCTACAACACATGCAAAAGAAGAAGCTCCAAAATCTAATTTTCTAACTTGAAAACAAGTAGTGTATTCATGGGGAAAGGAGGATGAATTAAGGCTACATCAAAGTGTTGAAGTTTAATGAAAATTAAAAAACATTCAATCCTCATCCCTCCTTCCTCAAAATCTCAAAGCATTCCCATATAGGTATCCATTTAGAAGAATATTAAGAATAAATATGAGGTGTTGGTCATCAAAGGTGGGAAACTAAATGATCAAAATGAGTCATCCATAACACCATTAAATATAACCTTCCTTATAGAGTTATTTTAAGGGTCTTCCATTCCACTTCTTGATAGGAAGCTTATCATTGAGAAAACAAGTGGAGAAGGTCAAACTATAGTGGAAACTGATGAAGGAAGTTTAAGTGGACTTGAGGGAGAAATTTGTATTGGTACACCTCTTGGTGAGGAGAGACATAATTCAACCTTCAAGAATCAAGATGAAGATGACACTAAATACTTCCTTGATGATATGACAACTATCCTTTCTTGTGACAATCTTAAGGAGTGTGAAAGTGTAGAATTTGTTCAACTTGAAACAACTATAGTATAAGGAGACTTGGAGGAGAAAAAATATAACCAAGTTGTGATGATGGATGGAGTTTCAAGTGGTATGTCATAAGTTGTATAAAATTTCTTAGAGTTATATGATCATAACCAAGGATATATGGCTCCTAAATCTACCTTAAATAGTGTTATATCTACCCTTACATTGGTCCTTATGAAGCAAGAGAGTATAATGAAACTAGAATCATGTGAGGATTAGTTAAGAGACTTATTTGACATCATGAGATCAGGGTATTTCCTTCTAGAATCATGCCATGATCAGAATCAAATTGAAGAAGATAATACCATTAAATAAGGGGAAAATAGCCCTCCAATCATTCCATCTCAAGGAGTTATTTCATGTGAATATGACTTGTTTGAGATCTTAAAAAAATGCTATCAGCCCCTCATCTCATCTTCATATGTCTCCTCAATCATAATAAATGGAACTAATTTATAATGGCCTTAAGCTATCATGAAGCAAGTTCCACCTCTCTCAAAAGTTAACCCTACAAGAATCCCATAAAAATCACTTCAAACTACTTATCTTGATCAAGAGAATCCTATGGATGAGGTATAATTGAGGTTGTTCATGAAAAGTAGATAAGTGTGGGATGAATATGACTAGGTATTTTATTCACCCAACTAGATTATGTACCTGATGATGGAGAAAGAAGAGTCAACTAATCTCCTAAGAGGATATGACTATGCCAATGTCTCTAGCTATAAGTGTAAGTCCTCATTCAATGAGCAATCCTTGATTGGAATCTAGTCATCATCTAACAATCTAACCTCACATTATCATGGTGATCAAAGGAAATTTCAATTTGATCTTAAAGGACAGAGAATTTTGGTTTAGGTTAGCTATTTTTAGTAGGTTGTCTTTAAATTATTTCCCATAAGTGTGATAACACATGTGTATTTATCTACCTTTGTTTCTTTGTGTCTTGTCTTGTTGCTTTCCTTAGGTGTTATGTTATGTTTCTTAAGTGTTAGATGTTTATTTTGGTGTGTTTCCTAGTGTGATATTTTTTGTAAGTCCTAGAGGTGTTATAAGGTGCTATATCTGATTTTCAATACAAGAAGATGATCATCCAATTCATGATGCCATGTATGAATCTTGTAATTATCATGAAGAGTTAGTGGGTCCTCTTAACCAGCAAGCTAGTCAAATCTATGAGTCACCAAAAGTGTTGAAAATTTGGCCTCCTAGCTAAATGTCAACCCCTACAATAAAAAAAATTAATGAATATCCCTCTAATCTTGTTCATTATGTCTATAACTTGTCATGATCTTCCAAATGCTCTTTGAAATACATTTTTAACATTTATTAAGGTGTCATGGTTTATGCTACTCACTGCTTGCAGAGATCATCATATGTCATAGTTGTTTTGAGGTATTTGGTTGATGTACTGAGTGGTCATGGTGGTCATTGAGTAAGATATTTCCACAATGTCTTGTGAAGTTTAAATAATTGTCTAGGATCTTTTTGACAAAATTAAGGTCTCTTAGTAAAAGTTAAGGTAATTTGGATATTTTAAGGATTGTGGTTCTAATAGTATATGATCATGTTTTAATCTATTCACTGAAGAGATACATTTGTATAAAATTTTATGGGTGTCCAAGCCTCATTTAATTTATAGTTTTAAGTTTTAAAATGTATTCAAGGTCATCTTCCATGACATACTTATCCAATCCAAAAGAAGCCTTGGTTGACCCCCCAAATCACTAAATTATCTTTCAAACATGTTATGAGTTAAATAATGAAATATAAATTTTTTATAAATGGGTATTTAGGTTCGAAATTTTATTAAAATGGTAATAAAAAGAGTCTCATTACCACCATAAAACCATAACAAGATGTTTCATGCTTAAAAGGGTTCATGTTAGAGGTCAAAACCACTTCCCACTCATCAAAAGGGGACCAAACATGAGAAATGCATCCTTTAAACTTACATATCCAAACCATAAAGATTTTATAATGTTATTTACCTATATTTTCCCTCCCTCTTCCCTAAAATGGCTTCTTAAAGCTTCAAACATGGAAAAATGTAAGAAAATAAGCTATTGTATAGGAGTTATAGGGTTATACAGATCTATACAGCCATGTCAGAGTTGTAAAAGGTTAGGTAATTCATGAAAGTCACCTATCAGGTGTCTCAAATAAGTTTCACATCAAAAGTGTGCAAGACATGTCCAAAATAGACCGCTTCCATCATCCTCCTTGGTAGTCTATAAAATATTTTAGGTTTTTTTTAATTAATTTATACAAGAGAGAAAAAGTGAGTATCTAAGACTTTGGGTAGAGGAAGGGGGTATAATTACCTTACCATTATTTTAATTATTATTTATATTCATTTCCTATTCTCTATGAATAAACCCAAAGAATCTAGGTAGTCAAATTGTCCCCTTCATATGTGTAAGGGTCAAAATTACATCAATTTTAGTGCATTATTGAAATGGTTTTGAATATTTATGTTTGTATGTGTGTTACATAGGTTAAAATTTTACTTCCATAGTATTATCAACCCTTATTTCTCATGTTTTAAGGTGTGGGATAAAATAAATCTTCATATTTTCAATTTTACAAATTACAAACAAGTTTCTTCATATTGTAGAGCTTTAGTGCATGAAAATGGAGATAAATGATGTTTTAAGATATATGATGGTTTATTTGAAGCCATATTATCCTCATATACCTAAAAATCTTAGTTTACCCACCATATTTTTAGGTATATCATATAATTCTTACCCTAATGTGACTACCATGTGTATAATGTTTTATCCCTTGTAAGTGTAAATAAGTGGTTGTAAAGAACCATCAGCATAAATTTGAAATATATACATGTAATTAATGTTATGGTAAACCTTTATATTTATACCTAATATTACTCATTTTACTACACTTAGGACCTATTCCCATCCCTAAAGCCTTTGAGAGACAAGACCTCACACAGTCAATATAGGCCTATTATGTAGACTAGGTATATAAAGTGTTGATTATTTGATGGGGTATGTAAGGTTTTGAATATTTAATAGTCATAAGAGTATTATAATTTTATGGTAGATGAGAATATAAGGGTTATATATATTCCAACACATCAACTCTTCCTAAGAATACAACTCAGCCAAGACTTGCACACATAGGGCTATATTTCTAAGTTCAATAGACCATGAAGGAGTGTTGATTGATGGGGT
Organism: Torreya grandis; assembly: GCA_037957365.1. Lineage (NCBI taxonomy): Eukaryota > Viridiplantae > Streptophyta > Pinopsida > Cupressales > Taxaceae > Torreya > Torreya grandis. The sequence continues at coordinate 163,622 of JARHVA010001889.1, forward strand.
GGAATCTTAAAGACAATGAGAAGACCTAAGTTTTTTTAATAAATATTAATAATTATGTAGATAGATATATAAATTTAAAATAAGGTTAAAATCATCACACCACCCCAATAAAATGGATTTGGCTATGTTTTTAGTGCACACAAGCCTATGACTGTAGGGTAGGTGAAACACTAATGTTTTTAGGGTTATAAGGATATATAGAGAGTTATAAGGGGGAAAAAGGATCATAAAAATATGGATTAACCAAGGAAATAATGGATTATAATTCCCACCTCTCAAATGAACCTCTTTTCACATAACCAAAAAGCCTAGCTAGAACCACCACGTACACAATGACTATTGTAATTTGGATAAAGAAGACATATTTTCCTCAAGGATATGAAGTGAAATATGACTAAAAATTCCATGTAAAGTATAATTAGTGTTAATAAGTGATTAAAATATATTAAAATAGAATAATCTCATCCTTAAAATGAGCTAACATAGTCAAAAGGCATGTTTGCCACCTACATGTAGAGTAAAGAAGATATGACCAACCATACATGAAGATGATGGTGAAGAAGGATAATAGAGTCTATATCATATTAATTAAATTATTTTAACGAATTTTTCCATTATTTTTATCCTTTGAGATAGGAGAAGGCCTGGATGGCCTAATTAGGCCTAGTTGGGCATATGTAGACACTTACAGTCAAGTTGAAAACATGAATGGTTAAGCTATGAAACCCTATAGGGAAGTGAGGTATAGGGTTTATATGTTTTCTTAATGATATCAATATTCCCATTCAATTTTTTTTATATTTGGGATAGATAACAAATCCTAATGTCCTATTTCTCCCATTAGGCCTAAAACTAATATAAATAGGCCTATGCATATGAATTGAAGTCACCTATATGTTTTGTTGTTTGTTTGAGATTAAAAGCACCATATAAACAACTTAAAATGGATATAAAATGTTTTAAATATATTTAAGATACTCATATGATAAATTCAACCACTAAAACCAATCATTACAGTTATACAAGCCTAGGTCATCATAAACCCAAGGCCTAATTACAAGAGCATGTAGAGGTATGTAGGGATAATATTTAATAGGATTAAAATCCAAGGAATGTTACTAATTCTTAAGGTCATGTTTCTTGATATAAAAAAACATTAACATAAGAGATAGAGGGACACATGTCCTACACAGACCTATAGCATCAACTAGTTCAAGCACTTATCATAGATAGTGAGAAACATACCAGGCTTTCATGAGAAAGGAACTAGGATAGTGGTCTAGGTAGATGAAGTTAAGTGTATAGGGTGGAATGAAATATATAAAAGTGATATGATGATGATTATTATACCAACCTACATATAGGAGGCTCAAACTCAGTATTAGGCTTGTAAGGCCTAAAACATCATTCATGCCTCAAAACCCCAACCTTTGTCTTTTGTCATGTCAAACCTACCCAATCAAATGGAATGACATATATATGTGTGTGATGATTATTCATGTCCTATGAAATTATTTGTATATAGGAGAATATAAAAAAGTGTTAGATCTAGTCATAACTCCTAGCTCAAAATATAATACACCTAGTCTACCATCTCAAACCATCATTTCAATGCCCATATCTCACTGAGCATAAGGACTTATAAAAAAATATATTATGGGAATATTTAAACTATTATGACCTCAAAATATGTGGAAAAAATACTTAGATTAAGGAATCTATCTTTATGAATCATCACTAAAACTACAACTAGGCTTATAAAGCTTTTAAGGAGCTTGAAGTCCACCAAATTACACTCATTTATCTCAATAAAAGGTTCATGGGACTAGAATATCTTTAGAAATTTTTAGGGTCTATTTATTCTAAATTTTCATGTCAAGAAGTTTTAGTTTGGATGTTCGTACTCTATGAACCATCATTAAGATGGTGGACCTCTAGAACCCTGCTTAAACCCTAAGATAGACTTGATGAAGGCAAAGTGGGGATATGTTCACTCAAACACCCTATTTTAACCTAATAAATAATTTAATAACATATTAAATGTAGATAATACCTCATCTATGGTAGTGGTCTATATGTACATTATACGGAGAACCTTAATCTATTTTTACAAGGCTTTATGATATTTTCAAGGTAAAGAGTTATGTTAAGAGTTTAAAACCATTGGAAGAGGTAGTGTGAGATTTTTTTAATCTTTTCATCCTACATACTTCTAGAAAATATACAAAAATGTGTTCCTATAGGTATGCACCAAAGGGCTAGTTTAGAAATGCTCACAAAGGGAGACCTAATCACCTAAATGGAGTTGATTTATAGATGTGAGATGCCTAGAAAGCCTATTTCATGGTATATAACATTGATTAAACCTAATAAACACATGTTTACATGTTATTAAGTCCTTATGTATATTTTTATGGCCATCCAAATAGGCAAGAGTAAGAAACTAGGCATAATTTCTTAGTGTGTCCTACTTAGTCAATAAGAGAGGGACTAATGGCATAGATGAGATATTGAGTGGGTAATTATAGGATAATAACACCTTGTTAATTATTATTAAATGTTATTAGTGCACTTATCTATGGTAATTATGAATGAAAAGGTAGTTGATTAGCTTTGTCAATATGGAAGAAGGGTGGGCTGCTTAGTAACTCATTATAGCCAAATTGAATTTCTTTAATGTCTTGTAATTATCATGAGGAGATGTTTATTGACCATATTTTTAAATTTACATGCTGTTAAAGAGGTTAAATAAGTCTTAATCAAACTTTGCCACTCCAACTCAATGCTTAAAGGGCCCATTGAAGACCACCAATGCATGGAAGGAGAATGGGGACTATTATAGCTTCTTGTAATTGGTGATGGAGTCATTTTTGTAATTAATAACCTCTTATTCATATTTACACACCACATTATCTTCTCCTTATTTATCATTATTCTATATATGCAAGCCTTAAGGCCATTGTATCTACCCTCACCTAGGTATGAAGAAACTATGCCTAGATTTGTACCTTATAGACCTCTTGGACTAATAAAGGACTATTTTTAGTGTATTTAATACTAATTTAGTATGTTTATAATTGTTTTTATTTACATATGTGTCATATTTATCTCCCTTTTAAGGTCCTTGACTCACCTAGATGATAATAGGGTGTTCTCTATAGGTCATTTGGTATGTAAAAGTTTTAAGTGTTAGAAATTATATTGTAACCTAACTGGTAAATGCCTTAGATCAGACCTTCCTATCATGGCCCTCATGTTCTAGCCACCTAACATAGCCTCCATGTGAAACACTATTACATATAAACTCTTATAAATAGTAGTTAAGTTATTTATCTAGACCATTAGTGTTGTTTAAAGTCAAATAGAGTGGGTAATCATATTATTGCATCACCATATTTATATTAGGTTTCCTTTTATGCATCCCTTCTATCCCTTTTCACCTCAAAAATTAGTAGGTCTTAATAATTTGAGCTTAATGGATGCACCAGTGGAGCTAGCCCTTTAATATATAGGTTTAGCCCAACCATAGTTCATCCACTACCATGGGCTAATCCCATGTTACCCCAAACTTTTAGATAGGCCTAAACAACCTCCTCTTAGGGTGCATTTTTGAGTGGTAATATAGATCTCAAGTGCAAGAGGGTTATGTAACACACTTTGAAAATATATGGCATGAGGAGATTTTAAATAATTATGTTCAATGTTTGTAATATTGTCCTCCAAGTTATTTATAACTTTAAGGAGTAATTTAATTGTAGGCCCAATGGGATTTTTATTATCAAGTTGAGTAGTCACCAAATGAGATGAAAACATGATTTTAGTAGTAATAGTCATTAAAACTAGTATTTATGTTGAAATAATTGGTAATTATATGATAGATGTGGTAATGGTAGTTTGAGGAAACAAAGTTTTAATCACATAACCCATTCCCCTATTAGATGTAGGTGAATTTATGGGTGTGGACTTAATTATAGTACATTATAATGATTCACCATCACTAAGGCAACCTTATTTTTATATTTTTTACTTATTTAATATCTTATAACATAAAAACTACATCCATTAAACTCTTTCTATTATTAAGATGAGGAATTAATGCTTCTTTATCTTCCATTTGGAATTAGGTTTTTACACTAATATTTTCCATTGCTTCATAAAATAAAAAAATAGAATTTGCAATAGATTACAACAATCAGGAAAAAATTAGAAAACACTAATTCATCTTAGGATTTGATGTCCAAAGATAGGATTCAAAAAATATTTGACCCTAAAATGTGATCCAATGTGGTCTTATCATTAAACCTAGATTTTATTAAATGGGTATATAAAGATGAAATGGCATAAGTGTCATAATCAGATCTATGTAGACCAATTAGATGTTCGACTCATATATAAACATATACTAAATTTATTATGTTCAAATAATATAAATATAGAAAGTATAAGTATTCTAGATATATAAATTACAAATAAGTGATGTAACTATCTTGTTATGATGTTAATGTAGTTCTATATATAGAACAAGAAAAAAGTAGAATAGAAGGAGATTTAGGATCAATCATCTTATTCTAGATCTAACACTTCTAGAGATCTATATAGTAACATCAACCTAGGATAGTTTTATCAACACTGATAGCTAGGTTTGATGCAAGTGTCTCATACATAATACATACTATAAAAGCATGCAACCACTTGGATGCTTATAGTTTTTACTTCACCTTTACTTTGGTGCATTTAGATCTAGATCATGGAATGTCACTCCTTGTGAAATGACAGAACCCTAGTTCTCCATATCCATAGTGACCCTAGGGAAAAATAGGTTTATGGGCACATGATGTTGAGATGACTCTAAAGACCCCATTATCAAAAGGCACTAGGTACATAGATAATACTCTAGAAGAGGGTCTCAAACTCATGTATTTCTCCCTTGTATGGTGTCTTATGTGTGAATGATGTAGTATTATATGAATCAAGTACAATAGTGACCTAGCTTGTAACTTGGTAAATTAAACTCTTTGGCTCTCCTTTAGTATTTCAAGATTATAGATATGTTTTACCTATGACTAGTATGTAGATATGGAAGCTTTATTTAATTGAATTCTTGATAAAGTGCTCTTGATAAGTTACCTTGGTCTCTTTGATATTTTACTAGGAGATGAATGAATGAGGGTTGATATTGTATTTATATCAATCATTTTGGAGTAATAAATAACATTAAATAACTCAATCCAACTATTAGGATACATTTAATTTAAAAAATAGACTAGTTTTATGAAAATGGACACTTGTGTTGGGTCTGGACACTAATATCCATGCTAGTGTCTATCCCAGATGTTAGTGTTTAGGGAGTAGGAAAGTATGTACATGCTCAAAAATTGGAGAGATGAAATATAAACACATTTTAAGCATTATAGGAAAGATATAATACATAGTTCATCAACATTAGACTAGTTATAATAAGAGTTATAGGCCAATGGGTAGAAGATAGAGAAGATGCAAGACTTATGGAAAAAGGAAATGTATAGAACTGAGAGGAACAACTAAGGTATAAGTTTTACAAGTGTAAAAGAATGAGATGATGTATAATCATAAAATAACATATAAAATTGAAATTTTATTCTAGTTAATACCCAAAAATGTATTATAATGATAGATAACCTAGTCAAGAGAGGATCATTTATTCCCAATAGGTGTGATTTGTGTAAATAAAATAAAGAAACAATGAAACATTTGTTTCTAGATTACAATTTTCCATTCAAAATAATGGATTTCATCATGTATAAATTTATTACTTTTGGGGTTAAACCAAATACGCTACTAGACCTCATTGAACAATGGAATCCACCTTAGGAATTACCTCAATTGTATTTTATATGGAACCTTATTCTACCACACATCTTTTGGGGAATTTGTAAGAGTAGGAATAATTACATATTTGATGATAAAATAATGTGCTAGATAACTAATCCTTTGATAATTTATGAGTCTATAAATAAAAAATGGAGGATGATCACACCAAAAATTAATATTCCACTCAATGAGATAGATTCCATCATCTTTATCAACTATAATATTATTCCTATAGTTAAATTACACCATTTGAAAGTGGATAGATCAAAATTCAAGTGGTCAAAGCCATCAAGGTCTTAGATGAAGTTGAATTTTTATGACAGAGCTAGAAGAAATATAGGCATGGATGGAGGATAATATATCATAATAAATTCAAAAGGCCTATTGGTGGCCACTTATACAAGCCATTAGGGTTGAAAACTAATCATATTATAGAAACTAAATCATCACTTTGGGGTATTCAATTGGAAATGAAGATGAAAATAAAAAAAATCATGGTCAAAGGGGATTCCTTGAATATTATAATTTAGTTGATAGGGAAATATAAACCCTCATGGTCAATTAAAAATTATATTGATGATGCTAGAGAGTTTTTATAGTAGTTTAAAGAGGTGTTAGTTTTTCATGTTTATAAAGAAGGGAATAAAGGGGTAAACAACATGGCTAGTTTAGGCATACACAATTATTATTTCAACCATTAGTATAAGGTTATGGACTTACTAATCCATGTAATTTAGATAATTAAAAGTGACATATAAAATGATATAATTATTTTGAAGGGAGTTCAATTAAATTATTTCTTGCTTAAAATGGCCAGACACATAATTTGTGAAAACCCATGCAATGATGACATTACTCATTATGAGGAATATAAAATGAGTTTGAAGCATGTGAGTGAAGGACCAAGTGATTTAACCATTAATTTATTTATCAATTTAATATTTTTAATGTGTTAGGGTTAATCTAGTTTCTAATCATAGAAATAAGCTAAGGAAATAAAATTGCTTAGTTATGGTTAGGTAATGAGAGAAGATCGAATCAATCTCTTGTGCAAAAGATAAATATAACATAGACATCTGACAAAATATTATGTAAATATGACCTATGAATTTAATTTTAAGAATATTTGGATCTTAACCTTCTATTTTAGGGGATCTCACCAAGGGATGGGAAGAGAGAGTGGTCATAATGAATGGTCTACATATTAAAGTTACTAAGGAAGACATTGGGGAAGTAATGATGATGGATTTTTAAGGAAGGAAGGTGTTCAAGGATAAAACATATAATGAATAATTAATGAATAATTTATTCAAGACTAAGGATATAATTGGGACCAAGAAAAAAGGCTACCTTACAATGGAATTGCCAAGAAATTGGCCAAAAATTGCTTGCACATCATGAAATATTTAACTTTGGAGGGTAAGTATAGGATCATATATAGACATAATTTCTTTATAATTAAAAAATTTAAAGATAATAAGATTATCTTGCCATATTTTATACTGAGGTCACTATTAAACTCTATCATATCCTATGAGTCAAATCCAATAGCTAAGATCATCCATTAGCATCTCATATTTCTAGTTATCAATAAGTGTGGATCACTGTGGGGAAAATATGTTAAAAATATTGAATTGGATAGTGATGATGAGGAATTGGAAATAAGTTTTTAAGAAGACATATATACCCAAGATAAGGATATATAGGATTCCAAAGACTAGTCTCCTAAGACCCAAGAGGAGGAGGATTCTGACATAACCACTTAATATCATAAGGAGAAGAAAATAATATAAGGTAAAAATAAAGTGATATAAGCTAAGGTGAATAATCCTAAATATGAGGTTGATGATTCAATTAAAACTCTAAAACATCCCATGTAAAAAAATGAATAGATAAGATAAAAGATAAATAGGTTGAGATACTAATAGAAAGATTCAATCTTACCACAAATAGGAGTATAAAATACTTATAATTGGAGGTGAAAATTGAAAATATTGTGCCCAAAATAATCATGTAAAATCAAATGTGTATTGAGGTAAAATATTAAATGAAGGAAATTTGGACCCAATTGGAGATAATATAGAATGAGGGATTTAACATGAGAGATGGTGGAGTGGGGAAATCACAAGATTTTGGAAGAGATATTTATATAATATAAAAGTATATCAAGGGGGTAACGATTAAATTTAAATCATGAGGTATGAGAAGGAAGGAAAGGTAACTTCTATCAAGAAGAGGGGGAGAGAAAATATTATTGAAGATATGAGTACTCCTTCCAAAAATAAAGAAGTGGAAGCTTCATCCAGAAATTAGAGTAAAGGTTTCTATGAAAATAAACATGAGGTGAAATATTAAATGGAATTCCTAATCAAGTTAGGGTAAACCTTAAAAAAGTAAAAAATAAGAAAAAGGAATACAACACTATGGTTTCTACCCTAGTTAATTACACTGAATTTAAAGAGTCTTACCCCTAACCTAATATTTTTATATCTTGGTTTTATTTTTTGGTTCTCTAGGTTTTTATTTTTTACTTAAGTTTGGTGTATCATTAATGTAGGTTTGGTGTCTTTTTGGTGGATGTTTACATAGTTATTATTGTATCCCTTATGGTTGTTATCTCTCAATTATTTTGATTACTCATTTTTAAATATATCTTAGCTTTGTATTAATTATGAGACACTTTAAAACCTATTTATTAACCCTATTAATTAAAAAATAAAATTTTAAATGAAAATTAATGAAACCATCTCTCTCTTTTTTTCACCAAAAATAAGTTTTGATTTCTTTAGTTTGTAGTTACATAGTAAAGATTTAAAGAACATAGTTTTGAATTAAACATAAGGTATATTAGGATAAATTTATTAGTAGGTAAATCCATAAAAATTTATTATATTTTCATATTTGTCTCAACATATATTCATCAAACAATCACATACACACACACCCATACATGCAAAAGATAGGAAATCAAAACTTGCATACTAAATAAAGCTTATCTCTTTTTCATATTAAATAAAATAATATAAATTATAAATATAAAAATTATATAACTTATTTCATTTATTAATACAATAATCATAGCTTCATAAAATCACAAAAAGTCTCAAAATCTCTTAATCTATATTGCATGCTAAACTAGATCACAAAAGAAACTAGAAATTACATAGTATACACAAAATTTAGTTTTAGATTTTGGTTTTTCATTTGAATGTTAAATAAATTAAATTTTATATTATATTTAATTAAATTTGAATCAAAAATATAAAAAATAAATAACATTTCAATTAGTGCATGTAGGTAAAACCTTGCAATCAAACTAGGAAAAACAAAAATCAACACTTGCATCATTCATCTTGAATCCAACTTAACATTTATATTTATACTAATATTGAAAAGAAAAAAAAATAAGAGAATTTTTATTTTAATTTAAATTTAGATATTAATTTTTTCATTTCAAACAGTTTATTTTCATCAAGTAAAATAGTTTAATTTTATTTGAAAAACATATTTAAAAACACCAAAAAAGAACTAAATAAAACCTTGTCAAGACACATACAAACCTAAACCTTGTTTCCAAAAATTAATATAAATTACACATTCAAAAACCATAATAAATATAAGATACAAACTTTAAACATTTGAAAAAAAAAAATCCATTTTGATAAAGCTTGCAGTCTAATCAAACCTTCACAAAGCATGAATCTTTCCTAGAGTTAGATCTCCTACATACACTAATAAAATGTAAAGAGATATTAACACTAAGCTTATAAATGTTTTTCTACAATTTTATCTTATTACACAACTTATTATTGAATAAATTAATTCTCTTGAAAATAAAGACCATGTGTAAGTGTAACTAATAATTAGACCTATTCATATCCTAGAATGACAATTTAATGATCCCCAAGTCTAGACTTACACTCTTCTTTTTCTTCCTCCTTAGAACTAATTTCATAATATTTTAATTTTATTTGAATATGAAATTGAATGTACATAGTCATATGAAAATATTCAATAAATTTCCTATATTTATCCAACCTAATTAAACCAAATTTTCCATGCCTAGTACTGATCAAGAGCTTCAGTGTCTTTTCCTCACCAATACATAAGGTTCTTGGAATTCCATATCCTCTAAATTTGATGGTCTCAATGAGAAACATTATACTAGTGAGATATTATAATATAATCATGGGTAACATTTACCACCTACTATATAAAACCCCATCCTTCCAACTCATCGTAACCAAACAAATAGTTAGACCCATCATCCTATCATATTTTCATTATTTATCTCAGCCATATATAGGGAATTCAAGTGTAAAAAGGTTATTATTTCACTTTTATTATGTATAGTGTCTATTTTATATGGGCTATAAGTAGTTATTGTAGGTTTTTAAGATAGTTTGTAAATTTTATATTGTCATTGCTATGAGTGTCTTAAAATTGTTGAAGGATCGATCTATAGTAGCCTCACTAATTATAAATATTCTTACATATTGTATAATCATACAACTACCTATCCTAATACATCATAAGGACAACTAACTAGGGACACAAAAGGAAGATCAAAAAAAGTAATTGGCATTTATAAAATTAAAAAAAGGCCTCTACATGTATTCTCTAGATGGACAATAATAATCAACACTACCCTCATAAACCATCATCAAAGTTTAGTGTTTCTTTCCAAGAAATCATTCTCATGACACACAAATCAGTTCTTATTACCTATTTCTCACATTATGTATTTTTATATCTACTTTTGAAAATAAGTTGTATACCCTTATTAGGGTATCAATAATTGGTTGCTACAAGAATTTGGAACTAGTTTTTGTTGAACATTCCCACCAAACTCAAATACATTCACCACTAAACACACCACATTTGATTCTTGATATTATAAAAGATAATTTTAGTGTAGATAAATTATTCTTTATTTGTTACAATCATCATCCAAGATCGTTCAAAAATTTCAAAAACTATTTAAGTCCTCAATCATAGAACCAACAATGCATATTTAGGAAGAACAACTTCATTGGTAAACTGATTTGCAATAAGATAACGATGTTTTTTTAATGTAATCATGTTTTAAATGATAAATTTTCAATTATGTGTCATTATTTTATTTTTAATAAATAATAAACTATAAAAACCACTCGTAGATATACCTTTTCAATAAAAAGTCACATCATCCACTTCTCTCTGACATATACATCCAATCATAATTTTTACTAATCATCCCCATTCATCTTTTTAGCATCATCACATTTAATTTAATTTTCTAAAGGTCAATAGAGGTTGAATGATGTGATATTTGTTATGGGGGGTAATATATCATTGTATTTGATATGGAAACATGAATAAAGTTAGTGGGAGAATGTAATGATGGTATATAGGTATGAAGAAGCATCATATCACCAGAACATAGAACAAGTTGTCATTAATTTAACTACAACAATTTCATTTTTAGAAGCTTATAAACCAAGAATCATCCCTTTCCTATAGGTAATAAAAAATAATCATAAATGAGATGATATGTGCTACATAGAGAGTAGATAAACCATGTGATATTAAAATGATGACATAAATTATTTAGAAAATATTGATGGCTAAGTTATTTTGATAAAATGGTAGGTTTTGATGAGAGTGTAGATAAATGTTTTTTATAAAACCCTAATGATGATGTTGTCACCATTAAATGGAAATGGGTTTTTATTTTAAAGGACATAATTGTAGAGGTGCCTATCCTTCCAATGATAAGGGAGAGATGGAAATAAAATATAGATACTTCAACATCAAGTAATGAATTATATAGGGTCAATAAACAACTAGATTTCTCTATCCAAGGAACATTTCAGTCATCATTAACCATAATATTGGTTGAATTTACTATATTCATCATAAATTACCATACCTATGAAGGTATGCATTCTATGTTTTACACAATGCATTTCAAAATTTTCAACCATTTATGGTAGAATAGAAATGTCAATGTGCCTAATTTCTTGATTAAAATGTTAATAATAATGTTAGTAGAATACCAAAATAGAAGACCAACAACCCTATTTCACCATTTATTTATCTATGTTATTGTTAAAAAATGACTATGAGATAAGAAACCTATCATAGCATGGGGAAAAAATATTATCATTAAGGCAATTGCCACTAAAAGAGAAAGAAGAGAATGTGGCAGTAGAGAAACCTATTAGGAGAAATAAAATAAGAAAACCAATATTATCCCCTTCTTCCTCATACTCACATAATAATGATTTGGATCAAATTAAATTGAATAAGGTATAGGATATGTCTTCTTATTTTAAACCCAAAAATGCAAAGAGTTTTGTAACTAAGTTCCGCTACAAGACAATATCAAAGAATCAAATACAAAATAACATCTTAGTAGACCCCTATTTCCTCTATATTTATCTAATTAAGAGTGTAAAATCATCTTAATAAATGGATGTAATTAGATATTAATACACATAAACCATTAGTAGTGGATGATAGGAAGATTCCACCTCAATCAACTTAGGGTTTGCAGTTTTGAGATAAATGGCACAGGGGAGTCATACACCTAAGGAATAAAAAATAGGAGATAAATTAAAAAATGGAAGTATAAAATTAAATATAAGAGAAATACATTTAAAATTCAGAGGTAGTGGATAAACATGTATAAACCCATGTTCTATCAAGCAAAGAAGATAATCATAAGTTGTTATCTACCCAAAAAGAGATCAAGTCACTAAGGTCACATATCAAGGAATTGAAGAAAAAATAAAGTAAGTTAGATACATTAGAAATGATGGATATTACAAACATAAAGTGCCTATAGTAGTATCACCACCTGTATAAGTATCACCTGTCATAGAAACAACATCAACATTAGCAATGTAAGGCCCCATAGTAGAATAATAGGATCTAACAATTTATAAAAATAATGAGGAACTTTCTCCAGTTACTTTTGATGTTGGTGTCATAATCCTTGAGTCTTAGATTGAAAATATATTATCAAATATTAGAATTTAAATGGAAAAATAAACAAAATCTATAGCTGTGGAAACCATCAACTTAAGTCCTAAGAGATCTATTGAGACTACTATTGATGCAGAAGATTGCACCCTTCCTCACGCAACTATGGAAACTCCCCTCTCACTTGTGGGACTAGCAGAGCTGGAGGGGAGAGTCTCTAGGTAAGGTCTAGCTCCCTTTAATGCATCTAATTTATTCCAATAAGTGCTAACACACACACACACACACACACACACACACACACACACACACACACACACACACACACACACACACACACACACACACACACACATATAATGGGGGGGATGAAAAGGGAGAAAGATTGTAGGAAAACAAATCTACTCTAAAGAGGTGATGCACCAAAATAAATCTGACCTTCTCACCCTCACACTAAAAATCAGACAAACACATACATACGCTTCAAGCTGGTAGAAGGACCAGACTGCAAGAGCTTGATAGGGAGGCTTTAATGAAAATACAAAAAATAGAGATTCACCAAAGGTGCTATGAAAGGCACACTGTAAGGTAATTTCTTCTATTTCTTCACTTCCAAATAGAACTCTCCTTACTAGTTACAGGGATGGCACCTTATAGACACCAGATATGTTGGTGTTGATCTTGTGAAATCATCAAGAAACAATGACTAAACACAAACTAACACTCAGACATACACAGAGATAACTAACCAAGATAGAGGTAAAAAATGTGTTTATTGATTTAGGTGAAATTTTACTAGGGCTACACCTTACAAATGTGGAAGATGATTCTCAAAATGACAAGTCCTCAATATATAGGAGAAGAAAGGGGGCCCTTTGGTTCCCATTTTTACAAGTGACCCATGTACCTTACGAGCATTGGGAAGAGCAGGCTACTTAAACATAAATGTTGTGTCAGCCCTAACTTTGACTTCAGGCATTTTTTTTGACATGGCCATGCTGTTTCCTCATTAACCAAGACTGCTCCTTAAAGGCACCTATGTAGTTTGTCTGCTCATAAATATGAAATGAAGAAAAAGGGTCACACAATTGGCCATTCGTGCCTTCTAATGGTCTATTGGAGTAATTTCTTGAATCGATGCCTCCCTTCACCACTTAGACTATCTGTCTGCTCTACACTTGGCACTTTTGTCTTTTCCTTATCTTGTCTCTTCTGGCTCCTTCATCCCTGAAGCTTATCTATGGGTGGGTCACTACATTACTTGGGCTCCTTTCATGGTTGGTGCTTGGTCATTCTTTAAAAAACAATGGCCCTTTGGCTAGCTTAAATTTGATGCCCACACACCCATCATTATTTGAAAAATAATGGCTAGTTCACCTTATTAAAGTTGATGGCATCTAAGATGTCACTGTCCTTGGATATTTCCTTTAGGCTTTTTCATTTTGATCCTGCATGTTGAACCAGACCATTGAACCAGTCTATTAAACTTTGCCGATTGAACTCTGCATTGAACTTAGCTAATTGAACCAAGCACCTGTAGGGTCCATAGAAACTCTTGGACTTATGAAAAATCAAAAATGAATTGGCCTTGAACAGCAGGGGAAGAACGTGACCAATTTTTTGCCCTGTTGGGCAAAAATGGTCAACAGATTGGTGCCTCCCAGTGGAAGCATGCCTGCTATGCTTAGAATCTAGTTTCCTTAAAAGTCCATTGGGCACAGAGTCAGATTGTAACTTTAAAATCAGCAATAGCCTTGATAAATTCTAGAATCAATCACACAAATTCACTCCAAGAGGAAAAGAAAAACCCATACAAAGCTAAGAAAACTACTTGTGCAAACAACACTTAGGGAAAATAGGGGAATAAAATTGAAAACAACCTATTATATACAACTAACCAGGTATTTTTAATTCCCTCTTGGATCAAAGGGAAAACATCTAATGTCTCCTTCCTGGCAAGAAGAATTATGGTACCAGGCAAGTGGCTGAGAGAAAAGGAGATTTGGTGACCTACTCCTCTTGCATGTCACCTTGATCAGCTTGTATCTGAGTGGATCAGATTCAAACATGCTTCCAACATATGTGTACTCTACTTGTTCTTAAAATCTTATTGAATGTTGGTCCCTCATACTGGTGCTCTTCACCAAGAAATTAATGGCTGCTAGCTCATCACCATAAGCCCTTTGATGTGTATAGCTCCTCTGCAATGTATCATGGTCTGACTTGTTTCCTTCTACCTCGTTGAAGACTCTAGCAGACTCATCCTCTACTTCCTTTTGGCCTTCTTGAAGAAGGGTGACTATGGTGATGTCTGAAATGGACTCACAAAATGATTACTCATCCCACAGAACATCACCTCTCTATTCAAATCTCTCTTCTTCAAGGCATTCCTCTAAGAAGACAGGCCTCTCCTTTTCCTCCTCAAAGATTAGGACCTCTAGATGTTAAAAGGTATCCTCCTGATCCTCCTCCAACTCAGGCTCCTTAGTGTAGTCATCCTCCTCATCAAAGTATCAAGGAAGTTCATCAAATAGAGGGGAAGAGAGCTCACCATGCATTTGTTCCTACTCATATTGCTAGAACATCTGCATATATGCAAGACTTTCATCTTATCCATTGCCGATGGTGTCTTCACAAGAAGCATCAATGATGATTCTACCTTTGTTGTCACTCATGACAACCTCTTGAAGAACTACAGATTAGATCTTCTGATCCTCACTCACCTCCTACAGAACAAGTTTCTCATTTAGAAGGGGTGAAGTGGAGAAAACATGTGGAAGAGGAGGTAATCCTTGAGCTAGAATCGAATGATTCTCCTCCTCCCACTTGGTTAGAATTTCATCTATATTAGGTGTGACCTGATAGTTCTCTTGGGGGTGCATAGATGGGGTGTGTTTAGACATAGAATGTGCCATTTGGTTTGAATCATCCATCACACACTAGTTGAGGAATCTCTCTCTGGATTCCAACTCTATGATTTTCCTGGCTAGATCCTCTTAGAAGAGCTTTTGCTGGATGTCATCAGCATTATCATGAGTAGGAGTAGCTTCAGCTTCTTCAAGGTTTTGAGAAAAACCTTGCTTCTCCTCCTTCCTGCCCCATGATTCTAATGTTTTCCCCCAATTTAGGATCTCAGAATTGGAATTTTGCTCTTATGAACAGGGAGCAAATTTGTCTTCTCCAAGGTCTTGGGGCTCCTCCACGAGGTCTAAAAGTTATATCTCTCTTTCAAGAAGCAATCTCATCCTAGCCTCTAAATCTTTAATTTTCTTGGCTAGATTATCCTAAAAGAGTCTTTCTTGGAGGTCACCAACATCATCCTCTTCAAGGCTCTGGGCTAGTTCCTGGCATTCCTTCCTCCAACTTAGAATCTGCACATCACGTTGAAAGACTTGGGGAGGTTGAGGAATGCAAGGAAGAGACTGTTGATGAACTAGAAGAGTCTCTAGAAGAGGGACGTGTTGTCTAGTGGTATTCCACCAAATGGAAGATTCATGATCTAAGGAGTTTAGAAGGTTCATCTCCATGGGAGGTTGTTCTAATGCCCTCTGGTGTTGGAAAGCTAAGCGCACGAGATTAAGAGTAGATGCATTTGATGATCTGGAGTGAGCAAGTGCTATATAATAGAAAGGATTTGGTGTAAAGAGGGGGCTTTCTTTAGAATAGGAGGGGGCACATAAGGCTAACTACCTTGAATAAATGGATTTCTCCATTTTGCTACCTCCTCCATGGATTGCAAGGCCTATGCTTGCCTAAACAAACACTCCTCTTTATACATCAACTCCTACTGATATCCATACTACTCTAGTTTATCAATCTTCATCGTCTACTTCTCAAATTCTAGGGCAATTTCCCTTATCAATGTAGGGCAACTAGGAGGGCTGCTTGAGGTGATTCTCTAAAAATCCTGAGTCTGATCATAGTCACATGAAGGAAAACAAGACCCATGATTTTGTGTAAAGAAATCATACATACAAAAAGTGATTTTTGATGGCACCAGGCTGCTTAACCAGTTGATTCAACTTAGAGTCACCATTGGTGTTGATGCAAAAGCTTCCAAAGGCTTGTTAGTTA
Source organism: Torreya grandis (assembly GCA_037957365.1). NCBI lineage: Eukaryota > Viridiplantae > Streptophyta > Pinopsida > Cupressales > Taxaceae > Torreya > Torreya grandis. Next base: position 180,512 of record JARHVA010001889.1, read on the forward strand.
AAGAACACACCAAAAATTCTTCAACTTTTTAGACACAACTTGTCCTAGTTAGTCCCATCAGGTGTTCCAAAAATATTGACGTAGAAGATTGCACCCTTGGCAAGACGCTGAGCTCCTGCCTTCCTCACACAACTATGGAAACTCCCCTCTCACCTGTGGGACCGGTGAAGCTAGAGGGGAGAGTCTCTAGGTAAGGGCTAGCTCCCTTTGATGCATCTAATTTGTTCTAGTAAGTGCTAACATATATATATATATATATATATATATATATATATATATATATATATATATATATATATATATAGACATATAATGGGGGGGATGAAAAGGGAGAAAGATTATAGGAACACAAATCTACTCTAAAGAGGTGATGGACCAAAATAAATCTAACCTTCTCACCCTCACACTAAAAATAAGACAAACACATACATACGCTTCAAACTGGTAGAAGGACCAGACTGCAAGAGCTTGACAGGGAGGCTTTAATGAAAATACAAAAAATAGAGATTCACCAAAGGCGTTGTGAAAGGCACACTGTAAGGTAATTTCTTCTATTTCTTCACTTCCAAATAGAAATCTCCTTACCAACTACAAGAATGGTACCTTATAGACACTAGATATGTTGGTGTTGAACCTGTGAAAGCATCAAGAAACAATGACTAAACAAAAACTAACACTCAGACATACATAGAGATATCTAACCAAGATAGAGGTAAAAAATGCATTTATTGATTCAGGTGAAATTTTGCCAGGGCTACACCTTAAAAATGTGGAAGATGATTCTCAAAATGATAAGTCCTCAATATATAAGAGAAGAAAGGAGGCCTTTTGGTGCCCCTTTTTACAAATGACCCATGTGCCTTACAAGCTTTGGGAAGAGCAGGCTGCTTAAACATAAATGTTGTGTCGGCCCTGGCTTTGACTTCAAGCATTTTTTTTTGACATGGTCGCATTATTTCCTCATTAACCAAGACTACTCCTTGAAGGCACCTACGTAGTTTGTCTGCTCATAAATATGAAATGAAGAAAAAGGGTCACATGGTTGGCCGTTCACACCTTCTAATAGTCAATTCACAGGCACTGTGTCATCTCCTAGAGTAATTTCTTAAATCGACACCTCCCTTCGCCACTTAGACTATCTATATACTCCTACACTTGGCACTTTTGTATTTTCCTTATCTTGTCTCTTTTGGCTCCTTTGGCCCTTAGGGCTATCTCTAGGTGGGTCGCTGCATTGCTTGGGCTCCTTTCATGGCTGGCACTTGGTCATTCTTTAAAATACAATGGCCCTTTGGCTGGCTTGAATTTGATGCCCACACACCCATCATTGTTTGAAAAAAAATAGCTAGTTCACCTTCTTAAAGTTGACAGCATTTGAGACATCACCATCCTTGGCTATTTCCTTCAGACTTTTTGCTTTTGATCTTGCACGTTGAACTGAACCATTGAACAAGTCTATTGAACTTTGCTGATTAAACTCTACATTGAACTTAGCTGATTGAACCAAAGCCGAAGAACTTGAAGATTGAACCAAGCACCTGCAGGGTCTGTAGAAACTCCTAGACTTATGCAAAATCAAAAATGAATTGGCCTTGAACAACAGGGGAAGAAGGTGACCGATTTTTTGCCCTGTTGGGCAAAAATGGTCAACAACTACTTCCACCCAAACTTACAAGCTCATCCAAGAGGAATTGTTTATAAAAGGATATGATAACATTTGGGTCATATATGTCTAATGATATAGTCATTATTTTCAAATTTTATAATAAAGAGAGGAAATCAAAAATAGTTTGAAATAGATAGAGAAAAGATACAAAATAAGGACTATGATATTTTTGAGTTAAATGGGAAAGCAGAGGAATTAAGCCAAATGAAAATAAAGATAATAGACTATAAGCCACCTATAAGGGTGTATGCCCTCTATGACTAAGAATAAATGCTTAAATTATAATTCATGAAACTCTATTGTGATCTGGACATAGGAGTAAGTGATCTTCACTCCTTTAATATTTATGATATAGTCACATCAAAAGTAAAAATATAGCTACGTGAATTTTAAATACATCATTATGTTGTCAATTTTTACATATAATGGAATACAAACATGTATGTACTACATGTACTAATTAATTATTGTTTTTCATAGCTTTTTAATGAATAAAAATATATTTTTATCATAAAAAATATAATAATACCAAGTTGTGATAGGAGGAGAAATCATCAAACCTGAAAATATATTATAAGATTAGATCACATTAATTTCTAATGTAGATGCAGTCATAAAAGTTACAAGAGAGAAAATATATGAAAAAACACTATTTGTAACTCTTAGAATAAATTTACATGGAAACACTTTCCTCTTGTATATAAAGATGAAGATAACTCGCTTCTGAGTTGAAAATAAAATAGCCCTACTCAAGATAAAATGTGAAAGAAACACTTGACCAAGTCCATAAGTACATTGATGTAGAAGGAAGATAAATATTAAATTGGCTAGATATAATATTTCATCCCCACCCTTTCCTATTTCCTATTCTAGACTAGACCAAAATAGATAAAGTAGATGAAGTTTTAGAGATGAAGAGGTGGAATAAATTTGAAAAGAATAAAGGATTTTACTCAAGGTAGGGAGAGGTCTCATATAAACCTTTTGATTTGTGAGAAATTTTTACCCAACATATGATGATACTTAAGTGTCTCATGGAATTTCCAATAGTTAAATTTAGGGGTGTAGTGATCTCTAGAATTGTCCATAATTAATGATTTGAAATTTCCATAAAGACCTTTTACAATCAGTTTATTCATATATCTATGTTGCCTTTTACAATTATTTTTACCATATAGTAATTAATAAATATGATGCATATATATTTGGTGGTTTACATTAGGATTATTTTTTAATGAATAAAATAATACCATTTATCATTATTTATATTTCTAGTTTATATAGATAATCTATAAATTATAGATCCTAAACCAATCATAAGTAGAAAATTACCTGTAACAATTAGGTAGACTTAGCTATATAATTTTAGCAAACTCACCTATATAAATTAGGTAGAGTTACCCATATAAACTAGGTAAGTTACACATAATAATTGGATAATTTTATCGTAGCAATAACTATAACATTATGATCCACCTCTAGAAATTAGGCATCCCCTATAGCAATACTTGTGCATGCACATTTGAAGGTTTTATGGTTAGATGATGGTTTTGTGTAGTAAAGTTCCATGGTTTGAGGATCATGGTAATCCCTAATTAATAATTAAAATGGAATTCAACCCACAATTTTATAGTCACCATTCATTCTTAATTGGACCATCAATCTTAAATGGTTACAACAAATGAATATGATGTTTTCTTGTACTACCTATTTTTTGCTATTGTCTAGTTATTAGTTTGAACAATTTTATAACCATAAATATATTAATAGCCTATATTATCTATTTAAAATATAAGAAACAATATTTAATTATTAATAAGGTAGACACATAGAGACCATATATAATATAAAATTAAACTTATTGTCACTATTGTGATAACTCTATAATTTGACTACAAAAATAATTTCATTGCTACAGATTCATTGATGAAATAAATATAATTTTAAGTAATCTAGTTGTAGCAGAGGAATTTGTTTTAAGATAACTGAGGTAGGGTTCCACACAATAGGGATTATGGTGAAGATCCCATGAATTAGTTTAGTGTCATTATGCACTATGTGTATATATCTTACATTTCTAGAAAGGTAACCACAACATATGTTCCTTATATTCATGTTTGATTTCTTCCATAATAATTTATGATTTTTAAATATTAATTTATTTTTTGGAAGAATCCAAATTATATTATAATTTTAATTCTTTTCATTTCCTCTCATGTAAATTACTTTACAACATTTCAAATCTTAATACTATTTTCATGTACTTTCCTTTCCTATATTTCCTTTCATGTAATTTACTTTCTAAAAGTGCACTTAATTTATAGTAAGTGTGATTTAATATTCTCATCATTTCATGGATTTTATTATTACATATATAGTGTAAACATATAAATAATTTATACATCCTTGGGTTAAAAATTTAAAGTGAAGGATTATATACTTTATGTGGTGGGTGGTTGGCTCATGGGGTACATCCTCATAGGTTGTAAGAGAAATACTCATTATAAAATATAAAAATATATTATGTTTTATCTAAATAGGACATATAAATTTATAACATATTATAATTTAACTTATGGAAGTTAATGCACCTAGCATTGTCATGGGCCTAAGGTATAGGAAAGGTCCAACAGTGACGTGTCCATGTATGATTTGTAAGTCCTACATCTCACTCATATATCTCATGAAATTCATGTTATTAAAAAAATATATGATAAAAAAAAATTGAAAATTATTTAATCTCATAACCCATCTCATGATCAGGGCTTAATTTTTTACTTTTGAAAAACTATTTTTTTTGTGGGTATTTTCTAGACCTTTTTATTTTATTTTATTTTGTATTTTTGAAAATTGAATTAAACTAATTCTCATAGATCAATCAATAATTAGTCCTTATATAAATTTAAGTAATTAAATGTTATCTTATAATTGATATTAATTAGGTGAATTATTGTTTCTTATTTTGACTTTAGGTATCCATATTTTGTACTTGTAGTTAACTTTGACAATCTTTGATCTTTGTTGGTATCATTAAAATCATGTTTTATCTTGATTATGTTTAATGTATGTGATAATGAAATGTATTTATCAATTGAATTCCATATGTTCCACATTTAATGAATCCCTATTTATCCCAACTAAAATTTTACTTGATGAGTAGGAAGCATGACCCATATATATGTATCAAAAATCTTTGGTCCACAAGTAATGGCTAGAATAATATATCTAAGGGATTATATGAAATATGATACATTTCATAGTTCATTACTATCATGTCCCAATGGTTGTAAAATTTTAATATTTACCATTTGGCCATTTTAATCCATCAATCGGGATGTGTACCTAATATTCAACCTATTTTCATGTTATAATAGTGAAGGCATTTTGTCATGGCCACTTATGAGTTCTGCTTGTTGTAGTTGTAGGTATTGTCATTTCCAAATGTAATGTGAGTTGTTATTTATTATCTTGTATTAATTGAATAATGCTTTCACTCCTATATCTTTGAATATTATTTCATAATGTTTCAAAATGATGTGTTTCATGTCCCTTTATTATATGATTACCAAAATATTATTTTCATTTTTAATGTGCAAGACATCATGTTGCATGGTGCCTAATAGTTGTGGTACTATTAGTTTGTATTAAAGTAGTAATTTTAATGTATTACTTGGTGTATCATTGATATTTTTTAATTTAAATGATGTATGTGATCAAGTATTTGAGATTTACACATAATTTATATAACTATTATTGTAAACTATGGTAGAAGATGAAATATACATTTCTCTTGTTCCCTATTCATACTTGGTTTTATGAAAATTTGGTCTAAAAGTGATTGCATCTTATGAGATCATGAAAATGATATGATATTAAAACTATCATTTATATCTTTAATGTACTAATAATAAGACACAATTAATTTTCCTTTATCATTATTGGATTGATTTTGAGTAGGAACTTTCAAATTATATAAACTCTTTGCATATGAATTGCCTAGATATTCTTTGAATCCAACATGTGTGAACATTTTATGAGATAATTAATCATGTGGATCAATATGATTAAGATTTAACTATCATCTACCATATATTTCATATCATTATTATTGTCATTTCTACCATACAAGTCTGTTACTATGTAATTAGGATCTTCCAAGTTGATAGACAGAGGGAGATTTAGATTTTCTTGTTTATTCTCTATAATAACTTATGGTGTTATCTTTTTATATTCCTTAATATGTATAATTGGTTAATTTTGATTTAATTTACTTAATTCACCCACCACACATGTATACATATAATCCTATGGGATGGGTGAAACTAGTGATATTATGGAATAGTCCCCAAAATATGCTTGATTTAGATTAGTGAATTGTCTCATTTTATAATATCTAAAGGGATTATCATCTATAGTAAATGCTTATGAATAACAATCATGTATGAAATTAATAATTTTTTTCAACATGGATGGTACTACTTCCATGGAATTCATCCAAGGTTTACCCAAAATTAGATTGTAATGTAAAGTATTAGGGATGACCTAAAATGATATGGGTACCATATTGGGTCCTAATCTTATTTACAATATTATTTTTTAAAGTATAAGACTTTGGGTATTTTTGAATCCTCTTATGGTATGATATTTATTTTTTAATAACATCCATATTGATGCACATATATTTTAATAAGGTATTACTATAATTGTTCAAACATGAACCATCATATTTTAACACACATTTGAATCTGGTTTGAATTATTATTTGGATGAATAATGTGAGATTTTGATCTATGATGTGCTTAAGAGGCAGGAATTTTTTATCTAAGGTAATAATTTTATCTTCACTATTTAACTCATTTATTAAATCCATATGTAATTTGGAATACGAGGAAAAATTAAAAAAATAGGTATAAAAAATAAACCATAAGGTAGAGATTTGAAAACTATAAAAAGAAAGATGAAACCCTGAGGGAATATTAAGGTTTGGAAATGCCAAATAAATATATGGGTTCACCAATATGTTTACATTATCTTAATTAGTGTGAATCACAATAAGATAAAATTGTATAATTAATTTAGATTTTAATATATGGAAATAAATCATAAATTTAAATGTAACTGATTGAGACTGATTTGATAATGTAATTTACTATATTTGGAAAGCATCGAAGAGATCAAGGTACTTAGCTTTGTTGTTGATTGATTGAATGTGGATATAAAATGACAAAAATAATATAATATAATCATGTCTATGGTTATATATATATATATATATATATATATATATATATATATATATATATATATATATATAACACTAATTGTCTAAGTGTACAAGGTTAGTAGCATTAAACATATGTTAGATACAAGGAGACCTAAGAGTAGCATCACTATAATATTACACTTATATTTGACATTAAAATGTGGTGACCGTACACAATATGTCTCTATATGTTTAATAATTGAACCTTAAATGTGTGTAAAAATCTAAAAATTATATTATTTCTCCTTGAAACCCTAAGCATTCTTAAGAGGGATGAAAACATGTAAAAATTGAGGAAGTTTAATTAGGATGAGTTGACCCTAATCACTTTATATATTATTTTATTACATATATGATAATATGAAGAGGGAATTCAAGACATAGTTATTTGGATTAGTGTAAATGTGAAATATTGATCTTTTATTATATGGATGCAACTAAAAATTTGGCTTTGATCTTGACAATGTTTTCACCTGACCTAAATTTATGTGCTTTAGACTTAAATAACGAATATTCCTAGTGATCAATTTTTCAATTTAGTAATAATTGGGAAGATTTTATCAATTTGAAGTAATGTATTTGAGGATTAGTTGAAAATTCAAAATATAAAATAAGTGTTTACTTCATTTATATTTATATGCACCCAATTAAGTAATTTCCCATGCCACTGAAATGTTAGGTGAATGGGTTGACCTATCAGAATGATTTGATTTTTAAAATAGATGTTGCTACATGAATATTGTTAATAACCTTAGGAAAACAACACTAATGTTTCTATTTGAATATTGCATTACTATTTTGGATACATAATTACAAATGTGATCTTTTGGAAATGTCAGTCTAAGATGTTTTGTTGATTTAACACATACTAGAATGTTCTTAAAGGTGAATGATAATTAATTAGAATATATCAAGATCATATCTAGAATACAAGTGTAAGATAATATAAAAAAAGAGTTTTTTAAAATGCACAAGTCACATTTGATAAGTGTGGGTCATTGTTGACGTTACCAACTATCAAATACTATAGTTTAGTGTCCACATAATGATGATGTAATAAGGTGTCCTTATGATCTTGGATTAATATATTACACATCTATTAGATTATTATTAGTGATGTTGTGGTGATGTCATGTAGGTGTCCATTTGATTAGATGAAGTGATTTTATAGCTTAATTAACAATGACAAAGTGTGCAATGTGCTTGTCTTAGTGTGCTTGAAGTTGATTTGGTTGATCTTCAGTTTTGGCATGATTATAGACGTTCACAAATGGGTATGGTTATTCTATAATGTGAAAGATGTCCCTAAGATGTTATATATGCTTTTATATCTTGTGTGCATAATTATAATTCATCTGATAGTCCATATTTTTCATCTAGATAGTTTGGGTCTATTGACATAAAATCTGAGTAGGCAGTTGGATGATGTCATTATTACCATCTAAGAATGAGTCAATGGGATTTGGTCATATGGTTGTGATAAAATCAATACCTATTTGATATGTGCTAAATATAAATTCATGCATCAAAGTAGGGTCAAAGATATGAGGATATACAGTTGGCTTCTAAGATAAAATCCACTATTTTCTCATACTTAGCCAATTTTGCATATGGCCAAAAAGACCTATGTAATCATGTTGATGATGTCATAATTCACATGTGTGGAGGTATCAAGATAAAATGATCATATGGGTTTATTCATTTTTATGCCCAGTTTATTTTTGCTAACTTTTAGATCATGCAATGAAGTGCACCCAGATATATGCATATGAAAAGTTGGGATCCCAAGTAATTTGACTATATTTTTCCATACTTATCCAAATTTGTGTGTGACAAGGAAATTTGAGTAATAATTTTGATGATGTTATATCTTTCACATGTGAATGTGTCAAGAAAAACTGATCATATGGGTTTGTTTATTTTTGAGCCTAGTTTACTTTTGCTAAATTTTAGATCATGTGCTAAAGCATGGAAAATTTTATAAAGGATCAAATTTGGTCTCCCAGACAAATTTTAAGCATAATTGTCTTTGTGGAAGAAAATTTTGATTGATTATGTTGATGATGGAATATCTTTCACATGTATGGGTTTTAAGAGAAGATTGTTATATAGTTGGATTATCCTATGTGAGGAGATCATTTGGTCCAAATATAATATCATGAATTGAAGCATGGTGAAAGTTATGAAGCTCCAAATTTGGCCTTATAGGAAGATAATCAAGGTTCCCATAGTAATTTTTGCATATGTTAAATTTTGAGCAAGATTGATGATGCACATTGATAAAAAAATTTAAGAAGTAGCATGATAAATATAGGTGAATGGTGTTTAATGACTAATAAAAGGTATAGGATAAGGATCTAATAGTGAGTGGGTGTTCTTAAAAATTAATAAAATGGTTCGTGTTGCATGATAAAGACCTAGTTGATCTATAAAGATCAACATAGCACGTTGAGTCAACATTTTAAGATTACACAAGATAAGGTCAAAGTGACTAAGGTTTAACATTTAAGCATTAGGATCTATGTGTTAAATATATATCATGATTGATGTTTCATATTTAATCTAATAAATGAGGAAATGAGATGTGAGCATGGTGTTCGAGGTTTAACTATGACCATTTTCATTTGAATATTTGATTTTTTCAAAGAAAAAGACTAGTGTCTAGTTTTTGTGCCATATCTTTTGTTTCAAAATAAATTTGACCATGTAGTAAAAATAAAAGTGATAGAAGAATCCAAGGCACATTTGGAAATATGGATTTGAATATTTGAAAGTGTGCATAGACAAATATATTTCACTTCAAATTTGACTATGTGTTTGTGCATGGACTTTAAGTGACCTGAGAAGATTATTCGATCTTGTTTTGATATATCTTAGTGAATTAGATATTAGGGAGTGTTATAAAGTCTATGATCATAATTTGAGTGAATTATTATGGATTTACCAGTCATATGGAGTATGAATAAATCTTATGAAGATAATTGTATGTTCAGTAGTGGTGTTCTTGTGTATAAGGTCTCTATTTGAGTTGATTAACCATATGTAGAGGTGTGAAATGGTGTATATGATCATTTTAGGATGTACTATGGGAAATAAAGAGTTCACCTATGTATTTATTAGATGTATTATGTTATTATTATGCTCAAAAAAGTGTTAAAGAACTAAATGGGTCTACATAGGACCTAAAAGTGACTTAGGCCTATTTGAAAAGGTGGTTGTGCTTAAGTGTGACCTATATGAGATGCCTTAAGGGTGAAAGCATGTTTTTTGGAAATAAAATAAATATTTTTATCTTTTTAATTCATGATTTATCTATATATAGTGAAACCAAATGTGTTGGTTTCTAGAAGTATGTGAGAAAGACTAGTGCAAGGTGCATGTGAGATTTGTGGAGTGAAGGATATGTAGTGTGCCTATTGGTTGAGATAATTTACTAAATAGTTTTTTGACTATGTGTATAACATATAGGTAATTTTTATAATTTTATAATAGTGCTCTTGAAATTTGAGGATATGTGAAGAGGTATGTGTGTGATTATGAGGATAGTTTGAGTGAAGAAGGAAAGAGATTGTGACATGCATATGTGAGATAGAGATAGTGTTTGTGAAGAGGATAGAAAATAGAGATCCATAATTAGGTGTTGAAGACATAATTTATAAGGTAGAGGTGTTAAAAATATGGTCTAAAGGATTTGTTCTTCTTTAGGGGTAGTTGATCTTTGTGAAATAGGTGTTTCACTAAATACCTTTGGTCAGGAGGATATAATCAAGGTTTTTTTATCTAAAGGAGTTGATTAGTTTCTTGTTTATAATTTATTATAAGATAGTAGTCCATTTTTGTTACAAGATCAAGAGTGGGTTTTATTACCCATGAGGATTTCCCATAGGAACTATGTGTTATGTGTTTGATCTTGTGTATGTGTTGAATGTATGATCTATTTTTTTAATGCTTCTTGAACAAGTTGATATATGTTGATTTGTTAATATTTTAAAGGACTATAATTGAAATTAAAATATTTGAGCTCACTAATTCACTCCCAATGATTATACATCTAATAATTGGTATTAAAGGAGTTCCTTTGGTAGAGGCTTAATAGCTTAAAGGTGATCCAAGGTACAATATGGGTAGTCATCAAGGAGTTTCTATACTAACCAAGCACTGATGTTCAATGGATCTAATTATGCATTTTGGAGTACCAGGATGAGGACATACTATTAGTAATAAAAATTCCACCAAATCAATTAGGCTCTTATTTGTATCAATGTATAAGTAATTATCCCAACTTCTATTTCAAAATGTTCTTTTGGAAGGTAAAGTTCATGTGAAAAATTGGCTAAGTCCTTTGTCTTGTCTTTGCTTGGTTAAATGTTTCTTTCCCTTAGATTTTTTTGGGATTTTACGTCTGATGGGAATAGGTCTTCAGTTTTTTTTTATTAGATAAAAATTCCAAAGATTTATTTCCATCAAAAAATTTATCCACTACAAAATCTCTAAAGGAATTCCATGTCTTATCTCTTTTGGACTAAGTGTTTACAAAATATCAAAAATGCTATTTCATTTATTTCTGGTCATTTATTTCAAAATTTTTGTCTACAATAAAATACTAAAGTGAACTTGACATTCAGGCATTTTTCCTGCACAAAAATCCCAAAGTAAATCCATTATTTTGGGAAAAATGTTAATCCTTATTTATTTCAAACTTTTCATTTGTGGTAAAAAGTCTGAAGGGCACTTGCCCTTCAAGCATTTTTCCTACACAAAAAGCTCAAAGGAATCATAAGGTCATTTACTTCAGCCAAAGGTGCTTCCATAAATCCCAAAGGGTCATTTTACCTTTGAAAATTTTCCTAAGGATCATTTCCTTTAGGAATTTTCCCTTACAAAATTTATGAAGGGCACTTTTGAAGGGTCATTTTGCCTTTACAAAATTTTTGAAGGGTTATTTCCTTCAATCATTTTTCCCTTGAAATTTTTTTGAAGGGAATTTTAAAAAAGTCTGAAGGATAAGTTTGGATGGTGAATGACACTTTCAAGAGATGGAAGACACTTTCAGAATGTCTGAAAGGCACTTTCATGATTTTTAAGGGCCATTAAAAAATGCTGAAGGGTAATTCTGTAGGGAAAGTTCCCTTGGCACAATTTATTAAGGGTATGTTGAAAGGGACTAAAAGGTACTTTTGGAAAAGTTGTTATGGGGTAAAGGTCCATTGCTTTTAGACATTTTTCTTGATCAAAATTTTTGGAAGAATTGATTTCTTCTAGAGACCAAGTTCATTTTTTGTGGGGAGATTATTTTAGACAAAATGTTAAAAAAATAATCCTGACAAAGGTAAAGGAGATAAGTGTCAAATTCCTATAGAAAAAGTGTGAGAGACTATTTCCTTCAAGGGAATTGTTTCAAAAATAATGTCCAAAAAAATTGTTCCAACAAAGGAGAAAATCCAAAGGCCAAAGACTCAATTCTTGTATCACAATTGTGATAAAAGAAAATCCTAGTGTAGATGTGTCAAAGAAAATAGAAATGACAAAGATAATGACTAAAAATAAATCACCATAGAAAAAAGTCTAGAAGAAATATTTTTTAATTATATGTATGATGTTCTCATGGACATTTTTGACAGGTACATAGACATCAACTTTAAGCTATAGGGACTAGCCATTGGAATTCAAATGTTCTAGGATGGTCATGTGGATTTCAAATTTATACCCCATGAAGTAGTCATTTATTTTCAAATAGGGGCAGATATAATGGTACACACTCACTCAGATTAGGATCATCTGACAGTGCATGATCAACACTAAAAATTTAAAGGAACTTAGGGTAAGTATAGGTGTGACAAGTATAGATATTATGGGTAATGGTATAAATTTTGAGCACATTCCAAATATCTAATGGTGTGAGATGGTAGTTGATAATTCAATGAGACCCAAGATTAGGTGAGGAAATTCCACATGACATGAGGAAACTAAAAGTAGTAGAGACCATATGCAAGGTACATAGAAGGCCCATAGGGCTGCCAAGTAGCATATCCTCAGTGCCAAGTAAAAGGCACTATCTAATCACACCTCATTCCTTAGATCATGATCAAATGGAGTGCATTTTCTTGTCCCAACCAAATATAGTCGTGCATAGCCAAGGTTAAAAAGTCAAAAATCTTATGGATAAATGTAGAAATGATAAGTGGCATAGCTGCATGCCACTAATTAGAGATTAAAGCATCTCATGCAAATATATATGGCTCATATTTGGTCAAGTAAGGAACATCCAATGGTGTGAGCCAAGACAAACTTTTCAAAGGGACTATATTACATAAGTAAGTGACAAGTGTCCAAATTAGAGCCATTAGTTGCTCTTAGAGCCTATGAATGACTAGTTAGATCCAAGTGGAATGCTAAGTGTCATTATGTGGTAAGCTTTAGTCTAATAGTTAAATTTGATGGCCCATTCCTTGGTCAATAAATGAGATAAATCATAGAATAAAATCCATGAGTGTTTCTAGATTGAATATTTCCAAATCATGTTCATGGATCATTTTCTATTTCATGTCATAATCAGATCAACTCTTGAGCCATCATTACTGGTTATGGGTTTTCCTTATCATGCACAAAAAAGATATTTCCTATCTATAAGTTTACAAAATTTGTAATTGAGTAATAGGAAAGCATTTCAAAATAAGTTACACATAAGGAAAAAATCTATTTGGATTTTCAAATGATTTTCTCCCTCTAGTTGTGCAAGTGAGTGATTAAGAGGATATTCAAGTAGTTCCACATTAGTAGAAAATATGTTCAACTCCTCAAAAAAAAATCTCCTTATAAGCTCATGTGAAAGGTATTTTTCCACCAAAAAATCAAATGATATGATCCAAGAAGTTGTGAGTCCTCATCATTTCTTGTAAAGGTAGTTTCCAAAATGATTCTTTCATTACAAATGGATGAAGATCTTAGGCATGGCATGGAATATTTTCTTGTTAGAAGTATCTTGGAAGAATTGAAGGCTTATTGTACAATTTTTAAAGTTGTGACATATGGTTCTAGATTCAACAAGTATAAATAGGGGCTTTGTCCTCTATTATAAGTTGTTATTAGTTATTAGTTATTGTAGGTCATTTTAGACATCCATTTCTTATAAGTCCTAGTTTTGAAAAAAAAATGGGATCGATTATTGTGTAGATTGTGTCTCCCTTGCTAAGGTGGTTACATCTGTATAGCCATTAGCAATATTTGAGAGCATGTTTATGTATCCTTTGTCAAAAGGGCAATCTCACCCTGCTTGTCCCCATGGTAGCATTATGAAGTGTTAATGTTTGTAATATTTATTTTTGAGTCAATTAGAAAATATTTGTGGTTATTTATTATATCCTATGTATGAAATGAAATAACATGTTTTATAGTTTCTACTGATTAGATATTTGGATTTGTGTTCATTAAAATTTATCATTTTGTGCTTGCATCTAGGTTATAAATCCCCCTCAGTGGTTATATTTTTAAATGTGTTGTTGAATACCTTTTTAAGGGCACCTTGGGTCATGAAGTTAGCAGGATAAATTATTTGGGATTCTAGTTTTCATTATATGTCCTCATCTCTTAGGGATCATTTGGTGTTTATCATTGTCTTGCATTTGAAGTATTTTCTACATCTTTATTAAGAACATTGTCATGAATTGATACTAGATAATTTTATATTTGGAAAACCACCAACATGATACCCTCCATTTGATAATAAACTATAAAGTATTCCTAACCTATCCTACCCTGTAAATAACACACTCTATTACATATTATAATTATTACTTTCCTTGAAAATGCATAAGATATTTCATATCTTAAATGTGTTTTTAGTTTGTGTTTTAAATTCTAGCATTGTAGTCTTTCATTTAGTCCCTTTGCTATTGAATATTATTCCAAAAGGAATACTACAGTCATCCCCTCATCTATATTTAGTAGCTTCTATATGACATAGAGCATTTGTGTAATTTTATGTGACAACCTTTCATGGGTGAAGTGTTAAAATTTGGTTATGCTCTAGTCATATTTGTCCCTTGTGCCAAGAATCCTCATAGAGATTGAATTGTAAAATTCCACCATGTGAGAAAGCTACCCTATAGGTCCTCTCACCTTGTTTTAGATAGAGCCAAAAGTAGTAGGGAGCTAAGCATATCATTTTTAGGTGCCTCTCAATCATTTTCTCCAATCTAGTCCATTCTTGATGCCAAACCCTTCCCTGGATACAATGACATTCTAGAATATTTCTCCTCATTATTTATTATTTATCTCAAGTGTGCAAGGCTAGGTTAGGGACGTGTATAACTGGGAGCCAACACCAAACTAGGGCCATTATTAGGGATCAAAAATACACCCATGGCACTTGTGTTTCCAAGAACTCTTGCAGATAACTAGTGTTATGGGTGTTTCATCTCATGAAGTTCTTTATTGTTACTATGTTGATCTGACTATCTTGGCTATCAAATATCACAACACTCTACTAGGGACATACTAGGAAGTTTTTAAGGTTTGACAATTTCAACTTTTGTTGAGTCTATTGCATAAAACTATTAACATTACATGTTGGAAGGTGTCTTTTCCTTTTTAAACATATGTTGAAAATATTAGTGTCTTTGTTATTTATCTCATTAAGATTTAGAAAGTTTAATTTTAGTCTGTATCATAATATTTTATAAACTATTCTATTATATAAGTTTTATTTTAGTGGTGACTCTTATTTTATTTTTTGGTTTCAAGGAAGATTGGTGCCTATTCTAAAAATCTTTGATAACTTTCAATTTTGCGTATCTTATTATTTACAAAGTTGGAAGGGTTGAGATCATCTTTCAAAGGTGACCCATTAAAGAGGATTATTCCACCCTTAGGTCTTCCTAAAATAAGAAGGGGACAAGTTTGGAGGCCTATTGAAGGGAAAAGTTTATCTGCTCAAGACCATCAAGGTCTTGATAATCTTTAATTCTCTGTTAACCCCCCCCCCCCATTGTTGAGGACTATCATAGCTATTCTACTAATTTTAAAACACGTAGTCCTATTTATTTTTTAGCTCCTTCTAAACCATTTGAGTCCCTTCATAGGTATAATCCACCCAAGCCACCTCATTCACCCCATCATATCCTTTTTTTATTTACTCTTGAACATCTTATTTAACTAATCATGAGGCATACGAAAAAGGAGTATGCACATCCTGCATTTAGAATTCCTAGGTTTAGACCTATCAATTCTAATGAGATAGAAGGCTACCCTAATTATGTTCCACATGAAGTTAGGAAATTCCTTCAAAATTTATAACAAAATAGTGCAACAAGTGGTGATCGTCATCTAAGGGCCTATCAAAATATCATTGAAGATTATGATATTGAGTATGAGGATGTGTGCATCATGTTGTTTAGGTACACATTGGAGGAAGACACTTGATAATGGTTTAATTCCCTTACCATTAGATGTATTAATACATGGGAATATATGCATAATGTTTTTTTAGTATTGTGTTAGGATTAATCCAAGGTTTCTCTTGGCTAAATTTTAAAATATCAAGAATAATCTTAATGAGTGTGTACAAGACTTTAACACATAGTTTAAAAAGACCATGATGTAGTTACCTAAAAATGTTAGGCCCAATGACACATGTCTGATAAAGTACCAAAATGCCTTTTATAATAAGTTTTCATACTTCTTGAGGGACAAGGGTCTCATTAACCTATGGTTGGCATTCAATATGGACATCCAGAGGTCAATCTAGAAAAGACAACCCATTAAGACATCCAACTTAGAGGAAAATATCAACACTTTGGCTTATAATATAAAATAAATGTCATACAAGTTGGATAGAGCTAAAAATGGGGTCCCTCAAGTATCTACCAAATATGATAGAGCTCTAAATCCCAATCAAGCACAAAAGGGGCCTACACTCCACCATAGAGATAATGACATAGGGAAGAGGCATATACATGAAGATAGGATGAAAATACAATATAATAAAGGGTCTATAAAGGAAGTATTTGATCCTTTGAACACCAAGGTAAATGTTGTAAATTTTGATTTTGACATTGATTAGTGTGATAATCTCTTCCTTCTGCACCCTCCATGTGATGTTGTTGAACATGTTGATGAAGATCTAGATGCACCTAGATATGCATCATCCAATTATGATATTTTTAAGTTTTATTTTCAAAGACCTCAATATGAATCAACTACATCCATAGAGTGGATGACTAATACTATGTCTAATCCATTTTGGAGCATTGTCAAAATTGAGAGTGTCCCAACTTTTGATTTTCCTTATGACATTAATGTTACATAAGAATATGAATTACCCATTCATGATTTTAGTGCTCCATGATTATAAATAAATATCCTAGAAAAAATCCATAATTTGAGTACAAGTATCAATTAATTAATGTAATAGTTACCCAAAAGAAGGAATACAATTTGAGAAGCAGGCAACTAGGTGTTGCTCCTCAAGACACTACCCCTACAAATTCAAAATTAGAAAATTCAAGTAAGGAAGCTAAGAAAGTTATATTAGTTCAAGGAACTTATAAGTTACCACCTATAACCCAAGATGTTAATCCTAGAGGTGTTCCTAATAGGAGTAATAAAACACCCATATTGTCTAGCATCCCTAAGGGTGTAAATAAGCTTAAGTAAAATCCACCATTGAAGGCTATTGTCAAAGTTCCAAACTCATCCCAGCCTAATTCACTTCAAACATAAAGTTATTTTATTCCAATTGAAGGTGTCATTACCCTTCCACCAAATATTCCTCTTCCTCAATATAATGTGTGTGACATGGCCCAAGTGTTGAGTAAAATAAAGATCACTATACCACTTGCTGAGTTATTGAGAATACCTAAGCATTTTGAATATTTACAATTTGGTGAAGGGTTAGTTATGAATGAAGTTGAGCTACCCCAAGTACCTTTAGAAGAAGATAAAAAATCATAAGATATTGTTTAACCTACTCCAGGGATCTATCTAGGGACTAAATTAGTGCAGAGATAATTGAATGTGGATCTATTTTATATGACTCTACTAATCAATGGTCTAGTTGTTTAAAACTACATGTTTAATTTTGGTGCTACTTACAATGTGATGCCCTTAGGGGTCCTCAATGAGCTTAGAGTGAAAATCACATCAGCCTTCAAAAAGTGTTATGCCATGGAATCATGAGAGGTTCTAGTTTTTATATAGGTTAAGGGACTTATGGTATAGTTGGTAGTGCATCTAGGGAAGTACTTAAACATGGATGTGGTAGTTATAGACAAACTACCTAAATGGGGGATGCTACTATCATGAAAATATGATACCAACATGGGTGGAAGTGTGCATATGGAACTTTCTTACACCACCATTAATTTTTAGGGTAATAATTTTAGACTTTATAGAGAACTACAGATGCTACATGTGATTTAAAATCCAAAACATACTTGAAATGAAGAGTTGTACATATAATTTGATCTTGGAAACTTTGTTTGGAATGTTGATATTAGTGAACAACCTATTTTTATTGATGTTAGGCCTGATAAAGAAAATTTAGTTTAGAATATGTGTTTTGACGTGGCTTTCTCCAATCTTGGAAATAGAGTTGGGGTTGTCTTATATGCCCCTAATGGTAAATGTTTTATGTTTTCTTTCCATATTTCTTTTGAGTGCACTAAAAATGTTGTTAGGTATGAGGAACTCTTACTTTGTTTAAGGATTTCCCATGAATATGAAATAAAAAAAAAAATTCAAGGGAAATTTTGAGCTAATGGTAAATCAAGTCCACAACATTTTTTACACAAAAAATAAAAGGTTGAAATAGTATCAGAATGTTTTCTAGATTTTGCTGGAGTTATTTGATGCATTCAATCTATGTTATCATGATAAGAGTTTCAACTAAGAAGATGAAAAAATTATAGGGATATGTGATCAATTTGACATTACAAATATAAAACCTCATTTCCAATATCAAGTAGAAGTGATTGTTAGGCCTTCAATCCTAGAAAATATTCATCATTGGTAAGTCTTTGATGATGATGAATAGATTAAGAGATTTCTTAACTATAAAGTTGAGTTCCAAAATTAGCTCATAGACTTGGACTCCATGGTTTAGGTTAGTGATGGGAAAGAGACCTTATTTGGGAAAGATATTATTCAACTAAATATAGACACTATCCCAAAAGGACTTATCAGTTTAAAAGCATCTTCTGGTGGAGTAGATAGAATCAAGTTGAGAGACTCATTCATCTTAAAGGACATGACTAAGTGTAACTTGGGTTCTCATGAGAATCCAATGAAGGATTGGTTGGGTACTCATATAAGTGTATCAAAAAAATCTTACATGAATATACCAAGGAAGTACTAGGATTGTTTATCATAGTATTATTTTGAGTTGAAAGTGTGTAGGGAAGACTTGTTCTAACACATCATCCCATTATAGCCTAATAGCAAACCCTTCAGGAAAAAATAGAGACCTATTAACCCCATCTTGGGCACAAAGATAAGGGAATAATTAAATAAGCTAAGGGATGGTGGTATCATTCAACCCATCAAGTATTCAACATGGGTTGTAAACTTAGTCCCTCTAAGGAAGAAAAATGGTGATATATACTTGTGTGTGGGTTTTAAAAATCTAAATAATGATTTTTTAAAAGATAATTATCTACTACCCAATATGGAAAACCTACTATAAAGCATAATTAAATTAGAAATATTGTCTATTAGATAGCTTTTCAAGATATAACTAGGTTTTGGTCAAGGAATCTGAGAGATCCAAGACTATGTTCATAATGCCTTAGGGCACTTATGTCTATATGAGGATGCCTTTTGCATTGATGAATGTTGGTGAAATGTTTTAGTGATATATGGATGTTGCCTTTGTAGGGATAATTAACTATTTTATTATTATGTATTAGGATGATATCACTATGTACTCTAAAATAAGAGAAGATCATTTGGATCATATGGAAAAGGTGTTGATCAAATGTAGAGAGTTTAGAATTTTGCTTAATCCCAAGAAGTGCCACTTTAGAGTGAAAAAGGCCAAGTTTTTGGGATATATAGTGTCCAAATATAGTGTCATGATTAACCCTAAAAAGGTTGAATCCATTGACAAAGTTTATATCCCTCAGTCCAAGAAAGAAATTTAGTCTTTATTTAGATAGATTAACTTTGTAAGGAGGTTTGTGTCTACTTTTGTAGAGATCACTTTGCCTATTACTTCTATGTTAAAGAAGGACAAGACCATCAAGTGGGAGGAGAAGGTCATGAAAGTGTTTAGTGACATCAAGGAAGCTTTGAAATCTACCCCTATTTTGGCTAGTCTTAATTACAAAAAGTCATTCCATGTTTTCTCTTTTGCATCACTTAATACTTTGGTTGTTGTCTTCTTTCTAAAAAATGAGGAATGTCATGAATAACCTAGAACTTTCTTTATAAAAGATTTTCAAGGTCCTAAAGTGAACTACACCATCATGGAGAAATAAGATTTCACTCTTATGAAGGTTTTTAAAATATTTAGGTTGTATATTCTAAGTTCAAATATCATTGCCTACGTCCTGCACACCAAGGTGAAGGACATTGTAACTTAGATTGACATATCCATCAAAAGGTAAAAGTGGCTCAATAAGATACAAGAGTATGACATAGACATCTAGACCATTGATTTGGTAAGGGGGATGGGTTTATCTAATCTTATGGTTGAGACCAATTTATAATTTATTGAGGTAAGTAAATCTATTTTTAATGTTCATGATTCCTTGAGCCAGTTTAACATGTCTCCATGGTATAGAGACATTGTTTACTACTTAAAAAATCTGAATTATGCCCTTAGAATAGGTAAGAATCAAAGATTAACTCTTAATCTTGTGTCCTAAAAATAAATCTTGATTGAGGATGGACTAGCATGTAAGAATCCATATGGGGTTCTCTTAAGATGTGTGCTTGAAGAATAGATTGCAGTCCTGATTGAAGACTTCCATAGTGGAGTTTGGGTTGGCCATTTTTCACCTAAAGTTATAGCTCATAAAATTTTGAGAGATATTTATTGGTAGCCATCACTATTCAAGGATGTTGCTCAGATAGCTAGAAAATGTGAGAAATTTCAATGCTTTGTTTGGAGGATGAAATCTTTAGGTTCTCTTCCTTGTAGCTAGTGATGATTGAAAGCCCATTAAAATAGTGGGGAATGGATTTCAATGGAGAAATAATTGTTTCATCAAGTGATGGGAATAGATGGATCTTATTTGTAATGGATTAATTCACAAAATGGGTTGAAACAATACTTAAAAAGAAAGAAACACACCAGGTAGTCATGGATATTTTGATAAATTAGATTATTTGTAGATTTGGTGTGCCTATTAAGATAATTGATGATAATTATATGAATTTAAAAGACAAACATTTTGGTGGCATTGTTTAAATACTATGGGATTGAATTGACTTGTGCTTCTAATTAAAATCCTCAATGGAATGGGAAAGTTGAATCAAGTAATAAAAACTTGCTCAAGATCATAAGATGAATGTTGGAATCAAACAAGAAGAAGTGGGGTGAACAACTAATTTTTTTTATGGGCTGATAAGATTACACCTAAGAGAACTATAGGTAGAATCCATTTTTAGCTTATCTATGGAGCTCAAGAAAGTTTTCCTATGAATTTACAGTTTCCCACTTATCATCTCAAACAAAAACTAGAAAATGATGAGTAGGTATACCAACATGAAAGTTGGGTGAACTAGATTATTGAGCTTAATGAAACTCAAAGACAAGCTCATGAAAGACACCTTAAGTTCAAGGAAAAAATGAATAAAATATTTGATATAAAGTTCACTCTAAGAAATTTTCAAGTAGGTAATCTAGTTCTACTTTGGGATAGTAGGCATGAGGAGAAAGGAAAACAAGGCAAGTTTAATGCCTTGTGAATGGGTCCCTATTCCATTAACTACCAAATTGGGGAAAATAATTTATTATTGAGAAATCTATATGGTGAAATACTAGAGCTTCCATTTAATGGCATACATTTAAAACACACCTTGATTGAGTGTTTATGCATATGTACCATATTATATAGTGTTTTTTGCTTTGTATTTCTATTTTTTTATCACCCCTTTGCTTTGATCCTTGTTTATATAGTTAATTTTCCTTTGTGTTTTTATTGTTTGTTCATTTTTATATCTTCATAATCTATTTTTGTAATTCTTCCATGTTTTGTATAACCTTCATATATTTTATCTAAATTTTTCTAAGTCTTAACTCCGTAGCCTAATGGATTGGCACCTAGTATTATATTATGTGGTTCTTTGCACATCTGTAGGGGGTATGCATCCCTAGGTGAGAGCCATTAATAGTGTCCAAATTTTCACTAAAGTAAATGAGCCCTTTTTTGTATCAATATCTAAGTCATTATTCCAACTTCTATTTCATAATGTTGTTTTGAAAGGTCAAGTTTATGTGAAACATTGGCTAAGTCCTTTGTCTTATCTTTGCTTGGTGAAATGTGTATCTCCCTTAGACCTTTTTGAGTTCTTTTACAAATAGAAAGTCTGAAAAGAATAATTATTATGGATTTTTGTATTAGACAAAAATTTTGAAGACTTATTTCCATCAAACATTTTGTCCACTATAAAATCTTTGAAACAATTCAATGTCTTATCTCTTTTGGGATAAGTGTTTTACAAAATATCTGAAGAGTTATTTCATTTGTTTTAGGTCATTTATTTTGAAATTTTTGTCTATGGTAAAATAATAAAGGGCACTTTCCCTTTAGCCATTTTGCCTACACAACAAGCCTAAAGGAAATCCTTTCTTTTGCGAAAAATGCTAAGTCTTACTTGTTTAAAAAAAATTGTCCATAGAAAAAATTCCAAAGGGAACTTGCACTTTTGGAATTTTACCTACCTAAAAATCTCAAAGTAATGGTAAATTCATTTACTTCGACCAAAGGTGCTTCTATAAATCCTCAATGGTCACTTAATTTTTTTGAAGGATCATTTCCTTCAGACATTTTACACTTACAAAATTCTCAAAGGGCACTTTCAAAGGGTCATTTTTCCTTTAATTTTTTTTTGAAGGGTTATTTCCTTTAGGTATTTTGCCCTTGTAAACTTCTTGAAGGACATCTACAAAAATTTTAAAGGATAAGTCTGAATGGTGAAGGACACTTTCAAAAATCTTGAAGGGAACTTGCAAGAGATGGAGGACACTTTCAAAAAGTTTGAAAGGCACTTTCAAGATTTGTAAGGGTTGTTCCAAAAGGATGAAGGGAAATTCTATAGGGTAAGTGCCCTTGGGGGAAATGTTGAAGGGTATCTTCAAAGGGCCCAAAAGTTAGTTTTAAAAAATTTAATATGGGGAAGAGGTCCATTTCCTTTAGACATTTTTCTTGAGCAAAATTTTTGAAAGAATTAAATTTTTTAGGAGACCAAGTTCAATTTATGTGTGGAAATTATTTTAGACAAAATGTCCAAAATAATTGTCCTAGCAAAGGCAAAGGAGCTAAGTGTCAAATTAATTTATTAAAAGTGTGAGATAATATTTCCTTTTGTGGAAATATTTTAGATAAAATGTCCAAAATATTTATTCCAATGAAGGTAAAAATATAAAGGCTAAAGACTTAATTCTTTTCAAACAATTATGCTGAAAGAAAAGCCCAGAGCAGAAGTAATGAAGAAAATAGAAATGCTAAAGATAATGACTCAAAAAAAATTGTCATAGAATAAATTACTAAATAAATATTTCTAAAATATAGGTATGATGGTCTCATGGATGGTTTTGATATGCATGTGGATGTTACTTTAATCTACAAGGACTAACCATTGGATATCAAATGTTTTGGGATGGTTACATGGATGTTTACTTTAGACCCTATGAAGTAGCCATTTGTTTTCAAATGGAGGTAGATACCACATCACATGTTCTCTCAGATTAGAATGATTTTACAATGCATGATTAATTTTTAAAATTCAAAGGAACTCAAGGAAATTGAATGTGTGATAAGTGTCAAGCTCACGGGGCATGGTTTAAAATTTAAGCAAGTTCTAAAGATACATTAATGTGAGTTGGTAGTTGAAATTTCAATGGGACCCAAGATCAAGTGAGGCACTTCAAAATGTAATAAGGGTGATAAAATTAGTATAGAACCTCTACAATGGACACAAGAGGCATATATGGCTTTCAAGTGGCATATCCTCAGGGCCAATGAAAAGGCATTATCTAATCATGCCTCTTAGATCATGATCCAATAGAGAATGTTTACTCACCCCAACTAGATCTGATGGTGAATAACCAAGGTTGAAAATTAAGATATTTCATGGGAAAATGCATAAATGATAAGTGGCATAGTTGCATGCCACTAATTAGAGATTGAAGCATCTCATCCAAAGATCTATGGGTTGCATTTGCTTGTGTAAGGAATATTTAATAGTTTGAACCAAGATAGACTTTTCAAAGGTCCCAGATTGCATGAGGAAGTGACAAGTGTCTATACTAGATCCATTAATCACTCTTAGAGCCTATGAATACCCAATTGGATCCAAGGTGAAACACCAAGTGTTATTATGTGGTAAGATCTAGTCTAAAAGTTAAATTTGATAGCTCATTCCTAGGTCAAGAAATGAGTTGAAGTATAGAAGAAAATCCATGAGCCATTCAAGAGTGAATACTCCCAAATCATGATTATGGATCATTTTATATTTCATGTCATAATTAGATCAACTCCTGAGCCATCATTACAGGTAATGGGTTTTTTTTTGTGTGAAAAAAAAGATATTTGTTATCTAGAATTTTCCACAATTTAAAATTGAGTAATAGGAAAGCATTTCCAAATGTGTTGTAGATAAGGAAAAAATTTGATTGGATTTTCAAACAATTTTCTTGCTCTAGTTATGCTAGTGAGTCATCAAGGGGATCTTTTGGTAGTTCCACATTAAGATAAAATCCATTCAGCTTCACAAACAAATATCCTCCTTCCAAGCTCATGTGAAAGGTGTTTTTCAACTAAAAGTTCAAATGATATGCTCCAGGTATTTGTGAGTCCTCATCATTTCTTGTAAAGGTAGTTACAACAATTATTATTTCCTTACAAGTGGATAAAGATATTAGGCATGGAATGAAATATTTTCTAGTTAGAAGTATCTTAATAGACTTCAAGGCTTATTCAAAAAATTTGCAAGATGTGACCCATGGTTCCATATTAAAAAAGTATAGATAGGGGCTTTGTCTTCTATTCTAAGTTGTTCTTGGTTATTTGTTGTTGATTGTTGTAGGTCATTTTAGGCCTCTATTTCCTCTAAGTCTAGGTTCTACAAGAAAAAAAATAGGAAACATTGTTGTGTGTATATTTTGTCTCCCTTACTAAGGTGGTTGCATCTATAAAATCATGAAAAAGCTTTGAGAGCATGTTTATGTCTACCTTGTCAATAGAGAAATCTCACCCTAGTTGTCCCCATGACATCATTCTGAAGTGTTTATGTTTGTAATATTTCTTTTTAATTCAAATGTAAAATATGTGTGGTTCTTTATTGTATTCTATTAATGAAATAAAATAACATGATTTATAGTTTTTTCTAATTGGATATTTGAGTTTTTTTTCAATAATAGTTGTCATTCTAAGAATGCATCTAGGTTAAAAATCCCCCTCAATGGTTATATTTTTAATTATGTTCCTGAATACCTTATTAAGGGCACCTTGGGTTCATGAAGTTAGCAGGAGAAAGTATTTGAGATTTTAGTTTTTAGTGAATGTCATAGTCTCTCATGGAGAATTTGGTGTTTATCATTATCTTAAATTTGAAGTGTTTTATACATATTTATTAAGAAACATTGTCATGAATTACTACTAGATACTTTGCTATTCAGAAAGCCACCAACACACCACCCTCCATTTTATAATCAACTATAAACTTTCCCTACCCTATCCTACCCTAAAAATAACACAATATATTATGTATTATAAGTGTTACTTGCCTTGTAAATTCATAGATATTGCATATTTAAAATGTGTTTGTATTTATTTTTCTTAAATCCTAGCATTGCAGTCTTTTATTTAGTCCCTTTACTATTGAATATTCTTCTATAATGAAGATTTAAGTCATCCCCTCATATATATTTAGTAGATTATGTATGAAATAGAGCTTTTGTGAAATTTCAAGTGACAACCCTTCATAGGTAAAGTGTGCAAATTTGGTTATGCTCTATTTATATTTATCAATTATGCTAAGAATCCTCATGGAGATTGAATTGTAAAATTCCCCCATGTGAGAAAGATACCCTATATGTTCTCTCACCTTTTTTTAGATAGATCCAAAAGTATCAAGGAGATAAAAATGTCCTTTGAAAGTGCCTCTCTATCATTTTATCCAGTCCAATCCATTCTTGATGCCATACCCTTCCTTGGCTACATTGAAATTCTACCAAGTTTCTCATCATTGCTTGCCATTTCTCTCAAGTTTGCAAGGATAGATTAGGGAGGGTATAATTAGGAACCGACACACATATTTTATCCCTAGGGTTTGATATATGACAGTTTATTGTGGATTATTATGTTATTCTTATTACTCCTCCATCTAGTGTTGTAGATAAGAAGCTATTTGAGAATAATTCTAAGGTAATGAATGCCATCACCTATGGTCTTATAGAAACTGAGTTCACCAAAGTAATTCATTGCACATATTCTAAGTAAATATGGGATAAATTAAAGACTATTTTTTAAGGATATTCCAAGGTTAAGTTGGCAAAGTTACAAACTCATAGAAGGTAATTTGAAAGTCTCAAGATGAATGAAGAATATACTATGGAATCCTTTTTGTTGAGATTTTATAAGATTGTTAACATCATCATAGGTCTTGGAGAAAACCTTGAAGAGGATACTATTATTCAAAATGTATTAAGGTATCTATCCCTTAAGTTTGATCTAAAAGTATCTGTTATAGAAGAGAGTCATGACCTTACTCAGTTGAATATGAATCAATTGCAGACACCCTTATTGCCTATGAGATGAGTAATAATGATGATATACCACCTATGAGGGAAGAATATTTCAAGACTAAAATGAAGACAAACAAGTTTCAAGGTAAGAACCTCAAGGAAGATGACATTCTTGATACATATGAGGATGAACTAATTATTTTGTTTTCAAGGAAATTGAAAATAGGTTCCAACAAGTGTAAAGGTAAGCTATCCCTAAAATACTTCAATTATGGTGATAGTTAGGAAATTTTGTTAATAATTTCCCTCATAGGTATAATAAGGATGATGATGAAGGGTATGATCAATGTCATGATGATGGCAAGAGATATTTTAGGTCTAACAAAAGCAAAAAGGGATTCATAAGGTTTGATAATAAGAATTACTTCAAGGATAAAAATAGTCTCTACACCAAAGAAGATTGTAGCTCATCAAATGAGAGTGAAGAAAGTGACTTAGAGTTTGACCATGAAGATTATGGTCCATTGAATATAGAGACCTTTTCATGGTTGAGGAAGGAAGTTGCTCACAACAAAAGGATTATACTTAGAGTGATTCAAATGATGATGAAGATGAAGTGGACAATGAGATTGCTTTGAAAAATGCTCAAGAAGAATTGAATATTAAGATGAAGATCAATGAGAAGATGAAATCTAAACTCAAGGAATTTGAGGATCAATTCAATGTGTTTGAGGCAAGAATGGATGAAGATGCCAAGAAGCATGAAAATATGGTCAAGCATATTAATTATCAGTTAGAAATCCTTTCTACAATCCTAAAAGCTAACTAAGATGAATGTGCAAGGTATGTAATTGAAAACAAGTCATTATAATCTAATTAGATAAGGTATCTAGTAAATTAATGTCATTTGTGAGATTTGAAAAAAGATCAAGTTATCTAGTCAACATTCTGAATCATCAAAAACATGCAAGTGATTAGACTTGTCTTGGATACAAAGAACAACCAAAAACTGTAACTTTTGATAAGATGAAGACTAATGTGAACAATGAAAATCAACCTTTGAAGAAAAACCATCATACAAGGAATAAAGGTGTTGGTAGAATAAATATAAAACAAATCATAAAAAAAAATGCCATGAGGTATTCAAATTTCAATAGTTACTACTATACTTGTAATCAATTTGGGCATAGAGCTAGAGAATGTAGAAGACCTATTAAGAATGAATTTACATGAAACTATGATGGGGGTCATCAGTCAAAAGGTATGAGCAAGGTTGAGTGCTTTAACTATCAAGATATATGACACTTTATAAAACATTGTCTATTTAAGGTAAGATAATCTTAGTTTCTATTAAGGAGTATGTTTTGCTATAGTTGTGAATAGATAGGTCACATTGATAGATTATGCAAGCAAAGGCATACAAGATATAATATGTTTTATCAAGCTCCTAGAGTGAAATATAGAAGGCAAGTGGATTTATGGAGACCAAAGGTGTTAATTATGAATAATGATGATACTGTAGGTCTAAGTAATTTGTTTATTATAGTGGAGAATACCATAGAAGATGAAGAGTCCCAAGAGCTCTCATTGACTGCTCATGTTGAGAATGAAGAGATTAAGATCAAAGAGAATACCAAGGTACTGGTTGAGGCTAGTCCTGAGATGTGTATGGATCTAATTAAACATAATTATATTTTTGATCAAGATTCATGCAAAGAACATCAATTGTCTATACCTAGTGATGAGATTCCAATCTGCAAGGTTGATGCTTCAAACGAAAAGGTATGTAAAGATTCCATAGTTGCTCTATGTGTTGTTAATTCTATCTTTGAAGAAAAGGATAATGATATAGAAAAATAACTAGTTGTCATTGTTTAGACTAAGAATAATATGAATAAGAGCAAGAAGTCTTATAGCTATAAGAGGATTTAGTGGTTACTAAGGAGATGTGGGCCAATCTTGGCTTCACATTATTTTAGATCATTATGGTGCAAAGGATATATTTGTCTATGCTTCTTAAAGAGACTCATTTTAGTGGAGAATAAAGTGTTGGTATGGTGTTTTAATATGGTTTTATAAGACTAGATTTGAGTATTCTCAGTTAGAACAGGTATGTCTAGGTGGAAAATATGTTGAGGTGATATCATGATGTTGATAACTATATATGGAGCAGTTTGTAGGGTCAAATTAAAGGTTCCTAGATGGAAAAGGAGGATTTTTGACTTGTCAAGATGATATTTTTTCATATAAAGTTTTTTTGACCTTGTTCTAGCATGCTCTAAGTGGTTTTGTGATTTGAAGGTATGTTGAAGTCATTTTGGAGTTTTTTGTTGCTCTCAGATTTCCTAGTTTGTGCTTGAGAGCTTGCAATTCCTAAAATGGGTTATAGGAAGTCAAGGTTTAGAATTGTGTGTAATATTAAATATTGGTCCATAAGTTTGTAATGGTTGTCTCTAGATGTATAATAATTTTTAGAAGTTGAAATTGACTAGAATATGTTGTGATGACTTTGTTTTAAGATTCTAGTGTTTTGGGCTATGCTAAGAAGTGATATCCATTATGAGTTGAGGTCTAAGGCTTATTAATATGTTAAATGGGAGAAATGGGTTTTAAAATCAAGATTCATAGAGATTTGAAGGTTTTTAGTTCTCAAGTTATTCAAGTTTTTGTCAAATTGGAGGCCTAATTGGATAGTAGGTTTGTGAAGGAAGTGCATTACAGAGGATGAGCTTGTTGTTAAAAATTGGTGTGATCAAAGGGGTATATATATATATATATACACACACACACATATATATATACACATATATATATATACATATGTATATATATATATATGTATATATATATGTGTGTGTATATATATATATATGTATATATATATATATATGTATATATGTATATGTATATGTATATATATATATATGTATATGTATATGTATATATATATATATGTATATGTATATATATATATATATATATATATATATATATATTACATTTAATTCCTTGAAGTTGTGTATATATAAAGTTGTGGGCTCTACAAGTTCTAGGTAGGGTTATAAGCAGTCTAAGATAGGCCTAGTCTAAAAAAAGTGATTTTTTCTTAGTTAATTCAATAGGGAAAGGTATGTTTATTTCAAGGAGAGTTATCAATTTTATTTAGATATTTTTTCCATTTGGTGAGTGGCATGATCTTTTTTTCATGGTTCTTATGGTAGCTTGAGAGAGAAGACTAGTGAGCATGCATGTTGGTTTCTCATGGTGTATGGAAATTTGAAGATGCTCAAAAGGGTGTAATGGATAAAATATATTAGGGGGAGTCCTTATAATATGTTTCTTAATGATTTCCATAATATTTTAGTGTTTTTATATGTTTAATATTCATTAGTTGTTGTGTTTGTGAAGAAGAGTGTTGGCATGGAACAAGAGGAAGTTTGTCAAGCCAAGAAAAGGAAGGCTCAAGGTAAGAGGGAGTTTGTATCATATTTTCAAGGTGATAATTTTTTATTTATGGTATTTTAAGGTCCTCATGATTATTTGGTGCCCATTTTTTCATTGTGTCAAAGGGGGAGAAAGTTCCTATTGTGGGAATACTTTAAGAGAAAAGGAAGGTGAGTTGTATATTACAATATATGATGTTTGTTGACATCAACGACAAAGGGTGATATTATTTGAGTATTTTTAGTGATGTCATGTTGAGTGGATGGATTTTTTTGATAGATTAAGTGATAATGACAAAGTGTGCAATATGTTTGTCCTAGTGTGCTTGAAGTTGGCTTGGTTGATCTTCAGTTTTGGCTCATGTGAAAAAGGTCCTTAATATTTTATCTATGCTTTAAGAGCTTGTTTTCATAAGTAGAATTCATCTAGGAGTCAATAAGTTTCATCTAGATAGTTTGGGTCTAGTGGTAGAAAATACGAGTAGGCACTTTGATGACATCATCATTACCATGTGAGAATGAGTCAAGGGGAGTTGGTCATATGGTTGTGATCACATTGGTCCCTAGTTTATATGTGCTAAATTTTAATTCATGCATTGAAGTGTGGTCAAATATATGATGGTGTAAAGTCAACTTCTAAGACATAATTCATTGGTTTTTCATACTCAACAAATTTTGCATGTCACCAAAAAGAGCCAAGTAAGCATGTTGATGAGGTTAGCATTCACATGCATGGAGGTTTCAAGATAAAATAATCATATGGGTTTTTTAATTTTTATTCTTAATTTATTTATATTAAATATTAGATTATGTGATGAAGTGCATCAAAAGATGTGCATATGCAAAGTTGGGCTCCTAGGCAGTTTGGCTGTGTTTTTCCATACTTAGCCAAATTTGTGTGCCAAGGAAAACTAAGTGGGCATTTAGATCATGTTATATCTTCCATTTTTGAAGGTATAAATAGAAACTAATCATATGGGTTTGTTTATTAATAATCCTAGTTTATTTTCACTAAATTTCAAATCATGCACTAAAGCATGACAAAAGTTATGAAGAGCAAAGTTGGTCTCCTAGAAAAATTCTAAGCATAGTTGGCTCTGTGGAAGAAAATTCTAAGTGAGCATGTTCATGATGGCATATGTTGCACATGTATGGGTTCTAAGAGAAAATTTTTATATGGTTGGATTCTATTATGTGAGGTTTTAATCTAGTCCAAATTTGAGATCATGCATCAAAACATAATGAAAGTTATTAAGGTCCAAAGTTTGCCTTCCAAATAGATAAGCAAGGTTCACATACTTAGTCATTTTTGCACAAGTTAAAGTTTGAGCAAGATCGATGGTGTGTGTCAATACAATAAGTTAGTAAATAGTGATATTAGGATAGTTGTATGATGTTAATGAGTAAGTAAAGGTATAAGATAAGGATCTAATGGTAAGTGGGTGTTCATAAAAATTGATTAAATGGTATGTGCTACATGACAAAGACCTGGTTGATCTATAAAGATTGATGGAGCGCATTGATTCAACATTTCAAGATTACATGAGATGAGGTCAAATTCACTGAGGTTTAAAGTTTGAGAATTGACACCCATGTGATAAAGATTGATCAATATTGATGATGTGTGTTTAATTTGAGTAGTAAGGACATGAGATGAGAGCATGGTGTTCAAGGTTTAACTATGACTGTTTGCATTTGAAATTTGAATTTTGCAAAGAAAATACCAGTGTCTAGTTTTTTATGCCATATCTTTTGAGCCAAAATGAACTTGACCATGTAGTAAAAATCAAAGTGGTATAGGACTCCAAGGTACATCTATAAATATGGATTTGAAGATATATAAGTGTGTATAAACAAAGATATTGAGCTTCAAATTTGATTGTGTGTTTGTGCATGGACTATAAATGACCCAAGAATATTATTTGAGATTTTTCTTATATTTTGTTTATATATCTTATTTAATTGGATATTGAGGAGTATTTTAGACTCTATGAGGATGATCTAAGTGAATTATGATGGATTTAACAATCATATGGAGTATTAATAATGCTTAAGAAGTTGACTATATGTTCAATAATGGTGTTCTTATGTATAACATCTCTAAACGAGTTGATTGAGCATATACAGATGTGTGTAATGGTGTATGTGATCATTTTAAGATGTATTAGGGAACATATTAAGTAGACCTATGTATTTTTAATATGTCTTGTGATCTTATTATTCTTAGAAAAGTGTCAAAGAGTTGAATGGGTTTCCATAAGACCTAAAAGTGACTTAGGCCTATTTAAGAAGGGGATTGTGCTTAAGTGTGACCCATATGAGATGAATTAAGGGTGCAGGCATTTTTTTTTATAACAACGAAATATTTTGATCATGTTAATTCATTATTTCTCTATATATAGTGAAACCAAATGTGTTGGTTTCTAGACGTATGTGAGAGAGACTAGTATAAGGTGCGTTTGAGATTTGTGGATCAAAAGATAGGCATTGTGCCTCTTTATTGAGATAATGTGCATAATAGTTTTTTTAATATGTTTATGATCTATAGGTCATGTTACTAATGTGATAATATTTATCTTGAAATTTTAGAATATGTGAAGAGGTATGTGTGTGCATATGAGGATAATTTGAGTGAAGAAGAAAATAGATTGTGACATGCTTATGTGAGAGGCATGTTTGAAATAGAGAGAGTGTTTGTGTAGAGGGTAGAAAATATATATCCATCATAAAGTGTTGAATATATCATTTATAAGGTGGATTTATTTGAAGGAGGGTCTAAAGGACTTGGTATTCCTTAAGGGTAGTTTTTCCTTGTAAAATAGGTGTTTCACTAAATACCTTTGGTTAGGAGGATATGATAAAGGTTTATTGGTCTAAAGGATTCGAACAATCTCTTGTTTGTAATTTATTATAGGATAATAGTCCATTTTTATTGTAGGCTCAAGAGTGGATTTTATTCTGCATGATGGTTTCCCATAGGAACTATGTGTTATGTGTTTGATCTTGTGTATTCATTGAATGTATGAGCTCTCTTGTTAATGATTCTTGATCAATTTGATATATGTTGACTGGTTAATAGTTTAAAGGATTGTAATTTAAATTTAAATATCTAGGCTCATTGATTCACTCCTCTTTCAGTTATTGTACCTATAAAAATATCATGACATGGGATTCAATATATACATATTTTGATACTTCGACATAATATATGCTATACAATATTTCATTTTTACAACACCTTGATTATTTTTATTACTACACATGTTTATTAGTTTATTTTAACTTATGACACATGTTTATGAATTTTTATAGATAATCTTATGTGACATGATGTTTTTTTATCATGTATTTAGATTTCCATTACATATGATATATCTAGACTATGAAACCAACCTCTTTGGAAGTGATAATGACTTTGTTTCCCAATATTCATGTCAAATATCTCAATTTATGATTTAGTTTCTCCTATTGATACATCCTTGCCTATTGCATGATACTTTTGACACTTAGTATGTCACATCTAACCTTTTATGTATATGGCATTATGGTACAAAAAAAATATACACTATTCATTATTTCCTACATCTAGTGCTTAATTCACACATCATTAATATACCATATATTCTTAGTGTACATAGATTCTCATTTTCTCTCATCCTTGAGTTTGATTACATTATTTTATCTTATAGATTGGACCCCATCAAACTTTCCTTATACTACATTGAAATTATTCTATCCACTTGATTATGTTGCTTGATATGTTTCACTAGTCTTTGTGTTTTGAATTTTGATCCCATTCCAAACTCATGTGAAAATATATTGATGATGAAAACATATGCTGAGACCTTAAGTCCTACTTTACATTGAGTTTTTAGGGAACTAGTAGGTGATTTTTATAATTATATTCTTCTTATTCTTCATCTTTATTTCACCCCTTGTATTACACTTGTTCTTGATTGGATTCTTCTTATGTATGATACTTTGGATTGATTGTTATGTGCTATCATCATAATATTGTGAATTGATAAAAAAAATTAAAAAATTAAAAAATCAAAAACATTATTTTTTTAAATAAATACAGGTATACATATGTTATAGGTTTACATATTTATGTTATACACATTGATTATCATGGTATACTTTTATGGGGTGGGATATATGACATAAAATTTATATATGGATATGGACTTATAGATTATTCATATCTATATTCTTTGCCATACCTTGGGAGACATTGTTACATGATAATATCTAAATAAACAAATTATATAATGACATTTTTCTTGATTTACATATATTATATAGATCTAATTTACATGGATTATACATATATTTATATTATTTATAATTAGTGTGTTACATTGATATATGCATGTTATTTTTGTATGATGATTACATATTTTAATACATAACTTATGATCAATACTAGCCAATATATTATTCCTTGGTACCATCTCATCCATACTTATACCACTAGTATAATTATATGGTTTCACATAAATATTTTCATCTAAATAAGACCATTTTTTGAATAGAAATTGTTTTTTTTCCTAAGTAAAATTTTACATGACACAATTTTCATCATTTAAATTGATGTAACTTAAATTTTTGCATCATCTCATTTGGTGGAGATTTTATTGATGTGACATGTAACCAAAATTTTACATCAAATTTTTTTAATATCAAATTGTTGATTTTTCCATAAAATACTTTTTTTTTTTTTTTTTTTTGAAAAAAATAATTTGGTAACTTAAAAAGTCACTTTTTGGTGTAATTTACATCAAGTTGATGGAATTTTCATCAAATATAGATGACATAATTTTCATCAGAGTTGATAAAATTTCATTTTTTTTATATATGTTTGGATATAGGTTGGTTAAAAATTAATATAAGAATATATTTATTGATAATATGTAGGTCAATAGTAGAAAAAATAGTATGGAAGGAATATATTATATTCAAGGTGGTAGTATTTCATTGAAAGTGATATAAGATAGTTATAACTTGGGTTACAACAAAATGTTATCTTCATTAGGCTTCATGAATATTTATTTACTAATTGAATAATATATAGATCCATATCCAAGTAACTATGAATCACATGATAAATATATAAATATCTTAGAGTTTTCCACAAATTAGAAATCTAAGGAACATCTTAATTGACCTTGAGATCTTCTACTAAAGCTAGCCTTACAATTATTGGAGACAACATGTAGGTTAATATCATTATTCATATGTGACAATATCATGAAACCCTAATCTTGAATAAGTTAATATCTGAAAACCAATATATTTGTATTCCTTCAAATAATCTACACAAATCCATATTGTAAAGGATCAAACACATTAATCACCCTCCTCTTCTCTTACCATCCATGTCATTACACTTGAATAAGATAAAGGATTTATTTTGAATAGTTTAAGGGTCAAAGTATAATACTGTATCCCACTATTGGCTAGAAAAACATTAAAAAGAAAATTAGAAAACAAATCCTAAAAAAATACTTAATGATTTTTAGAAAATTTGGAAAAATGTATATGCACTACATATTTTTATATATAGTCTAAAACATATTTTTTGATTAATTTAAATGACCCAAACTCAAAATATTTTGAGGATAAGATGAAAGTGTATGTGGCCTCTTTATGCCAAAATGTGGGATAGACTATTATGCTTTCACCCAAAAAGATTTTGAGGAATAATAATAGAAAATAGGTAACCCATTTCCATGAAATATCTTGAACTTGTAATGAAATGGAATGCATTCAAAAAATGCAACACAAACTAAGTATTTTAATTTTATAATACACTCTTATCCTTTTCCAAAATTCCTAATCAATAAAGTATTTTTCATATTATATAATTTGAAAATCTTTAATCTATAATTAGTATTTCAGTCAATGTATTTTCATAGAAAACTCATTCAAACCATTCAATCTGTATCCAGATATGGTTAAAATCAACATCATATTAATTTGTCGACATATTATCACAACATTAAAATGATGATAGTTTATATTTATAGCATATGTCATGTAATGAAATAAATCCTGTTAGAACTTTAAATTAGAATTTTTGTATGGGGCTATTATAAAAAATGGTGGAAATGATTTTATGACATTTTTTGTCACATTTTTCATCATATTTTATGCTAGGATTCATTTTTGGATATTGGTATAGTCAACACCTTAGTGAAATCCTTGTTTTCACTTGTTTATATAACATTTGCATTAAAAAAATTATATAACACAAATTTACATCAAAGGAAAACATAATTGAATGTGTTTGATGCAAACATTGATGTAACCCATGTCACTAAAGGAAAATTTTATAAATTAGAGTATGTTTATCTTGTAAAATTTAGCAAGATCATGCTTGACATAATTTCCATCAATAAAATTCATTGATGCATCAGAAAAACTAAACTTTTAACACAAAAATTATGAAATTTTAATGAAAATATACTAGTGTAGTAATATGACTATGATTCATTACTATATTTAGCACTCTTAAGAGAAACCTCACCTATATAGGACATATATTTATTTTTTATTAGGGTAACCATAGCCCACATATCTCTTTGATATTATTTCATACATCTTACATAAACGTAGAATATATTAGTTATATTAATTATACCTCTCACTTTTGATCCTAATATATATATCTTGTCACTTGGGGAACATGACACTTCTCATCTGACATGATAAAAATATTGAGTGTTGTATGTTCAGTATATGTATACATATCTTATAGACTATTGAGGGTATCATGACCATGACTTAGTCTTGAATCTCATCAATAATATATTTTTATTATTAACCAAAAGTATTTATGTGGATTTCATTACTACGTTGATGGGTCTTTATGCCCACACACCTTTTACGTATTGAAATATTATGACTTTAATACTTAGAATATATATGACTATATATTTATATTGGTGTATGTAATAACCTAAAAGTGTTATTTGAGTGTTAAGAGTTATATTTGAGACTACATATCCATATATTATCCCTAGAGCCTTTTATTACACTTACCCATCCTTCATGTGGGCCACATGCATCCCTAGTCAGCTCAAATGCAGTCCTAAACCCTCATTTTCTAATCCTAATCCTTCATGCCCAGTATTATGCCACCTAGACATTAGTGACACATTAAGGAAACTATATCCACATGGTGCTAGTGTCCCCAAAATGGTTCCTATGTCATTTAACATAGATTTTGTGAATGAATATATTTTCAAAAGGAAACCCCTCCTAAGGTCATCCTAGATCATTTATTATTGTCTACATAAGTAACATAACACTATAAAGACATGAATTTTATCCCTCTACCCACTTGATGTAAATTAGATGCCAAATAGACATGAAACAAGTTGAGAAAAATGAACATTATTAATCCATATTCTGCACTAATTCTACATATTACCATGTACACCATACCTAAGCTCAAATTTTATAGATTTCCAATCTCAATCACACTTAAGTCACTTGAGGACACTATCACACTAGAATCACTTGAAATTACTCCAAAACTTAGGTGGGGAGTTGGAATGTAGGCAAATATCTTCATAATAGGGTGTTGATGATGTCTAGCCTATCCTACTAATGAACACACTTTTTAGATCATACCCCAATTGTAAGTAATATTAAGTTTTACATCATAATAAATAATTACAATCACAATAAATATTTCAAAACTTTTTGTGTGTAAGAACAAAACCCATAAATATAGACACAAGTGCACTCAAAATTTCATGATAGTCTTACATAGAAGATACTAATGCAAATACTAAGATAATAGAGCCACATGGTTCTCATATCCAAATATGGTGCCAATATCCAAAAATGGTTCTAACTTAAGGATCTACTTGATGACACTCAAACGTAGTTGTATATTAGTTTCCAGCACTTGGGTCATCCATATCAAGTATTTTCTAGATAAGTCTTTATTTACACATATGTATTGCTATTTTTAGAAAATTCAAAGATAATCAAATCTATAAAAACTAAATGGTTATTTTATGAATATTATTTACATAATTTATCAAACATAGGGTTTAGATATGATATATCTTAAAAGAATAAAAAAATTGGTGAACTTGACCTACTTCGAACATTACTCAAAACCTTAACCATAGATGCTCTTAGGGTTTCTATCCTTTTTATGTCTATGTTCATATTTTAGTTCTAAAATTTCATATTTATTTCAATATATATTTTCACAATCATTCTTAGATTAAAATTATTTAAAGGTTCAAAATATATAAAAACTTATTTTTGTACTTTCCAAACTACAATGGAAGAATTCAACAACTACTTTTATGAGACTAATAAGAAATAATTAAAAGATTTTATGTCCAAATATTTATATGTGCATGATGACCTCATCACTATTATTTAAAAACTCCAAAAATCAAACAATGGTCAATCTTAAAATGCCCCATCCAATAAAACTATTATACCTACAATGGGGAAAACTTAGCTAGCACAACCTATAATTATAATTCAAAAAAACATTAATTGAAAGTGACACCTCTTCTGCATAGTTACTCTACTCTATATGTAAAATCCCTTATGCATGAGGTTCATACTATATAGGATAAGGTGATTCATCTTGAGAATGGATCCACTAGGCCATCACAAGCTTTATATTCCAAAATTGTATTACATGCACCTTTGGCACATCATGTAGCATCAACTCCCTTTCCATACATATTTGTGGCACATAAGCTTACATTATGTGATGGTAAGGGTGACCTAGAGCACCATATATAAGCTTCTCATGGATCATGCTTGGACTTAATGTCCAATGGTTGGATTATCATAAAGTTGTTTCCACATAGTTTAAAGGAATATGCCCTACTTTGGTTTTATTACTTACCAAATCATTCTATCATAGAATTCAATACTTTTGCCAACATGTTTTTAACACACTTATGCATCAATATCAATGATAAGATCTCATATTCCAAAGTTGCATAGTTAAAACAAATGTCAAATGAACCTATCATATAATATGTATTATGATACAATAATATATTAGTTAAATTAACTAGCCCCATGATAGGGAAAGAGCTTCAAGACATCTTCAAATGGAGTCCTTTACCAACATTACATGAATCTATCTTGTTTAATAAGTTTCCAACATTATTAGATTTGTGTCACATATTCAAAGGAAGAGAGCTCAAGATTTTATCAATGGGAACACTATAATACACTAATTGATCATAATCAACTACTAAGATTTAAAATAAGCCTCCATACAAGGTAAGAGACACTGAGAACAAGAGTGATCAAAAGGACATAGTTAACACAACTTTAGAGACATCTCCTCTCTTAGTTTTATCATCTCCTCAATGTTGAATCTTTAACAAATTTATAAAATCACGAGCATGGGTTTTATAATAGTTCTTAGAATGTAATGTCATATCTCTCCTACCCATTAAATAGGCTGATACAACATAGAATCTTCCAAATAAATATGATTACAACACATTCTATGAGTATCACAAGGTACCATGCCATATAAAAAATAGATGCATAAACCTAAAACATAAGATACAAGATTTTATTGAGGCTACCATTATTGACGTGGGAACACCCATAGAGTCACTAAAATTACATAAAATAGAATTTAAGGAATTAAATATATTATTAGATTCATTTCCAAAGCACATAGTGAATGAGGTAAGGAGAACTTCAAGTGTTCACTACACATATCAAGAATATCCACCACCAGTTTTATATCATACTATTTTAGAGGAGGCAAAACCATTACACAACATCATTAGTGTGTAGCATACTACATGTTCAACTAGACCACACATCACCTTCTTAGACTAGGATATTATTGATGATGATATAGATTTAAATGAAATTTTTGTACAAGCATACATTGTAATAATCCTATCTAAAGTGTTACAGTTGATAAGGGTTCAAGAATTAACATGTGCACTATGACAATTTTATAGCATTTGGGGTATTTAGATCAAGATATATTCCCAATATAAATAGTTATTATAGGTTTTAGTGGTCATGTTCAGAGATCCATCATGGAGATTGTGCTTCTATTATAGGTTGGACTAGCATATATAGCCACACAATTATTAGTAGTAACCAGTAAAGGAATGTTTGATATATTACTATGTAGGCCATGGATACATTATCTATGAGCCATCCCATCCATAGTGCACAAATGATTGAAATACATACATGTAAATTAGATGGTAAAAATTGAGGGCCTTCAATATGAGTATACTCTACCTATTGCACAAGCAGTTACTTCATAGTTACTAGTTACAGTTCAAATAGAGTACCTAGATATAACACAATTATTAGTTATAGATAAGAGAATAATTCCTACCCATACATTATAGAGTTTAGTAGATGCACCGAGGTAGGTGAGTTATATTTGTATAGTATTGTCATGTATACATACTAAACTATAGAATTTGAACTCACCTACCTTGGTGCATCTACTAAACTATATAATGTATAGGTAAGAATTATCAGTTATAGATAAGAGCATAATTCCTACCCATACATTATAGATTTTAGTAGATGCACCAAGGTAGGTGAGTTATACTTATATAGTATTGTCATGTATACATACTATCTCATATAGACCATTATTAGGGATACACCTATGATAGAGATATGTCACAAATTTTTATAGGGCCTTCCTCCACTCACTTTTTGTTAAGATTAATATTATTGGGTTCTTGATCTTATTAGCATAGGACACCTATATCACCCATAAAAATTCTACCATTTGGGTTTTTAAGACCCCTATAGTCCATAACATACCATAGTAAATTCCATAGATTCCTATCACCACTACATAGGTAGATATAGATACAAATTAATTTATACAGTAGATTATGGGACCATAGTTGCCATTTCACATAACATGCATAATCATTATTCCCTTATTTGACATAGGTCATACTGATAGTGAGTCTCCTATGAGTCTCATCGTTTAGTATGGTTTATCTATTTTCATACATACTTTCTCTCTCTCTACTCCTTATACATAGATCATTTTCATATTGTTTGTATATAACTTATATCTAGAAAATAGAAAAACAATATAACATGTCTAAAACATAAAAAATAATCAAGTATTACTTAGAAAACATAAACTTTATATATTATATACATTGTTCTATTTACATCTCTTATATTTTTTAAACATTACATATGCTAGATATATTAGTATAGTCAGTTTTATCATACTACATGCTTCACTTATTTTTTGAGTGCTTATAGGTTACTACAAGACTCAGGTCCATTACACTAATCTAGACTTACTACCATCTACACACTAGGGGAATATACACTGATACATGGTTATTCGCTTGACACATTTGCCTACTTGGGGACATCTTATTCATAATTTAAATCACTAGGTTTTATCCTTACATACTCTACATTATTTTTTAGCATTGGTATATCTTGATATTGATCATTGTTAGTCATACTCATATTTTTTATCAGTTATTACTACTTTAAACTTACCATATTTACATCCCCACTCTTACATAGATTTTTATTACATATATATGCATGTTATTATTTATAGATTTATTAGTTTAAATTTAATTATATTTCTATGATTCTTATATTTGAAGGCATTTGAATATGCCATTGTCATTTGGATCTACACCTCTTCTATTCATAGTATGTATGCATTGGACATATGATGATGTCCCTTGTGTGTGATTTTTTGATTGTTTATATAGATATTTGAACATGTCCTTCTATGTGGATCTAAGTTAAATTACTTGTTTCTTTTGTATTTGGACATTTGAACATGTCCTTGTATGTCTTATTTTCTTATATTTAGTGACATGTGCCCATTTACCTTGTATTATGTCACCCTAGCCTATTTTGTGTGCCTCATGTGTTTTTTATGTATAATTTCTTGTTTACATCATGGCCATGACACTTATGTCTACTTATTTCACACACCAAGTTTTGATGCCATGAGGGACTTCATGTATCTACCCTTCTTACTTAGGTGTCATTATGGACATTATGCCCTATCCCCATAAGTAGTTAGTTAGTTCTACTCATATTTTATATTACATACATTTATTAAATATATCTTGGCACCCTTGTGCAATTTTATACATGACACACATCTTACATTACATACTTATGCTCAAATTCTCTTACATTATGATTAAATACATGAACATTATATTAGATTGTCATGAAATTATCATAAATGATCTATCTAACACACATTTTGTAGATATTTTTATTTGTAGGAAAGTTATTGCATATGTTCAAAAACTAACCTCAAAATATTATCCATTTATAGGGTTTTATCACAAAGATCAGGCTCCTATATTGCATTCATAGTATATTTTTTAGCACACATACTCAGTTTTAGAAAATTAGACATGTAAATGTAGACAAAAATAGTGGCTCAAAAATTTGTATAGTGACATAGAATTTAGACCAAAAAGACATTAGTGTCCAAATGGTGATACTAGTACCACATGGCACTACTATCTAAGATGTGTCACTAATGTCTAATAGCCTCAATTTTATAAAAAAATCAGATTGGATAAAATAATATAACATGTATAGCACAAGTTTACACAAATTTAGTTACAGGTTTATTAGTTATACTTAGTTTTTGCTCAGATTCATACTAGCTTAGATAAGATTGATATTCATTTGCTTAGATTAGGGGCATCACATGTAGCATAACCATTACCATACTTAGTTTAGATAATCAGATATAATCATTAGAACTTAGTCTAGAATCAATATACTTGGATGCTAAATTATGGGCATGTGTATG
This sequence comes from Torreya grandis, assembly GCA_037957365.1. Taxonomy (NCBI): domain Eukaryota; kingdom Viridiplantae; phylum Streptophyta; class Pinopsida; order Cupressales; family Taxaceae; genus Torreya; species Torreya grandis. Next base: position 223,616 of record JARHVA010001889.1, read on the forward strand.
GCACATTATTTCCATAAGATTAGTTAAACATTAGTTGATCAAATAGAATGAAAAATTCCATGCCATTCTCTATAATATATACACTTGAAATCATATTTTAAGTTATTAAAAGTTTCATGCCTTACTTCATATATAGTGTTAGGTATTCCAAAGTGTCCTAGAGATACTTAATGTAATTGAGTGGCTACAGATCTGACATACATAGTTATATATAGTCAGTTAGACATTTTCATTACCTCACATATTTCAATTGAAAATTCATATACTACACATAAGTGATAAATGATAGAGTCATATCTTACTTGATTTCATGATCCAACCACATGATAGGGTTGGAAACACTATCATTCCAATCCAATTTATTCATAGTTCATGATCATTTAAGTATGGGTGGGAAAGGATGGAGCCAAAACTGGATTGAGTTCTTGAGCCACCAACAAATGAGGATTGAGAAATATATCTTTTCATTCTAAGTTATTCATTGATTTATTAGTATATACTTTCACACACACAGAGGTTTTTACCAAGTTCATTCATTGGTTCACATACCTAATGAGGTGTATTCATTCCTTTCCTCTTTCCCATCTATGTACTCAATTTTAATTAGTTACTTATTTACTTAGCAAAGTCTTTCGATTTTCACATATCTTAAGTAAGGACTGATTTATACACATTTAATTTGGAAGTCATACATTAGATCATGATTTGTATACATAAACTCAACTTCACATACTCATATTCAACTTCATGGGCTTCACTTCCTAGGTATGTATAGGTATGTTTCTTTTTCCTTTATACTAGTCATTTTACTTTTCTTTATTTTTACATTAAAGGGGCTAAATGAAATAATATAAAAGTGATATTTGAGTTCTAAGAGTGATACTTGAGACTAATATTGGACAATTTTGGCCCACATACAAATATTCTACCTAGATGGATGAGCTGAACAGAGTTCTAGATGGAATGAGTGGTCTAAGGATCACATATATCTTGTAAATCTTTTGAAACACTTTAAATAAACTTGAAGTGTAATTTTTCAAAATTTGAGAAAGTAGGTTTCCATGGTAATCATAGCACTCAAGAACATGAATCAAGTTTACACAAGCCTCAAAATCTCATTTGAGCCTTGGAGATTTAAACAACAATTCAAGCACAAGTCTAGAAGAACCAGACCATCATTGCACATCATAGAGAAATGAATAGACCAATTTACTTGTAAATTTTATAAGAAAACCTCTTAATTAGAAAAATCACAAGGATACAAATTTATTCATGCCTAAATCATGCTTTATAAATTTCATATCATGATGAGATTGTTATCTCAAAATATAGGTCTTCAAAGATGGATTGATAAAGTGGGATGCGTGCATAAATGTAAAATTTGAGCCTCATAAAATAGTAATTTAGATTTATAAGTTCCCAAGGATAAATGTAGAGCTAACATATATCAAAATCATAAGATATAAGATCAAATCTAATGGTGAGGAGTGATTAACATAGTGCATTTGATCATCCACCTAAGATCTAATGGTGACAATCAACTCAAAAAGTTAGAGGATATTAAGATTAAGTGAGGGATTGATAAGTGTCATGATCATGACAAGCTATCGCAAGTCTCTAAAGATGCTAATGGGGTGGTTATGATGTCAAATGATGAGGATGTTTTAACTAAACACACCTAACCTTCTAGTTGGTTCTAAGACATGGTAAGATACATCTAGGATGGTATTTATCCTTCCCATCTAAGCCCTTCAAAAAGAATAATTTTTAGATTACAATTAATTCCTTTTCTTTTTATTTATGGTGCCTTGTTCAATAAAGATATTAATGCCATATTGTAAAAGTGTATAGATCCAAGCAAAACATAGAGATTGCTTGAGAAATTTCATGATGGACATGGTGGAGGGCACTATTCTAAAAAAACCATAGCACTTAAAATTATTAGAGGAGGATATTATTGAGCTATCATATTTAGTGATAGGCATGCATGGGTTAGGAAATGCAAATAGTGTGCTATGTTTATAAGAAAAGTGAATCTTGTAGCCTTGCCTCTCTAACCAATTATAGTATACTAGACATTGATCCATTGGGGATTAGAATTTATTGGTCTCATTAACCTGCCTTTAAGTGTAGAACATAAATGTATCCTAATTACTATAGATTACTTCACTAGGTGGACAAAGATAGTAGCATTGAAAGAATAAAATGAGTAAAATGTTTTGGATATCTATGAGGGTTTGATTACTAGATTTAGAATTCCTTCAACTATTATTTTTGGCAATGCTATGGCCTTTGTGGGAGCTAGGATCAGTGAATGGGTAGTTGAACATGGTCTCTTTCTTAGCACTTGATCAAATTATTATCCACATAGTAATGGCCTAGTTGAGTACACAAATAAGAACCTATTAAATATCATAAGGAATATTGAAGATAATCATAGATTATGGCACCTCAAGCTGAATTCATCTCTATGGAATGATAGGATCACCTACAAAGGATCCCTAGCCAACTCTCCACACAAGTTGGTGTATGGTAAGGAATCCATTCTTTTAAATTACCTACTTTAGAACTAATGCATCCACTTGAGTTATTTAAAAATGAACCTATAGAGATTAGGTATGATAATATTATAAAACTATAGGAAGTTTTAAATCAATTCATGTTGACCATGGAAGATCATCAAGCATAGATGAAGAAATCTTTTGATAAAAGAGGTTATTAAATAATTTTTAAAAAAGGAGATTTAGTCCTCAAATGGGATGAGGACAAAGCTAATCTAGGAAGGTACATAAAGTTTAACTCTCTTTGGAGTGGTCCATACATAGTATCTAGTTCAATTCCTACAATGCCTTCCAAATTTCAAAGATGGATGATGAGGAGCTTCCTATCCTAGTCAATGGGATACATATGAAACATTTATATTAAGGAATTTAAGTTCCACATACATAGTTAGCTTGTCTTGTTTTCCTCTAAGTGTTATTATAACACATTAGTTTTATTTATTTTATCCCAAGTAAGTTCTTTGTTTGCACAATTGTGTTACTAGATTAGCTTCCATATTTTTTATGTTTTATTCCTTGCCTTGATGGGATTTTTATCTTCTTTAAGTCAAATAGGTTTCTTGTAGTCCTAGACTAGAATTGTGTTTATTTATGAGTTCAAGAGTCTATGAATAATTTGATCTCTCAATCATAGAAGGCATGCTTCCCTATTAGTCACCAGATATGCTGGCCAATTTTGGCCCACATATAAATATTCTACATAGAGGGATGAGATGAAAAAATTTCTAGATGGAATGAGTGGTCCAAATATCACATATAGCTTACAAATAATCTAAAACACTTTAAGAAAACTTATAGTGTAGTTTGTAAAAAATTGAGAAAGTAGGTTTCCATGTTAATGAAAACATTCAAGAACATGAATCATGTTTTCACAAGCCTCCAAAGTTCATTTGAGACTTGGAGATTCAAACAATAGTTCAAGCACAAGTGTAGAAGAACCAGACCATCATCGCATGTCACATAGAAATGAATGGACCAGTTTGCTTGTGTATTTTATAAGAAATCCTCTAAATCCAAAATATCACATGGACATGAATTTATTCATGCTTAAATCATGCTTTGTAAATTTCATATCTTTATGAACTTGTTATTTCAAGATATAGGTCTTCAAAGATGAACTTATAGAGTGGGATGTACACACAAATGTCAAATTTGAGCCTCATAAATAGTCATTTGGATTCAAATTTTACCAAGAATGAGTGCATAGCTAATGTATGTCAATATCATCGAAGCTAAGATTAAATATAATGGTGAGTAGTGATTAAAAGAGTTATTGGGTACCAATGATCCAATAGAGTGCATTTGATCATGCACCTAGGATTTAATGGTGAGTATCAAATAAAAAAGTTAGAGGATATTGAGATAAAGTGAGGGGCTGATAAGTGTCATGATCATGAAAACAAAATGATCAATGGTGTATGTTTGATCTTATTGGTAAAGACCAACAACATTCATTGAGTCCTATAGATAAGATTAATGTTGTGTAGAATAAGGATCCCAGATCAAAATTGAGGTTGATATGTGGCATAAACATGTGAAATAGATGGACTAATTTCAATATATTAAGGATCAAAGTAAGGAAGACAAGTGTCATAATCTCAAATTCCCAGATCAAGATCAATGGAAAATGTCAAAATTCAAAACCCAGGGAGTTTATAAAGAGAAAATCTGACCTAATGTTGAACTAGAGCAAATATTTCAAGGGCATGACACAAAGGTAGACATGTATAATACATAAATTCAACATCAAACATGATCTAAGTTACTAGGAGAATACCCTACAAATCCATCTACCACCATTAAATCCATGTGAAACGTTTCAAGATCTTATAGATGTAGGTTTTACATCTCATTTATATTCAAGAAACCCTAGCCCATAGATCTTAATTTACAATAATTATTATACAAAAACTAATAGGGTGATTAGTTTTCATCCACAATAGATCTATATTGAGGATTTAGAAGGAATGGTATAATGGTGATTATATAGGGAATGTTAGAAAGAACATCAATGAGCAAGCTCAAGTAACTACCTATTAACATGAAGAACATCAAGCATGATTGAGGATGATAGTGGGTTATTTAGTATTTCAAGGTCCTTAGGGACTTGTTCTTACTTTATAAATGATGACTCAACATCTTCATATTGATGTTAATTGATCAATGGTGTTTGGGTCACATTTATTAATGGATATCTATTCAATTCACTCTCTCTCCCCTTTCTTTTATAAATTCCATTTTATTTTCAATTGGAAGGGGATGACTCTCAGATATTTTTCTTAGAGACAAAGACTCTTATGTTTTGGCTATGCCAAATTTGTATTGTAACACCTATTTGATATAATAGAGATTGAATTCTTCCATTTGTAAGTTGAATTGAGGTGTTCCTTATAAGTTCACTAATATGATTAAGTGAATCCATGATTTCCTTTGCCTTTGTCTAAATTCCCTCACTTTCATGAAGTGTTTAGTATCTCCATAGGTCATTCTAAGTGCATATATAGTATGTTTATTAGTTTGGAAATGGACAACTACCATCCCATTCTAGATTAATATCTAGTTCTTGACTTTTATTGAAACCCTTATGTGTAATATTTTCAAAGAGTTAATGAAGTGATGTTTAGTAGTCTCAAAAGTGTCATGTAGTGTGTCTTGTGAAATCATAAGTGTTTAAAACATTTGTGTATCACCTCATTTTCACATTTTTTCATGCAATTAGCATCTTTTCTCTCCATTTTCCAAGTTAGATATTATTTTAGGTGATACATCCAATAGGAATCCAACCTTCTCTGGAGGCTCAACCTCACCATAGGACACCCACATCCTGAGGTTGTTCCCATTTTGTGGTTTAGCTAGAGGGAGCTTGATTAAATCCCCCCATGGGTGAAAATTAAGACCACAATAGTTTAAGGCACACCCAGTAGGACACAAAGACATTCTCCTTGGCATAATAACATCCATAATCATCAAAAGTTAAATATTATTAAAGTTTTAGGGTTCAAAGTATCATCGAAGAAACACTCTCATGCTAAAGGTTTCTGCAAGGTCAGATAATAAATGTATTCCCTTTAAATTCATTGATTTTCCTTCTATTTCATATATAAGAGAAATATTTAATAGGACTAAAAATTATTCTCATAAGTAATATTCATCCCCTAGTCATTCTACTATTTTAAGTGGTGCAATCCCCCTTCCTAAATGGCCATTAGAAATCAAGTATTTGTTCCATTCAATAGAGCTAGTCCATTAAAATCAGCCCAATAAGATGATATTCTTATGTATGATCTCAAAATTATCCCATTATTTTATATAGAAGATAAAAAAAATGCTATTGAGAACATTAAATATGTTACCAACCTTTTTTTAATTCATAATATTATTCAAGATAATGTAGTTATTACACTGCTCATTGCTTCGTTTAATGGAAAAACACTATAGTGGTATAGAAACCTCCCACTAAATTTCATAGCTACATGTGATGATTTATGTGATTTATGTGGTATATCTACATCCATCATCATCAAAACATGAAGATTGTCAAATTTTTAGGGTTTATAGCATCATCAAAGAAACACTCTCATGCCAAAACTTACTATAAGGTCAAATAATAAAGGTATTCTCTTTAAATTAATTGAGTTGTCTTATATTTCATATTAAAGATTAATATTTAATAGGATATAACCTTATCCTTAAAATCAATATTCATCCCCTACTCATTCTATTATTTTAATTAGTACAATCCCCCTACCCAAATGGCCATCATAAATTAGGTATTTGCTCTATTCAATAGAGCTAGTCCATTAAACTTAGCCAAGTATGATGATATTCCTCTATATTCTCTTAAAATCATCTAATTATTTTTTATATAAGATCAAACAACTTCTATTTATCACATCCAAGATGTCACCAACCTTTATTTAGTTCATAATAGTATTCAAGATAATGTAGTTATTAGATTGCTCACTACTTCCTTCAAGGGAAAAACACTATAGTGGTATTGAAACCTTTCACTAAATTCCATAACTACATGGGATGAGTTACGTGAAGTCTTATTCAGATAATTTGAAGATAAATATGATCACCTATCCTTCGTTGAATAGTTTACTACCATTCAGAGATACCCACATTAGTTTATGTCTGATTTTAACCTTAGATGCCAAAAGACATGGACTAGAATACCTACATTAACTAGGCCATACCCAAAATATGATTTCATGTGTTATCTAAAATCCTTAAATTATGATATTATTGTGATGATATAATCTTTGGGTGGTATTACCTTCCCAAATTCTTATGAGGTTGACATAAGGGCAAAGAATAACTTAATACAAGCTGGTAAACTTTCTCCAAGGCCTTCAACAGTTATATTCACATAATTGAAGCCTATGTCATTCCATAAAGTTCCTCATAATCCATATATAACCCCTATTCCATCCCTTAAAGAGTAAATTACAGTCCCTCCTAGTTAAGCTAGTGAGATTAGAGAATTTAAAAGTATGTTACAAGATTTTGGGAATGAAATAGTTTAACTCAAAAGATAAAAATACTAGGGTAGGCCTTATCAACAAAAAAAATAGAACACCTATCATTCCTTCAGTAATCAAAGGCCTCCTTATCAAGTATTTATATAAATCAGACCACCCTACCAATCACAAGGGTCCATAACTCATGCTAAACCATATGCAACCCATGATCTTAATATACTCTCAAGTTCAAGAGTTATTGTTCTCATAGCCCTCAAAATAATTGGATGCAACATTTAGGTTGGTAACCATGTAATCCCAATGATGCTCAAAATTAATCCTTCATGTCACAAAATATTGATATACTATAGATGACACATGAATAATTTTCTCTTCAATAAAATCAATACCCCCAATGATGCTCAAAATTAAGCCTTCATGTCACAAAATATTGATATACTATAGATGACACATGAATAATTTTCTCTTCAATAAAATCAATACCAAGATGTAAGCTTGGCATCACAAGTTCAAACCCAACAAGTTCAAGGGAAGCTTGATGTCATTAATGTAAATTGGTAGGTGGATGAACACGTAGCATTCAATCATGTTTAGACCAACAACATAATTATTTAGGTTGTATCCCTAATTAAAGCTAAAATAAGATCTATTGATGAGGTTTAATATGTAATAAATTCTTCAATTTCTCTTAATGTTGTCCCTCAATATAATATCAAAGATCAACCTACTACCCTTGAAACATAAAAAAAATCAGAGTATAGAGGTTGGGAAAGTTCCTCATGTACCTATAGTCCATGAGTAACTAGTGATTCATAAATTAAAATTAAAATCTAGTGGAGTTCAATTTAGAATAATAGATCAAATGAAGAAATCCAATGCCAGCATTAGCATGTGAGATTCCCCTTCTATTCCAAGATAAAAAGATATGCTCATCCAAGAGCTTTTTGCCCTCAAAGTGTCTTTGGAGCCAGTTGAAAAACAAGGTGTCATCCTAACCAACTCAGATCAACCAATTAATAAATAACATAAACATGAACATAATGTGGTAATAGTAGAAAAATATTAGATAAAGTCAATTAAAACTCCTCCCTTCTACCTCTCTTTGATATTTGTTGACACTTTAGTTCATAATTATATGGTAGACAGTGGAGCCAGTAGCACTGTCATACATAAGCAAGTTATAAATAAGCTTTGTCTTATTTAGGAGTCAAATATTAAGGGTTTGTTACAACTATATGGGTCACTAATAAAGATAGTGGGCATCACCAAAGATATGAAATTAACTTTGCATGCTTGTCTCAATGTCAATATTCAACAAGATGAAGTTGTAGTGGACTTACCTCCCTACTTTACCATGTGTTTGTCAAGGAAATTTACATCAAAGATTGGAGGATAATTATTAGATGATTCATCATATTTGATGTTAAAAAATAGGTATGGTACTAATGTAACTATACATTTAGAACATATTACATGCTTCCACATAGAGCCATATATGCCTCATATTGTGAACACTAATTGTGTCATCATAGATGAAGTGCTATAAAATAGTGAAGTGGATGTTGAGTCACCTTTAGATGAAATTTAGATGTGTTTATTTATTAATGGTCCTTTTATTTACATTAAAATTATCCTAATAAGCTAATTGAAGAATAAGGACTTGTTTTTTATTGCCTCTATGAGAAAAATGCACCAATTCTAGCCTTGATGAAGGATGATGAATCAAATGATGGCCTATGGAAATTATAATTTGATGGGGAAATGAAAAAGAATGGTACTAGTGCTAGAATGATGTTGATTTCTCCAGTCAAGCAAAGGTATTTATCTTCTCTAAAGTTTAATTTTGTATGTTCAAATAATGTTTCAGAATATGAGGCATTTGTCCATGGTTTGTAGTGGGCTAGATAGATGAAAGTCAACACCTTAAAAATATTTAGTGATAGTGAACTAATAGTTCACCAAGTAAGAGGTCTTAATATATAAAAAAATCCATTTCTTAATTCTTATAATCATATATTTTGGGACTTACTTAAATACTTTCAAGCTTTTAATATTCATACCATATCAAGAAATGAGAATAAATATATAGATAGATTGGTTGCCATTGGTGCACATTTTAGCATTCTAGCTGATATAAAAAGTTAAAAGGTTTAGTAACACATTAAGGTGTCTATAAGACCTTATATTTTAGACAACCATGAGAATTTTCAAGGTTTAGAAGATGATAATCAAATTGTCAAGTTCTTACAAGAAGAGGTTGAGTTTTCCCAAAGGAATCAAGAGAAGTTCTTGCAGGAATATGGTTATCAGATTGTGAAATTGAAGACAAATAGATTACCCAAGGGGTTGGTCACACTTGAGAACATATCTAGTAGGGATGACAAGTTGAGAAAATAAAATACATCCTTGTCAACAAAAGAGGAACACTATGCCAACATAGAGATTGCTACCTGTAAAAACCTAATTTTGGGTAAGGTATGTAATCTTTCCAAGAGGGAAGATTTCATTAAGTTATGTTCAAGTTTGGAAGATGTATTTTCATTGAACTATAGTGACCTAAAAGGATTTGATCCAAGTCTATCTCAATAAAATATTGAATTAGAGGATTAAACTATGATAGTAAGATAGAGATAAATACCTATCAACCCAAAGTTTGAGCCTTTGATGTGAGCTAAAATACATAAGATCATTGAGGCAACTATAATGTTTCTAATTAAATACTCAACTTGGGTGGTAAACCTTGTTCCACTATGGAAAAATAATGGTGAGATTAGATTATTTTTTGACTTCTATGATTTAAACAAGGCTTTCCTTAAGGATCACTATCATTTACCATCCATGGAATTAATTTTTTAGTTGGTTTTAGGTTCAAAAAGGTTTTCCTTGTTGGATAGTTATAGTGGTTACAATCATATTTTAGTCAAGGAAGAAGACCAATTCAAGATATCCTTCACCACCAAGTGGGGGAAATTTGAATATAAAAAGATGCCCTTTGGTTTATATAATACTGAAGAAATTTTTTAGAGAGCCATAGATATGACATTCTAGGAACTATTAACAATTTTATACTTGTTTATCTGGATGACATAAAAGTGTTATCAAAGAGTGCATATGAGCACATGGCTCACCTCAAGTAAATGTTTGCAAAGTGTATCTAGTTTAGGATATCTTGAAATCCAAATAAGAGTGTCGTATTGGTTCATGAAGGTAAGCTCCTTGGACATGTGATCTCAAAGCATGGTATGAGTATTGGTCATAATAGGATAGAGTCAATTATTATACTTTCCTTACCTAATCATAAGAAAGATTTACAATTATTCTTAGGCAAAATAAATTTCATAAGGAGATATATTTCATATTTTTACACTTTATCTAAGCCACTCATAGCTATACTAAACAAGAATCAAAGCTTTAACTAGACCAAGGAAGGAGTGAAGAGTTTTGAAGAGATTAAGATAGCCATAACTACTGTTCCTATACTTCTAAACCCATATTTCAAAAAATAATTATTCTTGTACACTTATGATAGAATCAACACCTTTTCAAGCATCCTCATGTAGAAAAATAAAGAGGCTTTAGAAAAGCAAATAGTATTATTCAATAAATACTTGGAATAATATGAAAAAAAGTACTCCTTTATTGAAAAGTATGTACTTTCTATTACAATGTCTCTAAAGAATTTTGGATACTTGCTATCTAATAATAAGATACATCTGATGGTTTCCCATACAAGTATCAAATAATTTATCTTGAATAAAGATATAAATGAGAGAAGAGATGGTTGGATAACCAAAGTAATATAGTATGATGTGGAGATATAGGTCACAAAGCTGGTGAGAGGCAAGGGACTTTGTGACCATCTAACCCAAGACTTGTAAGATGCTAATGGAGTGTTTATGGTGTCAAATGATGAGGAACTTATAACTAATCACACCTCACCTTCAAGTTGGTTCCAAGATATGGTAAGATACCTCTAGGATGGTGTTTATCCTTCCCATCTAAGCCCTTCAAATACAAGATTTTTAATATTGGAATCAATTCCTCTTCTTCTTATTGATCATGTCTTATTCAAGAAAGATATCAATGTCATGTTGCAAAGGTGTATAGAGCTAAACCAAACACATAGATTGATTGATAAGTTTCATTATAGACATGGTAGATGGTACTATTATACAAAAATAAAATTAATTAAAATTATAAGATGAGGATACCATTGGCCTAGACTATTTAGTGATTTTCATACATGGGTTAGGAAATGTAAACAATGTGTTATTTTTGTAGGAAAAGTGAAGCTTGTAGCCTTGCCTCTCCAACCAATTTTAGTAGACCAAACATTTATACAGTGGGGATTGGAATTTATTGGTCTCATTGACCCCATTCAAGTGTAAGACATAAATGGATCCTAACTTCTATAGATTACTTTAATAGGTGGATAGAGGCAGTAACATTGAAAGAAGTAAATGAGTAAAATGTTCTGGATTTATATGAGGGTTTGATTACCATATTTAGATTTATTTAAAATATTATTTTTGGTAATAATATGGATTTTGTGGGAGCCAAGATTAATAAATGGGAATTCCAACATGGTGTCTTTCTCAGTACTTCATCAAATTATTAGGTACATGGCAATGGCCTGATGGAGTCCATAAATAAGAACCTATTAAATATCATAAGGAGGACTATTTAATATTATAAGAGAGGTTATGGCACCTTGATCTAAAGTGAGCTCCATGGTCTGATAAGATCACCTACAAAAATATCTATATCTAACTCTCCACATAATTTGGTGTATGGTAAGAAAGCAATATTGCCTATTTATCTTGAATTCCCTACTTTAGAACTAATTTATCAATTTGAGATGTTAAAAAATGAACCAATCGAGATTAGGTATGCTAAGAATATATAACTAAAGGAAGTTTGAAATCAATCCATATTGACCATGGATGTTCATCAAGCATAGGTGAAGATATCCTTTGACAAAAGAGCTTCTTCAAGAAGTTTTAAAGAAGATGTTATCCTCAAATGGGATGAGGACATAGTTAAGCCATGAAGGTACACAAAGTTTGACTCTCTTTGGAGTGGTCCATACATAGTATCTAGTTTCAATTCCTACAATGCATTCTAACAACAAAAATGGATGGCAAGGAGATTCATATCCCAGTCAATGGGATACATATGAAACACTACTATTAAGGAAGCTAAGTTACATGTACATAGTTAGTTTGTATTCTTTTCCTCCAAGTGTTGTTCTAGCACATTAGTTTTTTTTTCCCAAATAAGTGATTTGTTTACATAATTGCATTACTATATTAGTTTCCCTACTTTATATGTTTTTCCTTGCCTTGGTGGGATTGTTATCTTATTTAAGTCAAATAGCTTTCTTGCAGTTCTAGACCAAAATTGTGTTTGTTCATAAGTTCAAGAGTCTGTGAATAATTTGAGTTCTCAATCATAGTAAGCATGATTCCCTATGAGTCACTAAATATGTTGGATAATTTTAGAACACATACAAAGCATCTAATTGGATAGATGAGATGAATAAAGTTATGGATGGAATGAGTGGTCCAAAGATCACATATAGTTTTCAAAGATTTTAAAACACTTTAAGTAAACTTAAAGTGTAGTTTGTCAAATTTTGAGAAAGTAGGTTTCCATGTTAATTAAAAATTTCAAGAATATGAATTAGTTTTTCACAATCCTCAAAATTTCATTCGATCTTTAGAGATTCAAACAATAGTTCAAGCAAAAGTTTAGAATAACTATACCATCATCGCACGTCTCATAAAAATGAATAGACCAATTTTATTTTGTATTTTATAAGAAAGCCTCTCAGTCCAAAATATCACATATACATGAAGTTATTCATGCCTAAATCATGATTTGAGAATTTCATATCTTTATGAGCTTATTATCTCAAGATATAGGTCTTCAAAGATGAACTTACAGAGTGGGATGTGCACATAAACATCAAATTTGAATATCATAAAATAGTCAAATGGCTTCAAAATTTACCAAGCATGAATGCAAAGTTGATAGATGTCAAAATCCAAGGAGATAAGATTAAATATAATGGTGAGTGATGATTAATAGAGTTATTTTGTATCAAAGATCTAACAGAGTGTTTTTGATCATGCACCTAAGATCTAATAGTGAACATCAAATTAAAAAGTTAGAGGATCTTGAGATCAAGTGAGGGACTGATAAGTTTCATGATCATGACAAGCTAAAGGATCAATTTTACACATTTGATCTTACTGATAAAGGTTAATAACATGCATTGATTCATGCAAATAAGATCAATGGTGTGTTGTATAAGGATCCTAGATCGACAGCAAGGTCGACATGTGGCATAAACACTTGAAATTGATGGATTGACTTAAAGATCCTAAGGGTCAACATAAGTAATAAAAGTGTCATAATCTCAATGATCCATATCAATATCAATTGCCAATGTCAAAAGTCTAAATCTAGGGACTTCATAAAGAGCAAATGTGGCATAAGGTTAAACCAGAGTAAATATTTCAAGGGGATGACATAAAGGCAGACATGTTAGACAAAGGATTTTTCCACCTTGATTAGGTATAATACATAAATTCAAGATAAAACATGATATAAGTTAGTAAGAGCAAACCCTACAAAGTTTTCTAACACCATTAAAGTCCTTTGAAACTTTTCAATATATTATAGATGTACATTTTACATCTCATTTAGATTCAAGAAACCCTAGCCTATGGATCTTCATTTAAAATCATGACAATATGAAAACCAATAGGGTTATTGGTTTTCATCAATAATAGATCTATATTGAGGATTTAGAAGTAATGTCAGAATGGTGACTATGTAAGGAATGTTATAAAGAACATTAATGAGTAATCTAAAGTAATTTCCCATTAACATGAATAACATAAAGCATGATTGTGGATGACAGTGGGGCATTTAGTGTTTCAAGGTCCTTAAGGACTTTTTCCTATTTTATCAATTATGACTAAACTTCCTTGAATTGATGCTACTTGATCAAAGGTGGTTGGGTCACATTTATTAATGGCTATCTATTCAATTCCCTCTCTCTCCCCTTTCTTCTATATATTCCATTTTATTTCCCATTAAAATGGGATGACTCTCAAATACTTTTCTTAGAGACAAAGACTTTTATGCTTTGTATATGCCAAATTTGTATTATAACACCTATTTTATATAATAGAGACTAGATTCTTCCATTTTCAAGTTGAAATGAAGTGTGTCTTATGAGTTCATTGATGTGGTTATGTGAATCCATGATTTCCTTTGCCTTTGTCTAAATTCCCTCACTTTCATGAAGTGTTTAGTATCTCCCATAGGTCATTATAAGTGTATATATAGTATGTTGATTAGTTATGAAGTGGAAAACTACCCTCCCATGTTAGATTAATAGCTAGTTCTTGCCTTTTAGTCAAACACTTATGTGGAAGCTTTTCAAAAAGTTATTGAAGTGATATTTATCAGTCTCAAAAGTGTCTTATAGTATGTCTTGTGCAATCATAAGTGTTCAAAACATTTATTCATCACCTCATTTGTACATTTTTTCTTGCAATTAGTGTCTTTTTTTTCCTATATCCAATTCATTGGTTAGTGTAAGTGATAGATATAATATGAAACTAACCTTATCTAGAGGCTTAACCTCACCATAGGACACCCACATCCTGAGGTTGTTCCCATTTTATGGCTTAGTTTGGGGGAGCTTGAATAGCTCCCCCCATGGGTGAAAATTAAGACCATAATAGTTTATGTCATACCCAGTGGGACACAAAGACATTATCCTTGTCATAATTGAAGTTTAGATTTGAGGAGAGGTATTTTTAGAAGAAGACATACATCATTATCAAAAGATGAATATTCTTAAAGTTATAGGTTTATAACATCATAAAAAAAACACTTTCATGCCTAAGGTTACTACAAGGTCAGATAATAAAGGTATTCCCTTTAAATTAATTGAGTTGTCTTCTATTTCATATAAAAGAGTAATATTTAATAGGATAAAACCTTATCCTCAAAATCAATATTCATCCCTTACTCATTATATTATTTTAAGCGGTGTAATCCCCCTACCCAAATGGCCATAAAAAATCTAGTATTTTCTCCATTCAATAGAGCTAGTCCATTATACTTAGAAAAATATGATGATATTCCTATTTATGCTCTTAAAATAATCCCATTATTTTCTATAGAAGATCAAACTACTACTATTTAACAAATCTAATATGTCACCAACCTTTTTTTTAGTTCATAATATTATTCAAGATAATGTAGTTATTATATTGTTCACTGCTTCATTCAAAGGAAAAGCACTGTAGTGGTATATAAACCTTCCAATAAATTACATAGATACATTGGATGAGTTAGGTGAAGCCTTATTAAAATAATTCGAAGACAAATCTGATCACCTATCCTTTGTTGAATAGTTGACTACCATTCAGAGATACCCCCATGACTTCATGTCTAATTTTAACCTTAGATTCTGAAAGACATGGGCTAGAATACCTACATTAGTTAGGCCATATCCAAAATATGATTTCTTGTATTATCTAAAAGACCTCAATTATGATATTAGTGTGATGATAAAATGAATGGGTGGTATTACCTTGTCAGATGCCTATGAGGTCTC
Organism: Torreya grandis; assembly: GCA_037957365.1. NCBI lineage: Eukaryota > Viridiplantae > Streptophyta > Pinopsida > Cupressales > Taxaceae > Torreya > Torreya grandis. The sequence goes on from JARHVA010001889.1 coordinate 239,302, forward strand.
CATAAGGGAAAAGAATAACTTAATACAAGTTGGTAAACTTTCTCCAAGGCTTACAATGATCATATTCCAATAATTTAAGCCTAAGCCATTCCCTCAAGTTCCTTAGATTCCATCTATATCCCCTATTCCATCCCTTAAAGAGCAAATATAGTCCCTCATAGTTAAGCTACTAAGATTAGATAATTGAAAAGTATGTTACAAGATTTTCGGAATGAAATAGTTCAACTCAAAAGACCAAAATACCAAGGTAGGAATTATCATAAATAAAACCAAAACACCTATCATCCACTTGATAATCAAAGGCCTCCTTATTAAGGGTTCAGAGAAAGTAAAACACCCTACCAATCATAAGGGGCCATAAATCATGCTTAAACATATGCAACCCTCAATCCTAATATACCCTCAAGTTTAAGACTTGTTGTTATAACACCTCCTCAAAACATGTTAATGCAATATTTAGGTTGGCAGCCATCTAATCCCAATGATTCTCAAAATCAAACCTTAGTGTCACAAAATATTAAAATGCCATAAATGACACTTGAATAATTTTATCTTCAATAAAATCAATACCATGAGGTAATATTATCATCACAAGGTAAAAACCAACAAGTTTAAGGGAAGCCTAATGCCATTAATGTAAATTAGCTCATGGATGATCATGTAGCATTCAATCAAGTCGAGACTAGCAACATAATTAGTCAGGTTATAGCCCTGACTAGAGCTAAAATAAGATCTATTGATGAGGTTAACTATGTAATAAATAATTTAATTTATCCTAATGTTGTCCCTCAACATAATATCAAAGATCAACCTACTACCCTTGTAACATAAAAAAATTAGAATGTAGATGTTGGGAAAGTTCCTCAAGTAACTATAGTCTGTGAGCAACTAGTGATTCATAACTTACAACTACAATCTAGTGGAGTTAAATTTAACATAATAGATAAAATTAATAAATATAATGTCAACATTAGTATGTGGGATTAGCTTTCTATTCTAAGATAAAATGATATGGTCATCTAAGTGATTTCTACCCTCAAAATGTCTTCAGAGTTAGTTGAAACATAAGGTGCCATCCTAACTAACTCAGATCATCCAACTAAGAAACAAGATAAACATGCACATAATATGGTAAGGGTGGAAAAATCTTAAGTCAAGTAAAACTCCTCCCTACCTGTCTTTAATAGTTGTTGATACTTTAGTTAATAATTATATGGTAGACAGTGGAGCCAGTAGCACTGTCATACCTAATCAAATTATAAATAAGCTTGGTCTTATCTATGAGTCAATTACTAAGGGTGTGTTTTAACTATATGGGTCACCAAATAATATAGTGGGCATCATCAAAGATATGAAAATAACACTACATGCTTGTCCCAATGTCACTATTCAACAAGATGAAGTTGTAATGGAATTACCTCCCTACTTTGCCATGTGTTTGTCAAGGGAATTTAACACAAAGATTGGAGGATAATTATCATTTGATTGGTCATATATTATGTTAATAAATAGTAAGGGTATTAAGGTAACTATACTTTCATAAACTATTGCATGCTTCCACCTAGAGCCATATATGCCTAGTATTATGAACACTAACTATGTCATCATATATGAAGTTCTAGAAAATAGTGAAGTGGAAGCTAAGTCACCTTTAGATGGAATTTATATTTTTTTATTCATGAATGGGCCTCTTATTTACATTAACATGATCCTTATAGGCTAATTTAATAAGAAGGACTTGGTGTTTATTGCCTCCATGAGAAAGATGCACCAATTCTAACCTTGATGAAGGATTATTAATCGAGTGATGGCCTATGGTAGTTATAATTTGATGGGGAAAGGAATAAGAATCATATCGGTATTATAATGATGTTAATTTTTATAATTAAGAAAATTTATGTATCTTCTCTAAATTTTAAGTTTGGATGTTAAAATAATTTTGTAGAATATGAGGCATTGGTCCATGGTTTGTAGTGAGCTAGATAGATGAAAGTCAACAACTTAAGAATATTTGGTGATAGTGAACTAATAGTTAACCAAGTAAGATGTATTAATATATGAAATAATCCATTTCTTAAGTCTTATAATCATAGAGTATGGTACTTACTTAAAGACTTTCAATCTTTTAATATTCATGCCATATAAAGAAATGAGAATAAATATGTAGATAGATTGCTGTCATTAGGGCATATTTTAGCATCCCAACTGATATAAAAATTTAAAATGATTAGTCACACATTAAAGTGTCTGTAAGACCTTATATTTTAGATAATCATGAGAATTGGTAAGGGTTTGAAGATGATAATCAAATTGTTAGGTTCTTATAAGAATAGGTTAAGTTTTACCTAAGGAATCAAGAGAAGTTCTTATAGGAATATGGTGATCATATTGAGAAACTGAAGACAAATAGATTACCCAATGGGTTATTGAGAACATATTCAGTAGGGATGATGAATTGAGAAAAGAAAAGACAACCTTGTCAATAAAGGAGGAACACTATGCCAACATAGAGATTATAGTTGGTAAGAGCCTAAAGTTGGGTAAGGTATGTAATCCTACCAAGATGGAAGCTTTCATTGAGTTATGTTTAAGTTTTGTAGATGCATTTGTATGGAAATATAGTGACCTAAAAGGATTTGATCCAAGTCTAGCTCAACACACCATTGAGTTAGAGGATGAAACTAGGACAATAAGATAGAGATAAAGACCTATCAACCCAAAGCTTGAACCTTTAATGCAAGCTGAGATACATAACCTCATTGAGATAGTTATAATATTTCCAATTAAATACTCAACTTGGGTGGAAAACCTTATTCCACTATGGAAAAAAATGGTGAGATCAGATTTTATGTTGACTTCTATGATTTTAACAAGACTTGCATTAATTATCACTACCCTTTATCATCTATGGAAAAAAAATTATAGTTGGTTTTAGGTTCAAAAATGTTTTCCTTGTTGGATGGTTATAGTGGTTGCAATATTATTTTATTCAAGGAAGAAGACCAATTCAAAACAACCTTCACCAACAAGTGGGGGACATTTGCATATAAAAAGATGCCCTTTGGTTTATCTAATTCTGGATATATTTTTTAGATAGCCATGGATATGGAATTCTAGGTAATTATTAACAATTTTATAATTGTTCATCTGGACGACATAAAAGTGTTCTCAAAAAGTGTAGTTGAGCACATGGCTCACCTCAAGTAAGTGTTTGAAAAGTGTATCCAGTTGGGGATATATTTAAATCACAAAAAGTGTGTCTTATTGATTCATGAAGGTAAGCTCTTTAGACATGTGATCTCAAACCATGGTATGAGTATAGATCCTAATAGGATAGATTCAATTCTTGTACTTTCCCTACCTACGCATAATAAAGCTTTATAAAGCTTCTTAGCTAAAATCAATTTCATAAGGAGATATATTTCATATTTTACCACTTTAGCTAAGACACTCATATTATATTAAAGAATAATCAGAGCTTTAGCTATAAAAAAGGAGTGAAGAGATTTGAGAAGATTAATATGGCCATATCCAATGCTCCTACACTCCTGAACCCATATTTCACAAAAGATTTCATCTTGTACACTTATGCTAGCATCAAAAGCATTTCTAGCATCCTCATGTAGCAAAATCAAGAGGCATTAGAGAAGCCAATATACTTATTAAATAAAGGCTTGGAATAATATGAAACAAGGTAATCATTTATTTAAAATCATGTAATTTTTATAATAAGGTCTCTCTAGAAGTTCAAATACTTGTTATATAATAATAAGATACATTTGATGGTTGCCCATACAAGTATCAAAGAACTTCTCTTAAACAAACATATAAATGAGAGGAGAGATCATTAGATAACAAAATTAATGTAGTATGATGTGGATATATATGTTATAAATCTTGTTATAGGCAAGGGACTTTATGAAAATCTAACCCAAGACTCGCAAGATGCTAATGGGGTGGTTATGATTTGAAATGATGAGCTAGTTACAACTAATCACACCTCACCTTCTTGATGGTTCCAAGACATGGTAAGATACCTCAAATATGGTATTTATCCTTCCCATATAATCCATTTAAAAATAATATTTTTTATATTGAAGTCAATTCCTTTTCTTCTTTTTGATGGTGCCTTGTTCATGAAAGATATCAATGACATGTTGCAAATGTGTATAGAGATAGGCCAAACATACAAATTGATTGAGAAATTTAATGATGGAAATGATGGAGGGAACTATTATACAAAAACCATAGCCATTAAAATTATTATAAGAGGATACTATTGTCCTAGCCTATTTAATGATTGGCATTCATGGGTTAGGAAATATAAATAGTGTGTTATATTTGTAGGAAAAGTGAAGCTTACAGCCTTGCTTCTCCAACCAATTATAGTAGACCAGACATTTATCCAATGGGGTTGAACTTTATTTTTATCATTAATTCCCCTTAAAGTGTAGGAAATAAATAGATCCTAACTATTATAAATTACTTCACTAGGTAGATAGAGGCAGTAGTATTGAAAGAAGCAAACAAGTAAAATGTTTTGGATTTCTATGAGGGTTTGATTACTATATTTGGATTTCCTTATACTATTATTTTTGATAATTATATGGCCTTCATGGGAGCTATGATCAGTCAATGGGTAGTCAAACATGGTGTCTTTCTCATCGCTTTATCAAATTATTATCCACATAGTAATGGCTTAGCTGAGTCCATAAATAAGAACCTATTAAAAAATGTAAGGAGAACTATTGAAGATAATAAGAGGTTATGACACCTCAAGTTAAATTTAGCTCTGTGGGCTGATAGGATCACCTAAAAAATGTCCATATCCAACTTTACACACAAGTTATGTATGGTAAGGAAGTTATATTGCTTATTTATCTTGAATTCCCTACTTTATAACTAATGCATCAACTTGAGGTGTTGGAAAATAAACCAATAGAGATTAGGTATGTTGAGATTATAGAACAAGAAGAAGTTTTAAATCAATCCATGATGAACATGGTATCTCATTAAGAATAGGTGAAGAGTTCATTTGATAAAATAAATGCTTCAAAAAAATTTAAAGAAGGAGATTTGGTCCTCAAATGGGACGAGGACAGAGCTAAGCCATGAAGGTACATAAAGTTTGACTTTATTTGGAGTGATCCATACATAGTATCCAATTTCAAGTCCTAAAATACCTTATAACTTGAAAAAATGGATGGATAGGAGCTTCCTATCCCATTCAATGGGATACATATGAAATACTACTATTAAGGAAGCTAGGTTCCATGTACATAGTTTGTCTTATTTTCCTCCACGTGTTGTTCTAAAACATTAGTTTGATTTGTTTTATCCTAAATAATTCCTTTGTTTTCACAATTGTGTTACTATATTATTTTCCCTATTTTCTCTATTTCCTTCCTTACCTTGGTGGGATTGTAATCTTCTTTAAGTCAAATAGGTTTCTTGCATTCCTAGACTAGAATTATGTTTGTTTATGAGTTCAAGCGTCTATGAATAATTTGAGTTCTGAAGCATAGTAGGCATGTTTCATTATTATTCACCAATATTTTGTCCAATTTTGGCTCACATACAAAGCTTCTACCTGAATGGATGAGATGAATAGAGTTTTTTATGGAATGAGTGGTCCAAAGATGACATATAGCTTACAAAGATTTTAAAACACTTTAAGACAAATTAAAGTGTAGTTTTTGAAAATTTGAGAAATTAGCTCCATGGTAATTAAAAAATTAAATAACATGAATTAGGTTTTCATAAGCCTCAAAATTTCATTCGAACATTGGAGATTTAAACAATAGTTCAAGCACAAGTCTAGAAAAACTAGACTATCATCACATGTCATGGAGAAATGAATAGAAAAATTTGCTTGTGAATTTTATAAGAAATCCTCTCAGTCCAAAATATCACATGGACATGAATTTATTCATACCTAAATCATGATATGAAAATTTCATATCTTTGTGAGCTTGTTATCTCAAGATATAGGTCTTCAATGATGAACTTGCAGAGTGGGATGTGTACACAAACGTCAAAGTTGAGCCTCATAAAATAGTCATTTGGATTCAAATTTACCAAGGATGAATGTAGATTTTATATATGTCAAGATCATGGGAGCTAAGATAAAATATAATGGTGAGCCTTGATTAATAAAGTTAGTGGGTACCAAAGATCCAATAGAGTAGATTTGATCATGCACCTAAGATCAAATGGTGAGCATCAAATAAAAAAGTCAAAGGATCTTGATATCTACCAAGGGCATAGCAAGTGTCATGATCATTGAAATTTAAAGGATCAATGGTTCACATTTGATCTTAGTGATAAATATCAATGGCATGCATTGAGTCATGTAGATAAGATGAACGGTACGTAAGATAAGGAGCCTAGATAAAAAATGAGGTTAATACATGGCATAAGTGTGTAAAAATAGATGGATTGACTGTAGGATCAATGAAAATAATACAAGTATAATAATATTTATGACCAAGATCAATATCAATGGATAATGTCAAAAGTTTAAAGATAGGGACTTCATACAGAGAAAATGTGACCTAAGGTTAAACCAGAGCAAATATTTCAAGGGGATGCCACAAAGGCAAACATGTTGGATAAAGGATTTTTCCACCTCGATGAGGTAGAATACATAAATTCAAGATCAAATTTAATTTAAGTTACCAAGAGTAGACCCTATAAATTTGTCTCACATCATTAAAGCACTATGAAACTTTTCAAGAGATTCTAGACGTAGGTTTTACATCTCATTTAGATTCAATTAACCCTATCCTATAGATATTCATTTTCAATCATGAATCTATGAAAACAAATAGGGTGTTTGGATTTGATCCATAATATATCTATATTTAATATTTAGAAGTAATGGCAAAATGGTGATTACATAATGAATGCTAGAAAGAACATCAATGAGAAAGCTTAAGTAACTACCTGATAATGTGAAGAACATCAAGCACGATTCAAGATGATAGTGGGGAATTTAGTGTTTCAAGGTACTTAAAGACTTATTATTTTTTTATGAATTATGACTCAGTATCCTCAGGTCAATGCTAATTGTTCAAAGGTGGTTAGGTCACATTTATGAATGGCTATCTATTTAGCTCCCTCTCTCTCTCCCCCCTTTCTTCTATATATTCCATTTTATTTCCCATTAGAAGGGGACAACTCTTAGATATTTTTCTTATAGACAAAGATTCATATTCTTTAGCTATGCCAAATTTTTACTGTAACACTTATTTGATATAATATAGACTGAATTCCTCCATTTCTAAGCTGAATTGAAGTGTGTCTTATGAGTTTGATGCAGTTAACTAAATCTATGTTTTCCTTTGCCTCTACCTAAATTCCCTCACCTTAATGAAGTGTTTTTTAGCTCCCATAGGTCATTATAAGTTCATATATAGTTTTTTATTAGTTTAGAAGTGGATAAATTCCCTCCTATATTAGATTAATAGCTAGTCATTACCTTTTATTGAAACACTTATGTGGAAGATTATCAAAGAGTGAATGAAGTGATGTTTAACAGTCTTAAAAGTGTCCTATAGTGTCTTTTGAAAGCATAAGTGTTAAAATCATTGGTACATCACCTCTTTATACATGTTTTCATAAAATTTGTGTCTTTTTTCTCCCTTTTCTAAGTCAAAAGTTAGTGTAAGTGATAGATCTAATAAGAAGCCATCCTTCTCAGGAGGTTCAACCTCACCATAGAACACCCACATCCTAAGGTTTTTCCCATTTTATGGATTAGTTGGGGGACCTTGAATAACTCCCCCATGGGTGAAAATTAATACCACAACAATATGACAATGACAATGGTGAAGATGACTTGTGGTGTGAAATTTAAAACTCCAATCGATGTTTGATTTACATGATATATAATGTAGTGTTATTATTTTTCTACCACCCAATCCATATGTTTGTATTTATTAATGGTTATTTTAGGTGTGACTTATTCCTTTCATCTTTTCCCTATTTTCCTAGGAGTGGTGTGTAAATCTTATCCTTCATCCTTCAATGCCTCTTATACCTCACACATCTAGATACTTGGTTGATTTTTTTATGTGTAACCCATTTTTTATTGTATTCCCATATTAATAATTATCTCAATATATCTAACCTAACCCACATTAAATATATTCTATATCCTTGAATGAATAATATTTATCCATGTAAGGCCTTTATCATGCTATAAAGATATCTTCCAATGGAAAATATTATGGATAACTATATGGAAAGAGTCATACATGATTTGAAAGGGTGTTATTGTAGTATTATTAGATGTCACTTTTGTACATGAGATTAAATAAATTTCATTTTTAAAAATATATATAAATTATTAACATACAACCCTAAAGTTCAATTAGAAGTGGTACAAGATTTACAAATAATTTTGTTTACAACAATGAAATTCCCTCACTCAACTCACTAAATTTGAATTAAAAGGTTGTATAATTTATTACTACATCTAAATGCATGATAAAAAATGTTTACACTTATTTACAATTAAAAAAATAAATAGTACAATATAAAAAAATACAATGGCATTAAACTTTTTCTTAGCTACTCAATTACAAGTTATTTATGATAGGGATTGTGTATACCCCCATTAAAATTCCCAAGGGTAATATCAACATCCAATTTGAATATATTATTAAGCATGATAAATTAAAATGAGATAAAAATACTAAAAAACTCAAGTTAAAAGAATAATAAAAATGGCTTACACACAAGATTACATAGTACACATGATTTAACTTGGTAAAACACTTTGGGTAAATAACCAACATAATAACTCCTTATTTATTTTATTAACTCAAACTTTTATTATGCAAAAATTTAATTTCAAGTTCTAATTTTCCCCTATTGTATATGTGATTATATAGAAGCACTTTAATAGGTAACCATCAAAGCAAAATTATAATACCAAGGGTACCAAAATTATGGGATATCTAGAATATGGTCTGAAAAAACCAATATACTATAAAATAGAGTGTAAATCATGAAAAATGCACAACATATATCCAAAAAAATGCAAAATTTGTGTGTACCAGTTTCTAAAATATCATGTATTACATATGGCCTCATCCAATGAATTTTAATGTCTTTTTCATGCCAAACATTATATATAAACATATATACCCCTTAGATAAATTTTTATATAACACACATATTGTCAAACTTCATGATATATTAAAGGTGCATGTCAAAATATTCCTTGTCATCCATTTGACCAACATGCACCATACAAAGATAATGCACCAAAACTTCCATACGCATGACCACTTCCATCTCGAAGCCTAAATAGAAAGTGTATATTTGTCTATGCACATAAAAGTGGAAGGATATACCCATAATACTATAGAAACTTGATAATCCTAGTCATGTAAACCCATGTAACAAATATTCATCAATTTATGATTGAGTATTGTATTAAAAGTTTCAATCATTCCATTTGTGAGAGGATTATAAGGGGTAGTTTTATGGTGTGAAATCATTAATTATGATAATAAAACATGTAATATTTTGTTCATAAAATGTGTGACATGATCATTGATTAATCTTAAATGACATCCATAATGGCTAAAAAATGTTTCCCACAAGAAGTGCACCATTATTGTTGTAGTGCAATTTGTGGTTATCCTCACTTCTTCCCATATGGTTAGGTAGTTTATTATGGTGTTAATATAACACACGATAGTTATATTAATGGTTATGGAAATGGGTCCTAAAACATAAATAAACCACTTATCAAATGGATCATGAGTAGTGATATGAATCATTGGTATCTCATCATAGTGATTAGGTTTACTAACTCATTGACATACATTCATATTTACACAATCCTTCTCATCCTTGAATAATTTTGAATACCATAGGATAATTTATTTATTTATTAAAGTGTCATCCTAGGAATAATTATAACCTGAAATCTCTTCATTACCACACACATAACCTCATCACATTTATATTTTAGAAAACAATGTCATAGGACTTCCTCTTGATAAGCTTCCACATGTACTACTAGTTGTCTCTTATACTATTATTTCTAATCACTTAGAGAAATTAATGAAGTGAGTAGTGTGGTGATGTTAGTGAGGTCCTTAGAAACACATTTTACTTGGTATAATTATGCATTTAACATGATGTTCTATGTGTTTTACACATATTCCCATGTATTAATGTAAGATAAATGATCTAGGCAAGATTTGTTTTATTGTTATAACAACCATGGATAATTAAAATTATTGGAACATAAAAATACACAAGCATATCCTCCTATGTAGGAATGTCTTGTAAACATGGTATTTTTTTGCTTCACAGTCTGTAAAAAATACAAATAGTGTAGCCAAAATATACAGACATAAATTCTCAAGTGTATAAATCATAGAAAATTATTTGAACTTAGTTGTTGATTAAGCTTATAACTAGAAAATAAAATATTATTATCCATCATATCATCCCCCAATTATGCCAAAAAGGAGTTAATCATTGTCCTTGATACATCAACATGGATAGGATATGAAGTATTCAAATCCAAGAATATTATTATGGATGAACTTAAAATATTTTATTTAAATGTGTTGAATTCCTCCAAATTCTTCTCACTTCATAATTATGGTCCATCCTTAAAAAACAATTATTCCATTAGCAATTTTCTTTTTTTATAGTTCCTATTGAGCTTATGATAGTATCTTGTGTGACCAAAGAATGAACATACACCTCATTAATTGGTTGGTGAATGTAATTTAAATATAATGACTAAATTTTATAGGTATTAACATAGAATTATTTTTAAATAACATGGCCAATAAATGACCCAATTTTTTTTTTTTAAAAACACACTTCTTAAGAATTAATAAAATTTGTAACTATAGAAAATGTTAGAACATCAAATGAAAATTATCACAATAATCCTTAACCAACCTATATACTATCTATTAATCAAGTTTTACTTAATTTAATTAGTGATTGAAGTATTTAAATGTTAGGACCATAATTCATGAGATCACATTTGTCATGTGTTTTATCTTGAAAGACAAAATTATAAGTAATGGATCCACATTCCACCATGTCTTTTTTTGTCTTGTCCTCCTCCTTGATCTCTTTTTGATAATATGTAAATAACCCATCAGTGAATGTGTAAATATTTAAACCCACAATTTATTTTATAATATATTTAGTGAATAGGGATAGAAAAGGGTGAGTGACACATGTGACATTCAATAACCATGAACTAATCAATATATGAAAGCACTCATATTTATTAATATTTATCAATGTGGGACTTACCCACTCATATTATTAAATGAGATAATTAAATCATGAGTACATGTTTATTTAATATTTCCATTTGGTGTGTAGGTTTGGGTTCATCCTATTTGGCCACTTGTGCACAAGTCTCTCACCATCCACTAGTTTAGTCTTGATTGTTTCCAAATAAGGTTTTAATCCCTTCATATTCTTTTTGTTTCATGATAAAATGTATTAAAAATCATGAATGAGTTTGAAAATATGATTCAAATCTCTATTTGTCCAATAATCACCAATGATGGTGAATTTGGTTCTTCATGAGTGTATATATTAACTTCAGTGTTATTTATGGGATCATGACAATAATTTTAATTATCCTCTTATGCCTCCACATAATTTTTTTATTTATAGGATGTTTTTACACTTAAATTTTTTATAGTTTCATATGGTGTTTCTTATACTTGGGGCATGAATTTATATTTATGATACCTATAATGCAAATTTTGATTCATTAAAACCTCTTCATCCTATTCAATTGATTAATTATTTATGGTTTACTCTTTACACCTCTTGGGAATTGCTAGGACTTTATTACTATGTAATTTTCATATTAAATCCTTAATTATATCTGCATCATAGAAGATATATCAACACAATTAAAGAAAGGGTTGGTATAGTTTTGGCTTGGGTGTGAAAAATTATAAAGTATGCAAAAAAATGACCCTTACCTCTCGCCATTTAGTTGTATTGTGGTGAATTTCATACATAATTCATCATGTGTGTGCCCATATGTTTAGTATTTAATTAAATTCATGAACCCATAACCTCTAGGTAACCTAATGTGTGGTCTTTATCCATGTATATTCATATGTTTTAAGATGTCTCTCAGGGGAAGATTATCCACCATAGCTCTATAAGCCTAAATAATTATTTATTCATTCAAACTTGGTTTGTATTTATTATTTAAAAATGACCTAGGTTTTTAACTTGGGTTTATATGTATTCATGAATGTATGATAATACTCCTTAGGGTGTAGATTAAATTGCATAGTCTCTCTTCCTCCTTTGGAACACATGCTTGCATATTTTCTAAAAGGTAATTAACATCCTCAAATATTTCATACCATGTAAAATCAATAATATTATTTGTAATAAGGTATCATACATTAATTATTTTGGAGGATACATCCAAAAATGAAATCTTGTTGTCCTTAGTTGAGATAATTATTCCCTTGGATTGCATCATGTTTAATTCTGTTGTATATGATGTAAATTATAATATCATGACATGACATTTAAACCTAGTTACTTGATAGTAATCTTTTACCCATCAGTCAAAAGTGATAACTGTGGCATCTAAAATATAATTTACATCTTCCCACCCTAAAATGCCTTTGCCATCTCCATTCAAATGTTGGTCACCCTATGTAGTAATGTTGTAGATGTGGTTATATTTTTCATCCATGTATATAATTTTAACATATATTGGTCCATGTTTAGGATTAGGAGGGATTATGATGAAATTTTGTTTTGATTTTTAAATATAATAAAATGATTTTTGAAGTTCATGTCTGTATTATTGGCATAACATAATGGTCGACCAAGTAACACTAGGTAGTTATCAACTTCAACCAAATCAATAATGTCGATGTATACATTGAATTTCACCTTAATTACATTAAAAATAAGATTCCTTGGGATTACCAATGGTTATGCATGAGTTTTTAGGCCATATATAAATAATGAGGTGAAGGCCTTGATTGAAAACTATCTATCTTTCTACATAATAATGTTAACCTCAATGATATTTAGAATCAAAACATCAACTAATTTGAGGTAGTCTAGCTTGCATAGAGCCTAATGGGATCATCCAAGGATTATCCCTTTGACTTATTAAGTGTAAAACCATAAATTAACTTGAGGTCTCTCAACTTTCCTATAATCCAACTCAATCATTTGAATATTATCCCTTTAACTTATTGATTCTACTACTTTCACTAATTTTCAACCCAAGGTGTGCATTTGGTATGCTATCAACCCTGAAAATATAACACTAGTCTCTTTCAAAGAGTTTCATAAAATTTAATTTATAAAAGTATGTTTCCCTATGCACAACCTTTGAATATTCCCACATGTAAATGAAAGTCATAAATATAATTTAAAGTAAAAACATACATAAATGAAATGAAATGGAAATGCACACATAAAAAAAAATCATCTAATGGATATGAAACTAGACTACCAAATCCATGTGAGTGGGCCCTACCTCAATTAGATTGGATATCAACTCTCCTCCTTGATTAAAACATGATTAAATAAAAGTAACATATTTATTCATCCAAATGGAATTGTTACATATACATTAAAATATAATTTCAACTTAAATTAGATAATAATATGGTCTAACCAAATTGATCTTTACTTTTTTACTAAATTACTTATAAATTATTGTAACTAAATTATAACCCATAGCTTATATCTCAAATAGATAAGATATTTTAATATTATAATATATAAAAAATATAGAGTTTATAACCATAATCTATTTTTATTCCTAAAATAAAATAATCTAAACAACAATATTAAGATAACATAAAAATTATATTATGTTGTAATTAACAATCGCATACAATAGAAAATATAAATGAGTCTATTTAATTATTGTAATAGTATTGGAGGTATTTCCAATGTAGGAAAAATTCTTATATTGGATTATTAACATTTACTTATCTTTTCCTTTATTATAAGAGCAATCACATTCTTCATATCATGGAGTAAATCTACTTCAAACCATCAACGATATATCACAGTTACCACAAGATGTCAAGACTATATGTTATGAGTTAGCTCTAGCTTTTATAGATAGGAAACCAAGTTGATATGGGTTATATACCTAGTTTATATGGGTTATATAAAAAAAATTACGTGTTGGATAATAGTTTCTATAGGATATAAAATGACTGCTATGGGTTGTAGAACATATGCTATGAGCTACATAATAGATGTTATGATCTAAAAAAAATTTGATATAGGTTGAAAAATAATTATTATAAGTTTCATATAGTTTCTATAGGTTCCACTTAGTTTATAAAATGTGTACCTAATTTATATAGGTTATAATTGGTTATTATGGGTTGTGCCTAGTATCTACTACAAATTATCAGTATCTTGATATAACCTTTTACTCTTATGGTTTATAGTGTGAACATCTTGTAATAACTATATTACACATTCCTCAATTTTGATTATTAATACCATAAACATTCAAGACATTAAATCACACTATTTTTATATAAGGATAACTAATTATAACCAAAACAATGTGAATATATGTTATTATAATAATATGTGCATATATCAACATAGTTTATCCCAAAGGAGTGTGAATAGAAACATAGGAAATTATTTTATAAATCTATAAGAAGTAGGATGAGTGAAATTTTTTGACCTCATCACTCAAAATATATATGTCTATTAGGATATCAAATACTAACCAACCATATATTATTGCAAAAATGGGTATCTTTTCATCATAACCTACATTTTATGTAATCTTGAACTCACTTTTATTGTCAAGGTGTCGTGTAGGTACTTCAATATTTTATGTGAGGTTATAAATACCCCCATTTTTTTTATCATAGGTACCATCCCTTATACATGAAACATTGATAATACATTAACTAGATCACTATCCATAGGTTCATATGAAACCTTATGATGAAGTGATTATTTTTTCTTTTCCTCCTAATTCTAAGAAAATTGGAACTCACTTTGTAAGTTTATTATTGTTTACATTACTTCTTGAAATATCTACTTATGAAAAATATATTGGAATAGTTTTTTGAATTTTATACATGGTTCACTTTATCTTATGGTTTAAGATCATACCCTTATCAAATCTTCTCAAATGGTGTGGCATGATGACATGTAATGGCCACTACATGTCATGATATTTACCTTTGGTCCTTGTACTTCTAACCTTATTCATGTTGGAACATTTAATTTTTAAGTTGATACAATTATGTAACCTTATAATATGTTAGTTTATTTAATAATAATGTTTTATTATTTATTAACATGGGTTGAAAACTTAAATTAAATAAATAATAAGACATTATTTTATTATTGTTGGGTTCCTCAGGGAGAGGTTGGACCCATTGGTTACAATGATCCACCTCCACACCCCATTATTAAAAGGAATTTTAATTTGGTAATGTTCATGCACAATAATGTGTGTGATAAATCATTATTGAGACTATGTTATATATTTATGTGTGGAAAGTATTACTCTAAAGAGTTATGTGAAGAACTTGTGGAGGAGAAGTGAGAAGTTGTAAGGATTGTATTGGGTAAAATGGTTTCTATGATATGAATATATCAACTATGTGTTCTTAACCTATATTTAATGTTTTTACATTTATATCCATTTTCATTTCTCATTGTGTATCTTTGATAATGCATTCTCATGTCTAGATCTATCGGTGTATCTATGTATCTATACATTTGCATATTCAACATGTATATTCCATGTTTCTTACATGGTTTTAGAGGTAGTGTGATGTGTTTATGTTTGGAGACATTTTTTGGATCATTAAAGACCTATTCAACCATATTTTTAATGAAAATTTGATCTCATGGATGACCCATGTATGACTAAGTCAAGTGAACAAATAAAAAAAATCATTTCATTTCATTTCATGCCAAGATTTCTCTTCTAGAGTGAATATCTTCATTATTTATCCCTATAAACACTCCAAAGAATCTTTTCTAAGGGTTTATAAAAATATTTTTCTTGAAATTTGTTTGTTTCTTGAGATGTAATTATTGACTTCTAGATCCTCCTACCTAAAGGATTTTTTGAAATTTTTTTTTAAAGATTTTGGTGTTATTTTGGTGTGTTGAACATTGGCTCAATCATTCAAATTTCTAGAAAAAAAATTGTTAAACATCCTAAGGAATCATAAGCATATTTTGAATTATTTATCATCCACATAGGCATCATTTTATGACTTGGTGGGCTAGAAAAATAGTTTTGTATCATAAAAAATGGTTTTGATTGCATCTTTGGCATTGGAAGGCCAATTCATGGTGATTTACAAAATTTAAGGGCCTTTGATGGCCTTTTTGACTCTCCAAAAAGCTACCCTACACCATACCTACACCATTGTAGATGCAGGAAAACATACATGTTAGTATTAAATTTTCAAAACTTATTTAATAAATAATTATTTTATTAAGTTCAATAATTTCCTTATAAATCAACAAGGGTTTTTAAATCTAAAAATAAAAAACCCAAAATTGATTTTACATGCATAATATATATTCATATATGCATATATACATATATGTATATATACATATACATACATACAAATGTGTGTGTGTGTGTGTGTGTGTGTGTGTGTGTGTGTGTGTGTGTGTGTGTGTGTGTGTGTGTGTGTGTGTGTATTGTGTATGGAAAATCAATTTTGGATTTTTAAATTTTACATTAAAAAACCAATATAAATAGGTTTGGGCCCTTGATAATTTTATTGAAAGCTATTTAATTTAATAAAATGATTACACACACACACACACACACACACACACACACACACACACACACACACACACACACACACACACACACACACACACACACACACACACACACACTCATGCACGCTAACACATGCACGCATGCACACACACACACAAATGCATGCACGCACACACACACACATGCACATAGGCATGCATGATTTCATGCACTAATGCATGCATCCACACACACCCACACATGCACACACATGTATGCACATATGCACATGAACACACATACACACATGTTCACACAAATGTAGACACACACATATTATTTATACAATATTTTAAAATAAATTTAAATATAGTATCATGAATGTGTTATTTCAATTGTTAGTGTAGAGGAGTTGGTAGGTGATATTTTACTAGGCACTTGTGAAAACAAGGTCTAGAGTTCAAAACCCTATAAATATTTTATATTTGGTAAATATTGGTCAAATATAATTTATTTTTTCAAATTAATTATTTTATAATCCTTTTGGATTTATGTTCTTAGTATCTCACATTGAAAACCTTAGTCATTTGTTAACTTTTTATGACCCTTGATCTAGGTTATTCCTTGTCAGCCATGGTCATGTGACTAGGTGATTTCTATGTTTTGTAATTTTGAATGCATTTATATGATCCATTTAATATTTTTTTTTATATAACAATTTTAGTGTTCAATTTTTTTTTCGACACTTGTGACCTTTTGAAACACTTATGACTATCATTTGTGTTGATTATATTTATATAATATGATTTTTTTTGAATTCAAATAAGTGGATATTTTTTTTAACCCTAAAAGTTTGTTTTCATTGAAAAAAACTATAAAATCACATTAAAATATCATTTTTAAAATCCTTTTTAGTGTTGTATTGTCCATTTTAAATGGAAGGTATGGGTTTTCCTAAATTTATGCTTCATAAATTTCAAATGATTAATAGATCTAATTATAATATATGAAATTTTTTAATTAAAGATAAATTTATGGATTAGAATATGTGTAATATAGTTTTTGGGATGAAAAATCCCCCATCGAGATGACATGTGACACCTAAGTTTATAACTATGTTTCAATAGAAATCGTAAGAAGCTATGTCGATTATTTTATAAATTATTAAGGATGATTTCTTAAGACATATCAGAAATCAAGAGTATATTAGTGATGTATGGAAAATCCTTAAATATATGAATGAGTTCAATCATATCTCTAAAATTATTAGGTTGATTCTTGAATTGCTTACTACACCTATGAAAGGTGATGAAAAAGTTATTAATTTTATAATGAAAAATAAAAACATTAAATCTCAATTAAATAGTTTTTATTATAATATTATTCGAGATTCAACTTAATATTCATGAAAAATTTCAAAATATTATTTTAATTCTTAATTAAAAATAATAAATAGAGAGAGATATCCTTGACCTCACTACTCTATCTACACTTCTAATTACAAGAAATCAAGCAATGTCTAATTTTGATTCTAAAGAGAATGCCACTCAATCACTTCTCAGTCTAGCTCCTATTTGTTAAAATAATATAAAACAAAATTATAGCCCTAATTCTACCAATGGTGAAAATAGGAACAAGAATTGTGGTATTAAGAATCATAAAGTTAACTTTAATAGGAATTTTAATATGTGTGATAAATTTGGTCATAGAAGGTAAAATTGTTATATAAAAATGATAGAGATAATTATAAAACCTATAAAAATAACAAAGGGAATAAATATAATAGAAGTAATTATAATAACCAAAACCATAATCAAAAAAATAATCAGGAATGTAATTCTAATGTTATTGTGTTATATGTTGTATTGTTTACTTATAATGAGAATGAATTGATTTTAGATAGTGGTGCATCACACCATATGAATTTATTATCTAATAGTATATATATATTTATGAAAACATTTATTTAGGAGATTATTCATTTTTAGAATCTACTAAGCAAGGAAAAACAAATTTTGTAAATGTTGTCATTAAAGATGTTTTCTATGTACCTAAATATAAGAAAAAAATTATTATCATGTTCTCAAATTACAAAAGATTATTTAATTTTAACTTTTATTAAGTATAAATAGTCTATTATAAGTCAATATAGTTTTATATTGTTGAATGTGTTCAATAAAATGGTTTATACATATTTTATGCTTCTTTTGCATGTTGTATTTCATCACATAGTAGGGATGAATCTCAATTATGGCATGAAATATTAAGACATGATAATTTTATAAGTTTAAAGGATATTAATTCTCATAATATTTTTTTTTAAAAATTCTTTCTATCTATTTTCATCATGAAATTTGTGATCCATGCTTATGTGGTGAGCAAAAGACTAACCCCTTTCACAAAAATCATGATGTGAATTCCTCACATCCTTTATACTTAATTCAAAGTGATGTTATATGACCACTTGATCTTTCATCTCTTTATATGTTTTTAATTTTATATATCATCATACTATAATTATTTGGTCATATTTTATAAATAAAAATATTGAAGTATTATCTAAATTCAAAGAATTTAAAGCTATTGTTGAAAATGGTTCTAATTTTTCTATTAAGTGATTAAGATATGATAACTTTGATGAATATATTCATAATTAATTTTATCATTTTTCATTAGTTTTATAATTGAAAGGGAAATAAAAACTCACTATTACCCACAAAAAAATGGTATTTCTAAAAGAAAAATTGCACCGTTATAGAAATTACTAGAACAATATTATATTTGATAAATGTTCCTAAGTTATTATGGGACAAATCCATGAATAATTATATTAATATTATGAGTAGGGTACCTAATAAATATTTTCATCTTTATAAACCTTTATAAATGTGAAATAAAAAGAAACCAAGTGTGGCTCATCTTAAGATCTTTCGTAGTCTAACTTCCATCTTTGTTCCTAAATCTAAAAGAAAGAAACTTGATCTCAAATCATAGTCGTCCATATTTATATTTTATGGAGGTAAAAAGAAAATATTAAGAGTGAATGATCTATATGAAATACAAATAAAAAATAATAGTAATGTTTTGATCCTTGAAAAATCTTTCTATGAGTCCTTTATGGAACCCCCTACAAATTCAAAGTTATCCAAAATTAGATCAACTTCTTCTAGCTATCCTATTACTCTTTATGAATAAATATATATCCTAAAAGAATTTTATCTAATTTTGGATAACTTAGAGTTTGAGGAATCTTATTAATTTAATGTTTAATCTAAAATACCTAAATGGGCAAAATCCCTAATCTAGTCATTTAATCTTGATAACCTTAATAAATTTACAATGAGTCAACATTGCTATCAAGATTTAATGAATATGTACGAATGTAAACTCAATATTTTAAGGAATAAATTCAATATGATAGATGAAATTTTGTTGTGCGATTTAATTAGAATGACTTAATTGAAAATTAGACTTGGGATCTAGTTTGACCTTTTCCTAAAAGACATATTATTAGTTGTAGGTGGCTTTATAAAAACAAATACAACTAATTTGGTAAAATTGATAAATTTAAATAAATATTAGTTTCTTGTGGTTTTATTAAAAAAAATTGAGATTGAATATGTTTAAACCTTTGATCCTATATTGAAAATTATTACTTTTAGATTACTCATTGCTCTTATAGATCAAAATGGTTTCATTATGCACCAAAAGTATGTAAAAAATACCTTCTCGAGTGGTGATTTAGAAGAATAAATATATGTGTCTCATCCTAAATATTTAATTACCCATAAAAAGATTTTCTTTTAATAATTTAAATAAATTATTCTATGGTTTAAAATAAGTTCTTATAGTTTGGTATTTTAAAACCACTAGTTATTTTTAAAAACTAGGTTTCTTTAATTGTTATTTTGATAATGATCTCTTTGTAAAAATTAAAAATGGTCATCTTATCTTAATTTTATTATATGTTAATGATGTTATTATTATTGGTGATATAATTAGTTTAATTATTAAATATAAAGATACACTAAATTAGATGTTTGAAATGATTGATTTCAGCATTCTTCATCATTTTTTAAGAATGTCTATATTTCAAGATAAAGATTCAATTATTGTATCATAGTCTCAGTATTCTCATAATCTTCTTGTTCTCGACACCTAAAAATGGCCACAACTAGCTTTTGATCCAAATTTAGACTGATTCCTAACAACCATTATAAATTAAGCCTAAGAATCATTGAATGTCCCAAATTTTCTTATGCATCATTAATCAAGGCTTATAATCATGTTGAGACATCCTTAATTGGGTTATCCTACCTACGCAACAATAACCTCTTATGGATTCATCCCTAATCATCGTGTGGCATCACAAAAGTCAATTTAACCTATGGACCTATTAAGTGGGGCACATGAACACAAATCAAATTTCAAAAGAGCTAAATGGCTAATCATAATTAATTAACAATCTAAACCAAATTAAATGCCTAGTTGAATTATCCATGTGCAATTAATGAATAACTAAAAAAGGAAAATAAAAAATTTAAGTAGCCTAGCCTTTCATCATGACATTTTTGGTTTGTCAAGCCCTTTGGAAATATACTAAAATATCTCATTTTGGAGACCCATGCTTATTCATTACAAATCATTATTACTTGACAACTATTAGCTCTACTGGTGTTATATGTGACTTACTTAGGCTAGGTTTGAACCCATTCCAAACCTTAACTCCACCTTGACTCACTTTGGATTGGGGTTAGATCCATTTTATATAGATACAATGGCTTTCCTATTTAATTTTAATCTATTTTGGGGCAATGTTACCATACACAAATGACTTCAAAGATTTTATAACAATAGTGTTATAATGTGAAAATTACCTTGAAATTAGTGTTATAATTCTAAATCCAAGCATAAGCCACATCAAATCCACAATGGTGTCAAGGAGATAAAAAGCTTCATTTCTAAATATTTCTTGATCATAAGCCAATAAAGCCACTCAACAATATATTTGGAGCTCCCAAATATGGTAAGAGATGTGTTGTATTTTACATTTTGGTTGTTATTTCATTTGTATTTTGTTACTAAGCTCTCCCTAAGATCTTGGATTGTAAGTGTAAGAGTTAGTATGCTTTTATTTGAGTTTTCTTACTTGAAACTAAAATCTTGATAACCTCCCTTCATGGATTCCTATGATCACAAATGGTAGCTCAATGGGACCTAAAGCATCTCACATACCAAGGAGACAAAAGTGCAGCTCTTAGTTTTTTAAATAAGTGCTTGTTCATCTTAAAAATATGAGTTTTTAATTTGATTTAACGTATTCTATTTTTAGTGTTACCTAAATTTACATAGAAATCGACATTGATTTTTCCTAGTTGGCATCAGTCCTATCTAACTGTTATCAGTTCTTGTGTAGGGAAAATAAATTGAGTTTTAAAGTTTCCTTGAAAGCTACAAGTTATCATTTGTGATTTTAAATCTTTCATACTCTCCATTTGAAAATTTTATTTCATATTTTTTTGAGATTTTATGCTAATTTATGGCTAAAAAATATTTTTTGAGAAAACATTTTTTACCTAAGGGTTCACAGGTAACCAGCATTAGTCTTTATCGATCAACATCGATTCTTTTCCAAGTAACATTGGTTATCTTATAATTGGCATCTATCATTGTTGATCGATGTCAATCTTTGTGTAACAAAAATATAAAAAATTGAGATCTTACATTTCAAACCTTATTTACTAACTTTAAAATGTGATTTAAAGTAGAAAGAAACCCTCTAAAAATTATAGGTCATGCATGGAAAAGTGCCAAATTTGAACATGTTTAATTATTGAAAAATTTCATTTGGTGTTTAAAATAAATTTAGATGGTTTATACTTAGATTATTTTATGAAATTTTTACAAAAAATTCAACTAAGGATAAGGGCACAATAAAAATTCACAAACACTTCCATTTGGTGCAATAAAGTAAACAATTCTCTGTTTTATGCTAGATCTTTATACTTGTTTGTTTTTTTCAAAATGAAGAATGTGTATATACTCTCCCCATGCCCCCTTTAGGAAACTTGGGTGACCAAAATAACTTCTTCATTGAAATTTATTCCTTTATCCAAGGCTTAAAGAGAATGTTGTTAAATATTTCACAAAAACTTGTATGGTGTTGGGTGATATAGATAGAACCTTTAAATGTCTTTTCACTTAGTCATTTATTTTATGCAACTTAGCTTATGATTAGGAGTTCATATCCTCCTCATGAATTTTTTAAGGAAGAATTTACTTTGGTTTTTATCTATCAACATTGTTTTAACCTAGATCCATGATGGGGTATATAAATTAGGTTACATATATATATTATGATTTCCAATGGGTTGAGAAACTAACCTCTCCAATCATAATTAAAACTTGAGTCAGGTTTGGCTAACCAGGGGATTTCACTAAGAAGTACACAAATTATATCACTATACAAAGTAATATACCCTTTCATATTAAGTTATCTAATATGAGATTAATTGACATGAAGAATCTCTAGTGTTAACCACATTTGGGGCCATCTAGATGGTTAAAAATTTAAGTTTTAAAACAACCCCACTTATTGTGGACATATTGTTGATGCAAGGAAAGTAGCCCAAAGTTCCATGTCATCATAAAATATTTTGGAAAAAGAGGGGACCTAAAAACCCTAATTTTAATGCACTTTTATTTTTTTTATTAGCACTTAAAATCCTCCCAAGAGCATTTATATTGATAAAATTCAATAATATTATGCAACCTTGTTAGTTTTAAGATATAGTACATTACACTTAAAGTGTTTATGTCATTTTATCCTTTCTTACTTATTTTTGAGTCTAATCTATCTATTTTTATATTGTATTCCACATCAAAACAAGTTTTTTTTATACTTCATTCATGTATTTGAGGAGGCATTATGCCACCCATTTGACACCACACCTTTGCCTTAGTCTTTTGACAAATCTTTGTGTGCATGCCACTTGATTAAAAAGGGTAACATTATGTTGCCTAATTCAATTAAATTTTTATGCCTTGAAGTATTCAAACTAAACATTGACAACATATTTATAGTATGATAATGTTTTTACACCACTTTAATCATTTGAGAGACTTGGTTGCCTTGTGTCAAATTCCAATTTTCAAAACCAAACCATGTGTGTATTTTGTATCTTTATCTTTTACCATTATGCCATTCAATTATATATAGCTTGTTTTTTGTTCAAATAAGCCTATTTTTCCTAAGTTGAATTTCTAATTAACCTTGACAATTTCAAATCTAAACATTTAATGATTTTTGTTTATGCCTTGTGTAATTTGGGCCTATGCATTGATTTTTCTCTATTGGGTTGTGTAACCTAGGTTAATTCTTTACCAAATTTGAAAACTAATATTTATGCCTTTATTTGGGAGAAAAAATTATATCTCTTCATATTCCTTTTGTTTCATGCCTTATACCAATTTACCAGGTTCATGTCTAAAGTCAAATGCTTAGTTTAGGCTAAAGTGTTTCAGATTTGCTAGATTAAATATCTCACCTTGTTTTTAAGTATATGTTTTGTGCTTATTTGGCCAAAATTCCTTGCACATAATTATTTTTGATCTTATATTTTGATGTCATTCTTTTCCAAAATACCTATAAAATTTTATTTTCTTAGATTAGACTTGTTTGGAACACTTTGGACCTAGAGTTTGGCATGCTTGTTTTTGTTCAACCACTTGACCTTTTGGGTGAGACATATAACATTAGACACTTGATGTTATACTATTTTGTAGCAATTTTTATTAAAGACCATTTTAGAGATACTGCTTCATCCTTAGACCATGTTAGACCAAGTTTGAACCATTTATCCTTTGGGCATTATTATTCAAATTTTTTAGAACTCTAGTCCTTTTGTGGAATGTTCATCATTGATGTGGATATGTCTCACTACACTTATGGTGGAATCATGTAAAATCTAAGTTATGATAAAATGGTTGCACAGATTGAATTTATTTAAGACCCCTATAGTGAATAAGTGGTTTATAAGATGGATCCATATGTTCCTTACAATCCTCAATCTAGGGAACACATCCAAGTGTCATGTTCAGTGGTACATCCTTTGGGCTAGTTGATATATGATGTTAACCATATCAACGATCATAACATCTGATCCCCCACCTATAACATTAATCTTCCTTCATATTGTGTGATCTACCAAGCTCCACAATGTCCATAAATTACCATTTTAGATCCTTGTCTTTTGGCTTCTGCAAGTAACCAAGTTACACAATACCTTACCATTTATATACTAAGACCTCATCTTTTGGCTTGTGTGAGCAATTAAGCTCCAAAATACCCTATAATTTCTATACCACAACCTCATCATTTGGTTTGTGTGAGAAAAAAATATCTATAATTCCCTATAATTTATATAACAAGTCCTTATCCTTTGGATCATGATAACAACCAAGCTTCATAATTCCCTATCATTACCATTCTAGGCTATTTCATGTATGGTAAATTTTTATCCCAACAAAGTTATCCAATCATAACTTTATGAGTAATAGGTACCATCCTAGGCTATAAACAAGCATTTTTTAAGCCTATCATTATCCAACCACTAGCCATTCCTCATCCATTTCCAACTATTCCCCACTTTAAAAAACCCTTACAAATTGTCTAGCCAAAATCAAGCCAATCAATACCTCTCCAATTGAGATAATCATTTGAGGACCACTATCTATTCAAAACTAATATTTCACAACTAATTTTAAATCAAGTCCAAGAGAAAAAACCAATCCATGATGTTATTGATGAACAAATCATTTGTGACAAGTCAACCTATGATGAATCATCTCTTAGTAATATTATCATTATCAAGAAGTCTTAATATAATAAGATAGTCTTTACTAAGTCACTTCTTAATAATTATAACCACCTTTGGGAAAATCATTACCTTCAATATATGCCTATTTTTCAAGAGCCTATCTTTGACAAGATAGTCCCTAAGGAGTTACCTCTTGACCCTTTTCCCATTATTGATGAGTATCACTTTAACAGACTAGTCTCTATGGAGCCCATTATGCCATCATAGGCCATTACTTGTCCAATACCAAGAATTAAACAAAAAATATTTATTATATAATCCACACAAAATGAATAATCATAATTTAATTTATATTTTATTCTTAAATTGGCATCATATTTAGCATCATAAGTAGAACCAACATCAGTCTCAACATCAGATTTAGGGTCTATTGATGCATGTTTTATGCACACCACAACATAATTAGATAGTCTCTAACATTTTAAGATCTCAATGAATGTAAACTCCACTCTAGGGAATGATTTGTAGGTATGTGGTGTAAACAACCTCTTGATGGAATAGCTGGTAGGGCATGTAGGTTGTTGACAAGGTTTTTAGATGAAGGTTTGGTTCATAAAGGATAGTGAATCTAGAGGTGAGTTGGATGGATGGTTTTTAATATAAAATGGATAGATCTAAAAACAAACTCAAAAATGGAGGGAAGGGTAAGGAAAAAAATAAATCTCTTGTATTTTTCATTAATCACTTCCCTCACTAGTTTCTAAAAGGACAAGTGCTCTCAAAACCTATGCTTTTTGCTAGCAGTAATTGCACACACATAATCAGACAAGGCTAAAAAGTATATAGAGATAATTATGTAGGAAATTCATAGGCCTCAGATAAAGGTTTATACTTTAGAGTACCTTTTTCACACTCTTACTCAAGAGATTATGTCTTGGGATAGCAAAGTATCTAAGGTATCTATTATACACACGTAGAAATCTACATCAAAAAAATCACTCATGCACATTTAGAATTATGAATCAGTCAACTTGACTATCTTAACCAATATATTTTACCTATCTCTCATAGTTTTTACACATCTACAAATTAGTACATCAATCAAGATAGTCAATAATACATTTACAAATATTGCACACTAAGGATTATTGAAACATACAACTAAAGAAGTAATATCTAATTACATAAAAATTGGAAAGAAAATACTCAAACACATGAAGTTGACAATAAAAATTAGTTCACTCCTTTGTATTCAAAATTATCTGACAAAAATCTAAGTTGGATTATAATTATTTAGATAAAATTGGGGAAGGGGTCATTTTATCCTCCAAGTCCATGCAAGGTCATTACATGTAATAGTTAGAACATGAGTTATAATTATATTCTACAAATGTATAAGATTGTTATTATAGTTATCAATTTAAGTTAACCTCGACAAAAGTTATGAAACATGTGTATGTGTATGAAGACAAATTCTATTTTTGAGAATATATGCATCATTTTCCAAAAGCTATACATGCCTCCTTTTATAGGTTGTGAGAATAACCTGTCTCCTTTTAGATTAGCCACCTTCAAATGGAACTCAAACTTGCATCACTTTACCAATGCTTTTTAGAACCAATGACACTATTATTAGTTGTGGCTATTATATATAAATCGTGCATTACATACTCACCTATGTTTTTTATATAATATCCCTTTAGAAGGATTTATAGGGTCTTAACTTGAAAGAATTTATAGTGTTTTCTTAATTTATCTTTTATATGCCATGTAACTTCATCCTTATCTTGTTTTTTTTTTGGATCTTCATTTTCATATTATATAACTAGATTAGATCTCATTAGGTCTAGATTTTGGAAAAGTATACTATCAACTTACACCATTTAGTCTTTTACATGATGAAATTTGATGGTGCCAATTAGTAGATCCATGGGGCCTTTGTGCTCTTTATATTCCTAGCTTGAATGTTTTTGTGCCACTTTCCAACTACTTGGGGCTTCTAAGCTCTTGACTTAATGACCCTATGAAAGGGCCCATAGACCATTGATTTTCTATCTAGGGCTCCAATGATGGTGAAAATTATCACCCTCATGGGTCTCTTTGACATTTAAACCATTACATGCATCATTCAATTCATTATACTACCCTCTTGTAGTGGTGACACTTATCACCCTCATGGAGATCAATAATTTCTTTGACATTTCAAGTCAATCTCACATCATTAGATCAACTAAGATCAAGCAAATGCATGTCATCGGATCTTGGCTTGGAAATTTTGACTTGTACTTTGATCACATGGGTAATCCACTTGATAACTCTTTGTTTAGTCTAATCCTATGAGCATAAAAATAAATGACTTAACATAATACTTTAGGAAATATATTAAGGACCCTACATAGATATGTTTGCCCAAGGTATTTATTATATTTAATAAATATGATTAGGGCCTGAGTTAAAATCTTAGACTAAGTTCATAATAAAATGACATATACTTAGGGGTGTCACTTGGTAGTAGGGTATTATTTTAGGGATTTTGTTTGGGGGAAATGTTTCAAATACCCTAATTTCATTAGATAGAATGTCTGAAACACAAAATTTAAAGGAATTAGCCTTTAACAAAAATCATGAAGGGTAAGTGTATTAGGTCTTAAGGGTGTAATTCATAGGAAAAATGTCTAGGATAAGAATCTTGAAGGATAGGTTACACAAATCTTGAAGGGTAGGTTCAAAAGGGCTAAAGGGTAATTCTATCAATGAAAGTGTCTTGGAAAGATTGTTGTGGGGAAAATGTATCAGGAAAATTGTCTGAAGACCAAGTTCTATTAGGAAAAGTGTTAGAAAAAATAATTCCACAACAAAATTCTCCCAATAATAAGTCCAAAATAATAAGTTTGAAATAATAAGTCTAAAAACATAAGCCCAATAGAATAAGCCTAATAGAAAGAGTTAGTCTATGAACTCAATACCAATGCCATTTTTCTAAAGTATGAAAGGAAAATAATTATTATTTTCCTATTATTTTTAATTTAAAACACATAGAAGAGGGCATCAAAGTCAAGACTATAATCTTAAAAAAGAGGGTCCCCATTCTGTATGAAAAGAAGGGGGATGTAGGGTAAATCAAATGGAAACTTATAAGGGGAATACTCTTGAGTATTCAAGAACCCAAAACTTTGGTTACAATCTTAAATCAATCATTAAGTGTGTCACAAAAGAATACATAAATCAAAATCATGAAATATACTCCTAATTTCATTCACACAACATACTCATCTTCAAATTTCTTGGATATGTGTGTGTCAAAACATGTAATTTTTCAAAGGCTTGATGAAACTATAGGTTTGATGTCAACATCTATTAAATCTAAAAATAAGGGAATCTCAGGCATTTATCTATTTCTATCCAAGCATCCATATCCTCAACAAAGATTCCATGGGCTCCTTCTCTTCTAATTCCATTTTTTATTTTAATCATGATGCACAGTAAATTGACCTTATTTCATCATGCAAGCCTTTTTAATTTCTTTTGATCTTTTGAAATCATTGGTTATTTATTATTATTTTTTATTTCATTATTGAATAAAAAAGAGAAGAGAAGGAACCCTAGTGAAATAGTATAATTATAAAACAAATCATTACTAGAACATCCTTGCTAGCCATATCTATACCTAGAATTTTCATTTCCAAGATGTATTTAATGTGATAAGTGCATTTGATCCAATAAAATAGGAAAACTTTATAAATTTGTATGAATTACTTCTAAGAGAAACTTCCATATTCTTGATAGAAGTATTCAATTATTACAATATCCGTAATTGTTCATGATTACATACCTTTATTATGAAGACTCAAAACATATAAATACACACAATCTGTAAATGAGTCTCAAATTACCAAAATTTTAATTTCCCCCTTTCCTACAAGTCTATTTAATCATAATCTTAGTTGTTTTGAATCTTTAGCTTGGTTATAGTTAGAGAAAACATAGTTCAAATTGTTAGAGAAAGCAACAAACAACTAATCTATGAAAGTGGTAATCCTAAACTAAGAATGTAGGAATCTAATCTAAGAAAGCATAAAAATTAATCTAATGAAAACAAATGATATAAAAAAATAAATTTAACCTAATCCTACTCTAAATAAAACCCAAACAAGATGGGGGATGGATTTGGAAACTCTGTTTAGTATGTTTCTCACTCTTTGGTAATAACAAGGTTTTCCCCATTAAAGTTTTGAGATAGGTAGGGATAGCCTTGTATTCATTTAGTAGAGTTTTGAGCATTTCCTTCATATTGTATTAAAAAAAATCAAGGTTACTCATTGGGACATCCCAAACACAATAAACAAATAACTCATCCAAAGTGTCTTTTGAAATGGATATTAGATCTAACCTACAATCTTGAATGCCATCGTCCTCTATGAACTCATTATGGGGAAGGTACAAAAATATTAAATCACAATAAACAATATTTTCCTCAAAAACTTAATCTAAACTCTTATTTTGAGTGTGACCTCCACTATTGGAATGAATCATCTCTTGACTTTCCAAATTCTAGTTAACTGGGGCTCACTATTTATTATTTCAAAATTGAGAGATTCATTCATTATTAATTCCAAAGGAATCATCCCATCCACTACTTATTATTGATCCTTTTATTACTGTTATTTTGAATTGAAACTTTTATTATTGTTATTTTGAATTTAAAGGTATTTGCTTCAATGTCAAATGATGTTGTTGTCCACACACACTAGGGTTCTTGGTCAATCACATAATCAACCAAAGTATCTTGTAAATTAGAATTAGGCACTAAATTTAATTAAACAGCTATCAAATCAAGGCATGAACATCTAAGTGAATTAATTCCATTAAAAGGGAACTCATAAATAGAATCAAAACTATTAGGGGAAGCCAACATACCTTTTTCATTTGCCTCATGATAAAAATATGTACCTACCTTAGGCATAACATAATCTAAAATCTCAACATTGAAGTTTGTATGATCAGAGGAGAACAAATTAGGAATATAATCATCAAATGAGTCTTCTAATATATATTTTGGTGCAAACCAATAGTCATAAGAGTCATCACCACCATTCTCAAATCTAATATCTTATTTTTTAAGGAAAAGTAATTTATCCTATACCTATGCATATTCTCTCATATAGCTGCTAAAAAGGTTGAAAATGTTTTTCTGAATGACAAATTCCACACTATCATTATTTCCTTCAATTATCTCATCAAATATAGGGATGGAATCAGTGTTATCCAATTTTCCTATCTTGATAGATTCCTCTTATTGTTGTTGGCATCTCAATTTCTCCTATAACATTACAATTTATTTATTGATGGATACAATAAACTCTTAATTTGGGATATCTTATTTCTCTTTTTTCACAACACTTGGACTAAAAGGAAACCCCTCCACTATTTTCTTGTTTGGGCACAAAAACAAACTTTATCTTTGGACATCTTTTATATAATTCATATCGAACATAACTATTAAAAATAACCTCATATAATATTTTAAATTATTTTTAAAATCATGAACATTAATATTTGGACCAAATCAAATAAAAAATGATCCTCAAGATCACTCAAACTATTAATACAACTAGGTGCCTACTCTCCTAATCAATCATGTATTTCTTCTCCTAGCATTAATAGGAACAACCTCTAGATTGCATACTCAAATTTTATCTAGAACATGCATAACATATGTGTTAGTAGTGAGATTCCATTCAACATATTGGGTCAGTATTATGGAACCTAAGAAGGTTTGGGGGGAAGATCATGTTGAATACCTAGGATATCTATGGGTGATTTCTCAAGCCAATCCATTCTTAATTTTTTTAGTATAATAAAAGGTGTTATACCTCCTAATAACACGAATTACTATTGAATAACTAGGATATCTATGGGTGATTTTTCAAGCCAGTCCATTCTCAAAAAAATTTATTATAATCAAAGGCTTAAGACTTCTTTCTAGTGCTAATTATTGTTGATACAGGTTTTATGCACACCATAACATAATGAGGTAGCCTATACTATTTTATGATCTCAATGGAGGTAAACTCCACTCCATGGCATGAGTTGTAGGTATGTGGATTGAAAACCCTATTGATGTAATATTTGGTAGGGCATGTGTGTTATTGATAATGTTTTTGGATGGTGGTGTGGTTCCTAAAAGATAGTGAATTTATAGGTGAGTTATATGGATGGTAGGATTCTAATATAAAGTTGATAGATATAAAAACAAACTTAAAAAAGAGGGAAGGTTAAGGCAAAAAAGATAGATTTTGTGGTTTTTAGTAATCACTTCCTTGGTTGGTTTCTAAAAGGACAACTACTCTCAAAACATATGCCCTTTGCTAGCATAAATTACACACACACAATCAGACATGGTTAAGAAGTCTAAGGAGATACTAATGCAAAAATTTCATAGGCCTCCAAAAAAATTTGATCCTTTTAGGGAAGTTGTTTCACACTCTTACTCAGGAGATTATGGAATAGGCTATCAAATAATCTGAGGTAGCTATTACACACACACACATAAAACTACATCAAAGAAAGCACACATGCACATTCATTAATATGAATCAATCAACTTTACTATCTTAACCAATATATTTTACCAATCTCTCATAGTTGTTATAAATGTATAGATTAGTACATCAATCAAGACAGTCAAGAATCCATTCATAACTATTGCACACTAAGGATTATTGAAACATATAACTAAAGAAGTAATATCTAATTACACAAAAATTGGAAAGAAAATACTCAAATGCATGAAGTTGACAATCAAAATTGTTTTGCTCTTCTATATTCAAATTTTTTTGACAAAAATTCAAGTTAGATTAAAATTGTTTATATAGACTTGGGGAAGGTGTCAATTCATCCTCCAAGTCCATGCAAGGTCATTACATGTAATTTTAATAATACAAGTTATAATTGTGGTCTAAAACCATATAATAGTCTTCTTATAGTTATCAATTTAAGTTAGCCTCTGCAAAAGTAATGCAACATGTTCATGTTTATAGAGACAAAAGGTATTTATCCAAATATATGCACCATTTTCCTAAAAATATAAATGCATCCTTTTATAGGTTTTGAGAACAACCTATCTCCTTTTAGATTAGCCACCATTAAATATAACATAGACATGCATTACTTTACCAATGGTTTTTAGAACTAGTGACACTATTATTAGCTATGACCAATCTAACTTAACTGTGCAATGCATTCTCACCTATGACTTTATATAATATCCCTTTGAAAGGATTTATAGGGTCTTAATTTACCTTTGAGATGCCATGTAACTGGAACTTTCTCTTGTTCCATTTTTTGATCTTCATTTTCATATTTGCTAACTAGATTAATTCTATTTGGTTCTAGATCTTGAAATATTTGACTATCAACTTGCACCATTCAGTCTTCTACATGATGGAATGCAAGAAATCCACTTGGAATCTCCATGGGGACTCTATTCTCTTTATAATCATAACTCAAATGTTTTTGTGCCACTTGTCAACTATTCAAGATATCTGAGCTCTTAAATTTTTGACCTTGTAGAAGGGCCCATAAACTATTAATCTACTATTCAGGGCTCCCACAAGGGTGATATTTGACATTTCAACCATTTCATGCATCATTAAATCAACTATATAGGGCTCCCACAATGGTGACACTTATCACCTTCATCGAGCTCAAGAGGTTCTTTGACATTTCAACTCAATGTCATGTCATTGGATTAATTGGGCTTGAGAAAATGTGTGTCATAGGATCTTGGCTTATAATTTTTAACTTGTAATTTTATCACATGGGTATGACACATGGTATCTCTTTATTTATTCTATTCTTGTAAGCATAAAAATAAAGGACTTAGAATAATACTTTGGGACATATATAAAGGACCATGAATATAGATTTTATCCCAAGATCTTTGTTGTATTTAATAAATATGATTAGGACCTGGGTTGAAATCTTAGACTAAGTTAATAATAAAATTCCCTCTACTCAGTGGTTCCACTTGGTAGTAGGGTATTATTTCAAGGATTTTATCTATGTGAAATGTTTTGAATACCCTAATTTCATTGAATATAATGTCAAAAACACAAATTATGAAGGAATTACCCTTTGATACAAAACATGAATGATAAGTGCATTAGGTTTGAAGGGTCTAATTTATAGGGAAAATGTTTTAGATAGAAGTCATAAATGGTAGGTTGAACAAACATTTAATGGTAGGTTCAAAAGGGCTAAAGGTCAATTATGTCAGTGAAAGTGTATCAACAATATTGTTGTCAGTAAAATATATTAGGAAAATTATCTAAAGACCTAATTCCATCAGGCAAAGTGTTTGAAACAAATATACTAAAATAAATAAATCCATGGAAAAAACCCTGCATTAATAAGTCTAAAATAATAAGTCCAAAAACATAATCCCAATAAAATAAGCCTGATAGAAAGAGTTAGTTCTATGAAAACAATACCAATGCCATTTTTATAAAGTATGAAAGTTCAATAGTCTATCTTTTCCTAGAATTTTTCATTAAAAACACATAGAAGAGGGGATCAAATTCAAGACTATAATTATGAAAAATTTGGGTCCCCATTTCCTATGGAAATAATAAGAATTTTGGGTGAAATAAATGACAACTTATAGGGGGAATACTCTAGAGTATTCAAGAACAAGTGTATCATAGAAGAATACTTAAATCAGAAACATGAAATAAACTCCTAAGTTTATTTACACAACATACTTTCCTTCTAATTTATTGTATCTATGTGTGTCAAAATGTGTAATTCATTTATCCCTTGATGTGGTAAGTTTTTCAAAGGCTTGATGAAACTATAGGTTTTGTTCCAGTGTCTATTAAATTTAAAAAATAAGGGAAGCTCAGGCATTGCTCTATTTCTAGTCAGGTGTCCATATCCCCAATAGAGATACCTTGGGATCCTTCTCTTCTCATTCCATTATTTTATTTTGATCATGATGCATGGTAAATCGACCTTATTTCATCATGTGAGGCTTTTGATTTTCTCTAGATTTTATTTTTTAATTTTGAACTCATTATTTATTTTGGTCTTTTATTTTTTCTTTTGTTTTTGAATGGAAAAGAGAAGAGATGGAACCCTAGTGAGCTGGTATAATTATAAAATAAATCATTACTATAACATCCATGTTGGCCACATCTATACCCAGAATTATCATTTTTAATAGGTATTTAATGTGATAAGTGAATTTGATCCAATAAAACAAGAAAAATTTCTAAATTTGTATAATGTAATTCTGAGAACAAACTCCATATGCCTAATAAAAGTATTCAATTATGAAAATATCCATAATGGTTCATGATTACATACCTTTATCCTAAAAGATCAAAACATAGAAATATGCCCAAGCTATAAATGAGTCCCAAATTGCCAAAATTTTTATTTTCCCTTTTTATAAAAGTCTATTTAATCATAATATTAGTTGGTTTGGAACTTTAGCTTGGTTACAATCAAATCAAACATAGTTTAGATTGTCAGAGAAAGCAACAAATAAGTAATCTAGGAAATAGGAAAACATAAACTAAGAAAGCAGGAATCTAATCTAAGAAAGCAAAAAAAATTAATATAATAAAAACAAATGATAGAAAATAAGAAACATAACCTACTCCTACTCTACATAAAACCCAAACAAGATGGGGGAAGTATTTGGAAACTTTATTTGGTATGCTTCTTAGTCTTTGGTAATAACAAGGTTCTCCCCATTAAAGTTATGAGATAGGTAGGGACATCCTCATATTCATTCAGTATAATATTGATCCTTATCTTCATATTATAGAACAAAAATTAGGGTTATTTATTAGGACATCCTAGACACAATAAACAAATAATTCATCCAAAGTGTATCCTAAAATGGATATTAGATCTGACCTAAAGTATTAAAAGTCATCATCTTCTATGAACTCATTATGGGGAAGGTCCACAAAGATAGAATCAAAATAATAAGTATAATCATGAGAAATATTTTCCTCAAAAACTTCATCTAAATTCTCATTTTGAGTGTGACCTCGACTATTATAATGAATTAGCTCTTGACTTTCCAAATTATGAATAAAAATTATTCTTGCCTAGGTCTTACTATTTTTTATTCCAGGAGTGAGAGATTCATTAATTATTAATTCCAAAGGGATCATCCCATCCACTATCTTTTGTTTATCATTATTCTATTATTCCTTTGAATTGAAACTTTGATTATTTCCATTTAATTAATCTAATTCTTTTGAATAATTATGCTTTGATATGCATCTTTAAGGGAATCATATGTGTAATCAAAGGTCTTTACTTTAATGTCAAATTATGTTGATATCCACACCTAGGATCCTTTGAGTTAGAATTAGATTCAAAATCTGAATATATTCATGGTTGTTATAACATTGGTTATGCAGGCCTTGAAAATTAGTTTGAATACATTTGTGATCCTTATACAATTTTTATGGATGATTACTTCAGCTTAGACAAAAGTTATCCTAGTATATTCTATGAGGATTGTTTAGAATCTTTCCATTCCATTACTTTTTCACATGCCATTACCACCAACCAACCTAGCCATTTTATTGACCTTCCACCTCCCACAAGTGTCTATTGAGACTTTCAAAACCACACCTTATTAAATTGCATCCATGGTAACATATAATTTAAAAAATATTAGGGGGAAAAGACTGCATTCATGCAGAATGATAATGATCTCCTAGTGAAACCTTTCCATAGGTGATAGGGGAAAATCAATATTCAAACTCAACATCTTCTATTGAAACCTTATTTGAGATGCTAGAAGACAATCAAAGTCAAAAATAAATGTTCCTCAGTGAAACCTTTTGAAGTCACTATGGGAAAATCAAGATAACTTCATTGGTGAGAACCTCATTAAGGTGTCAATAGCTGAGCACAAGAGTTATTCACTACCTAATGAAGACATTATCAAATACCAAACCAGTTTAACTTCCAATATA
Source organism: Torreya grandis (assembly GCA_037957365.1). Lineage (NCBI taxonomy): Eukaryota > Viridiplantae > Streptophyta > Pinopsida > Cupressales > Taxaceae > Torreya > Torreya grandis. The sequence continues at coordinate 275,907 of JARHVA010001889.1, forward strand.
TAATTTAGTTAGATGGTAGATATTCTCAAGCATAAAAAACAAAAAATATGGTGGTCATATCAAGATAATATTTATAAATCTTCATTCCCACCACATCCAAAGTTATGTCTAATCTAAATTCATTAACATTGTGTGTGCCTAAAAATCCTAAATTCCATTTATTTCCCAACCATTATACATTCCATTATAATTCACCTATACCTTTCCAAATCAAACCTATCAACCACTATTTATCTGTATTTACCATCCCTAGTCACAGTTTCCTTTGCAAGGGATACAAAGACATATTATCTCAGTGTTTGAAGGAAATAAAATCAATGACAAATAAAAATCACAACCTTCCTAGAATCCAAATCTATAATAGGTTCTTGATAGAGAAATTACTTATAAAAGGTGTGGGCTAACAATTTATATGATATATTATTATGGTTGTGTCATATGTTGATGAGGACATGCATCTCCACATAAGTAATAATAAAATAATCCCTCATCTTGGCTAGAAACCATTTACCTTGTCATTTTCATTTACCACTCCTCTTGGTATTATTTCATATCCTATCATTTACCTTGCTTTCTCACTTGGGGGTAACCCTCTTTCCATTATATCAAATTTCCATCATATCATCTTCGTTATGCCATACCATATGTTATTTTACCATGCCATTTGTATTACACCAAAGAGTATTTTTAGCTATCCCACCTAACCCTTTTTTATCTTGGCTCTTTTAGTTCTTCCCACACCTTTTATGAGGGGATTCTGATCCATTTTTAGTAGTTCTAAATTTTTTTGTTTAAATGATAGTCTATCAAAGTAGTGTGATAGTGGATCTGCAAAGTTATCTTTCATTTTTTGTTTGATTGGTGCTATTGATTATAGCTACGTATGGGAAAACTAGTATCATAGACCTATGTTATTATTTATTAATTATAATTGCCTATGGTCAAATTAAGAACAACACTTTTTATCATGCATTTTTGCATCACCTTTTCATTACTATTCTCATTTGCCTAGCCATTTATAGGATTTTAGAACTTTTTGTGACCTAATCGAGTCTCACTACCTTTTGCATTGGTGAAACCACTATGACTTGAGAGCCTGATGGGACTACATAGGTCACATTCGATTAACATTAAGGTTAGCTTACCCCCTTTTCCATACACTCTCACCATTTTATGAGTAACCTAAGCCAATGCTCTCACCATTTTAAAAGTGGCATATTATCAATATATAATGAGTTAAGATATCTCAAAATTCTAAAAACATTCATAAAATTTCAATATATAAAAACATTTAACCTATCTAATCCTAGTTAGTCATCTTCATTCTACTCTACTGGTTCAAACTCATTGTTGGGATGTTTTATTTTGCTTTTACATTTAGGATTTTTGTTTGTTTATTTGCTTAGTTATTTGTTTGTTTTCTTGTTTATTTGTTTGCTTTCAGTATTGTGCCTCAAATCAATCTATATGTGTTCATTGGGTGATTCCTTATACATTACTCTTGAGTCCATACATATTCATGTGCCAACATTGTCATCATGGGTTTTATCATTGGTGCATTATTTTAATTATTTATTGGATCAAGAATCAATCCTTATGCATATTTTAGCTATGTTATCATCATGTTTTATATCATGATACAAGCCATCATGTGTTATAGAAACAAATCTTAGGAATTATTACAAGTAATAAATCGACAAAATTTTCTTCTTGGTAACCTTGAAAATCCTCCCACCCTCCTTGATCAAATCAACCCATTGACCATTTTGGTTATATCAGTGCTATTAAGGATGAGCATATCCACATTGGTATGTATAATTTAATCATTCATATTGATCACATCTTATTATTTTATTCATTTATTTCATCACTTTATGTGTGTTTGTGTGTCTAGTTATTTATGGCTTCTTTAGTCATTAGACCATCACATCTATGTTTGTGCCCACTCATTTTTAATCTTTGCAATAGGTTATATCCTTGAGTTATGTTTTCTAATGTTCCATAATAGGGGATAATAAAATATCATTTTTAAATCTAAGTCATCTTACCTATTATAAATTCTTATGGGAAAATTATTATTTTAGCTCATCAACCCTAACTAGGGCATATGCAATTGCCTATGATTTTAACAACCTTTGGGAAAATCAACATCTCAACCTTTGTTACTGATTATAACCACCTTTAGACAAATCATTACTTTTTTAATCAATAAATGAAATAATTTTCATGATTGGATCAATATCACCTAGTATTTAATTTAATTTTCCTTTCTGCTTATTTTTGAGGGACCATCCATCAATCATATGTATTGGCCACTCCCTCGAGGGGGAATCATTATAGGATTCCCAAACATTATTTGGAGTATTTTCCTCAATCATTATATTCTTTTCAACCTATTTCATTATTTTAGAAGATATTATTATGCTTATATATTGAAACATTTTCCCAAAAATGGGTAAACTATAGACACCTAAAATTGGCCACAATTGGCTTTCAATCAGACTTCAGATTGATTCTTACGAACCATTAAAAATTAATCCTAAGAATCATTAAACATCCTAAATTTAATTACATATTATTCATCAAGGCTCATAATCATGTTGAGACATCCCTAATTAGGGTATCCAACCATATGCAATAATAACCTCTCATAGATTCTTCCCTAATCATCTTATAGCATCACAATAGTCAATTTGGTCTATGTACCTATTAAGTGGGGCACAAGAATAAAAATCAAATATTAAAAGAGATAAATGGCTAATAAAAATTAATTAACAAGTTAAACCAAATTAAATACTTATTTTATTATCCATGTAAACTTAAAGAATAACTAAAAAAGGAAAATAATAAATTCAATTAGCCTAGCCTTTCATCAAGACATTTGTGAGTTGTCAAGCTCTTTGGAAATATCTTAAAATATCTCATTTTGGAGACCCATGCCTATTCATTAAAAATAATTGTTACTTGATAAATGTTAACTCTACTTGGGTTATATTTAACTCTCCTAGGTTAGGTTTGAACCCATTCCAATCCTTAACTCCACCTTGAATCACCTTGGGTTTGGGTCAGATCTATTTGTTATAAATATAATGCCTTATGTATTGAGTTTTAAGCTATTTTAGTACAATGTTATCATGAAAAAATGAATTAAAATCTCTGTTAAAAGTAGTATTATAATGTTAAAATTTCTTTTTAGTTACTATTATAATGTCAAAATATCGATCCAAGCATAAGCCACATCAAATCAACAATGGTGCCAAGGAGAGAAGGATCCAACAAGATTCATTTACCAAATATTTCTTCAGCACAAGCTGAGCAAGATAATAAACAATCCATTTAGAGCTCCTAAGGAAGGTAAGAGATGTGTTTTCTTTTACATTTTAGTTTTACTTTCAATTATCTTTTGTTACTAAGGCCCCCCTAAGATTTAGGCCTATAAGTGTTAGTGTTAGTATGTTTTTATTTGAGTTTTATTACTTAAATCTAACATGTTACACACCTCCCTTCCTGGATTCTTATTATCATAATTGTTAAGATTAATATGCTTGATTTTAAGTCTAAATGTAATCATGTAAAATGAAAAATTGGATGACTTAGGTATGAATAATAACACCCAACCTATAGGTCCTCTTTCTTTCTCACTCAACCTTTATTGACTAGACTTTCACTGATTCCTAGTCACCCATAGCTTCTTGGACTTACTATTTTGAGACCCAGGTAACACTCTTCGACCCAGATCCACCCCCACCACCAAGTCTCATCCTCTTAAGACAATAGTTCTCAACTTGGATAAGAGTGATAGAATTTAGGGGTGTCATATTTTTATCACTATGTTCACTTTAGCCTCAAATGGTAAGATGTTATTACTTCCTTATCTTTTCCCCTATTAGCCTAATATAAGCTCTTCTAACCCATGATCATTAGTTTCCATATAAAATTACATTCAATGTCCATTTAGAAGGGTTGGCACTCATTCACTAGAAAGTAGAAAGAATACAAGCAAGTAAACTCAATCACTCTTCCTTATTCTCTGCATACAGTGTTCCATTACAAATTCAAGTCTATTAAATCATTCATACTAGTCTCTAGTGATCCAAAGTACATTATAGTTTCATGTATAGTTACATACATCATATAATTTCACCAAGCACTTTAAATGAGAAAATTACAATAGCTTGATCCCTCTTTGGAGTATTTATATGTAGGCAGCATACCCACACATGGGTGTGAAGTGCATCTAATGTATCTTTTACACACTAACCCCTCATATCTTTCCCAAGTTTGCTACTCAATTTCATGTACCATAATCTCTTAAGGGTTTTGAATATTGAATCAAACACACAACAAACTCAGCATAGACATAAGATTTGATATTTCACTGCTGGGGTGTCATAGGCCTATCAAATAGAACCTAGAAAAGCTAGACCACTAGGATAATAGCATCAAAAAGTGGAAAATAGTGCCAAAACATGGACTAAAATGTCAAATAGTAGGGTGTCTTGAGTTTATCACTCTTATCCAATCTATAAATTGAGTTCTAGGTCCTATTTATGATAGTTTTCCATCTGTACACAACCATTTCTAGACCCTATATCATCTATTTCAGCCCAAAATAAGATAAGTTTGATTTTTTTACACTTATTACTATTTTAAAAAAGGGTAAAATACATATATATTTACATAAATAAATATTATAATTGAGACAAATTTATTTAATGATTTTTATTCACTCAGACCTTTATTTACTTATGAATTAAACACCTAATTCCCAAAAAGAATAAAACATTTGGTGAACCCAACTTCAAAATTTTGCACAAAAACCCTATAAACCCTAGGGCTAATTATTTTTTATTTTTTTTAATATTTTCCTAATTTTTATTGATTTTAAAAATAATAAAATGATAAATTAATTTAAATATTTTAAAAAAAATTAACTCAACCCCTAGTTTGCACATACTAGGTCCTATTTGCATACAAACACTTTCAAACCACTAGGAAAAATATATTTCTAATTTTAGAAATATTTTCATTTTTTTCCTAAATTTTTATAGCTAAATTTTATAAATTCATAAAAAAAAATTAAAATTATTATACTAATTATGATTAAATTTTTTTCAAACCCTAGTTGCATCTAATACATCCTATTAAATCATGCACTTTCCTATAAATTTCAAAACATTATCTTACATACTTACCTCAAAAATTCAATCTAAATTACAAAAATTCATAGTATTTTTCATAAATATTTATGAAAAATCCCTATTTTCATATAATATCTCCTATTTGGCTTCTTGAGGCATCACCTTAGATCCATAGTCAAATTGCAAAAATTATGCTCATTTACTCACAAATTTTTCTTACATTTTTTGTAAATAACAAGGAAACCATAATGGGCCCTATCATATACATGAATGATGAAGTCTAGCATATGTTAGTAAAAAGCTTCATCCTTTGCATTTCATGCTTATATTTCATAATAAGGGATGATATTAAAAAATTCATTGCTAAACTTGCACAATATTTCAATATTTCTTTTGCATATTCTCTATCTCTCATATGGAAAAAAATTCAAGCTTATCATGCTAAACACATTACAAATGTTATAATACATGTCAAATATATTTATGAAATATTGAAAAAAATCCATTCTTTCTATCTATTATTTTATATCTTTCATGTAGAATGTTATTTATAATCATATTTTTATATAATTTAAAACTCCACTTACATGCATTTTAGCCTATATGAATAGTTTCTACCTAAATGTATATGCCTCTTTAGCTAATCTTATTTCAATGCTATATCTTATGTAGAGGAAAGAAATCCCTTCTCATCCTCTCCCTCAAGAGGGTGATAGTTACTTTACATCTAACCAAGTCGATGCTATCACCCCTCTAAAAGGTGAGTTAACCTCTACTATTATTCCTAATGCATACATTCAACCTAAAACATTTTCAAAACCTCTTCAGCATATGTGCATACATGTTCAATTTGAAGCAACTAGGGTTTTCACTCATGAGACTCTAAATGATCAAATCACCAGTATGAGCAAGATAATTTTAGATTTACAAATGTAGAATCAACTATTACATGAAAATATCACAACATTGGAAAATCAAATTACAATATAGAAACTTCAAAGACACCCTAGTGTCAATCATGTATATGCACCTTCACCTAGTCAATTGGTCAAAAGAAATGTTACATATCAAAATAAAAAATCAAAACAAATTAAATCTATAACTAGTGATTTCAAAAGCATTCAAAGATAAAATAAGAGTTCAAGTGAGCTGCTAAGGGAAATGATTAAATCTAACTTGATTAAACTACCTCATCTACATCTAATGAGAAGATCTAGATATTATTTTGCATATCATAAAATACATAGGCATCACCTAGATACATGTTTGACATTGAAAAAGTATATACAATAGATAATTGTTAATGAGGACCTTATACAAGGTAAATCAGTCAAGAAATCCACAACATAGGAACACATTCACAAAGGGTCAAATTTAGGAACAATGCAAAAGTGGTTACCAAGCCAAAACTCAAAATAATAAAAGGATAAGCAAGTGAAATCAAAGCAAAAAATAGTACCAAAAGTATAATTCAAGCATGAAAAATATGAAAATATACCTCTCCAAAATGAGGCTGAACTTTCAAAGTAGTATGGGTTTGGTCAAAGATATCTACAATAGTTTTATTATCAAGGTCAAGGGTTGGGAAAACATTCTCAAAGCATTACTACACCTACTCTAGTAGATGATAATTTTTGTCACTAGGGTTTAATATTTAGTGAATATCCTAAGGCAAATCATTCATAGACACAATTTATCAAAGTAAATATCTAGATACAACAACAATCAACAATTACATTTTATTAGTTCAAAATCAAGATGATAATGATGAGTGGAACAATACATGTTATTATGATTTTCAATATACCGATGATGAATCCAAATATATAAAGTCATATTCTTAGCCACTCAATTATGCTTCATAATCACACATGATTCCATTATTTGAAACATGACACTATGATAGGGGGTCTTATCCGAGACTCATCAGTTAGTATCATTTATTGTTAACATTGATTGTACATAAACTCTTCTACTTGATGGTACATAGTTTAAATATTTTCTAAAATACAAAAATAATATAATACTTCAAAATACAATAACGTTCAAAAAATGACATGAATTTTTTTATTATATGCATCATCCATGTTTACATTACTACTATCATGCTAGAACTTACATTTGATATTTCATTCTATTGTATGTCAATTTTTTACATTACCATGTTTCACTTGATCTCTTTTGAGTGTGTGTAGTGACATCCAATCTCTTTAATTTATTCACTCTACCCATCGAGGGGGGAATTCATACTTATACATTTAAGACATACATTGATATACACACCCACTAGGGGCATATTCTACATGACTATACCATCTAGGTTATGTCAATCCTATACTATACACTCTGAGTTATCATACTGATGTACATTCCTTATTAGATTGCATAGATTACTACATTAACATTTCACTAGTACCTAACACTTGTGTATTTATTAGCATATACCTAGTCTTGTGTTACACATGTTTTACACACTTCACATTTTATTTGATTACTTAGATGTATTTTATCTTCTAGTTCCTACTCTTTCTTTCATTCCTTACTTATCGTAGCTTATGCGATTGCATTTCTAGTTACATATTATCTCATACTTATGGCCATAAGACATTTTTCCAATGTCATTTGCTTATTTTTCATGTGTGTGCCTTAGGAAATTTTCCAATGCCCTTTGTTTATACTCCTCTATGTGCATGTGGCCTATGTGCAAACTTTCCTTATTTCAATTCTATGTGTATGAGGCATTTGAACATGCCTTCTATGTTTGTTTCTAGTTTGAGTGACATATGCCTATGTCCCTTGTTTACATGGCACCTTAGCCTATCTAGTATGCTTATTACTTCTTTATTTTCAAATTTGTGTAATGCCATGATCCATATCATGCATTTTATTTGCTTTCTTGGATGTCATGATGGACATCATGCTCCATCCCTCTAACTAATAGCTAATAGTTAACATTTCTAGTTCTAGTTCAATACTTTGTCCATGATTTCACATTGTTATATCTATATAGGAATACCCTTACTAATATAAAAATATCTATAAATACAAACATTGATATATCTTAAAACATATTATCAAACATCAAATGTTATATCATATATTTTTTTCCATATTAACACATTTGTAGGACTCTTTTCTTCTGAGGGTAGTCATTACAGGTTCATCATTCCTACCCTCATAAGAAGGTGCATCAAATATGGGATTTGTCATAGAGATAAAACCTCATATCAATAAAAATAACTACATTCAAAATAGTCAGCATAAAATCTAGAGGTTTCCATAAATAGACAAAAAAATTAGTACAAGCATAGTTTTTGCACCTCCAAATCCTTTAGATTTAGTAGTTTTAGCATAGTTCTTAGATACAAGGGGTTATCATGTGTGACATGATGGTTATCACTTTTAGTTTAGACTAGGAAGTTGGTATAACTTCCAAATCATAATCCATGTTCTAGACATGAGTGATTGGGGGCAATGTGTGTGACACATTGATATTATTTTGTTTTCAAGTTTAATTTATTCTAGGTATTCTCAATAGTTGCATGCATTACTCCATCTATAAGTGGTTGACATCAAATTCAAGTTAAAATTTCATACAAGTTTATATTTTTGAGTACCTGAGTTCTCAAGTTAGCTTTCATATAATCCTAGTACATCAATTTTAAAGTAGCTTTCATAAAAACCTAATCTCCATCTTTCAAAATGGCTAAGAGTGGCCTAGTTACTGGCACACATTCAACTATCCATGCCATAATGTCACATTTATAGCACATTCATGGGCTCCATGAGTCATCTCATATGACATATATTATATACTAGTATCACTTCATAGCATCACTTCACAGGGGCAACGATGGAGCTAAAGGGCTAGCCTTTGCATTCTTGAGCCACCTATTTAGAGGGATTGGACATATAATCCATACATTGATTAGCCATGCATGATTCATTAACTTCAATTAGTTGGTGATGATGGGTCCTTAGGGACAGCCTTTACATTCTTGAGCCACATTCTTAGGAATTAAGCACTCAGCTCTGTTCATGATATTGCTCTTAATTTAGAATCCAACATCATAATAGATTTTGTATTAGTTCATGTACCCAATGAGGTGTATTCATTCCTCTCTCTTCCTTTACTTATGTTTTGCACATTCTTATTTTAGATATAGTGTATCTAGTAAGAATTGAGCTACTTCATGTTTTTATTTTCAAATTCACACATCATAGCATGCTCTCTCTATGTACATCTAACATTACACAACTTCATGAGCTTTTCCCTTACAAGTAAGTTCATGTATGCTTTCAATTTTTCCTTTATCTTAGTATTTTTATTTGTTGCATCACTAGAATAAAGTGGGGTAAATTCAATCATATAAAATGCAAAATTGGATGAATTAGGCATGGATAATAGAGCCTAACCTATAGTTCTACTTTCTTGCTCACTCAACCCTTCTTGCCTAGACTTCCACTAATTCCTAGTCACTTGTAGATTATTGATCTTAGCTTTTTGAGATTTAGGAAACACTCTTAGACCTAGATCCATCCCCCTAGGTCTCATCCTCTTAGGATAATATCACCCAACTTGGATAGGATCACCAAAATTTAGGGGTGTCTTATTTTTGGCATTGTTGTCCAAGTTCGCTTTAGCCTTAAATGATCAAATTTTCTTAATTCTTTATCATTTCCCTTGTTGGCCTAATACAAGCTCATCTAACCCATGATCATCAATTTCCATAGAAAATTCCATTCAATGTCTATTTAAAAGGTTTATCACTCATTCACTAAAAATAAGAAATAATACAAGTAAGTACACTCAAGCACTCTTCCCTATTATCTACATAAAACCTTCTAAGACCAATTCAATCCTATTAAAGAAATCATACCAGTCTCTAGTCATCTAAAGTACATTCTAATTTTATGTCTAGTTGCATATATCACACAATTTCACCAATCACTTCAAATGGGAAAAATAAATTATTTTGATCCCTCTTCAAAGTATAGGTATGTACGTAATGTGCCCACACATAGGGTTTGAAGTGTGTCTAACATATCATTTACACACTAACCCCTCCTATCTTTCCCAAGTTTGCTACTCAATTTCAAGTACCAAGAGCTCATAAGGGTTTTGAATATTGAATTAGACACACACAAAAAAATTCACATACCCAAGCTTTGATATTTCACTACCAAGGTGTCGTAGTCCTACTAAATAGAACCCAAAAAAGTCTAACTAGTAGGACAATAATGTTGTAAGTGGACAACATCACTAGAAGTGGATAATAATTCTAGAAATCAGACTACATCACCAAGTAGTAAGGTGTCCTACATTTGGCACTCATATCCAGACTAGAAAATAAGTTTTGGGTCTTGTTTATGATAGTCTACCATCCCTACACAACCATTTCTAGACCCTGCATCATCCATTTTAGCCTAGAATAAGCTAAGTTCGATTGATTTACACTAATTAATTTTTTTAGAAAAGGTAAAATACATATATATTTATATAAATCAATAGGTTAATTGAGACACATTTATTTACTAATTTACATTTACTCAAACCTTTATTTGATTAGGAATTAAACACCTAATTCCCAAAAAGAATAAAACATTAGATCTAATCCTATTGAAGTTGATGTTAAAATTGATCCAAAACCTACATGTTATAACACTACACTTCATAGATAGATTGTTGTTAGTTTGATTTATCTTACCATTATTAGGTCAGATATTTCATTTTTTGTAGATTTTGCTTCCATATTTATATAGGATCCATATTTAGATAATTAGAAATTAGTTAAACATATAGTTAGTTATATCAAATTAACAATAAATTTTGGTTTATTTTATTCTACTATTTATAATGTTAAATTATATAGTTGTTATGATATTAACTATGTTGGTGATGCTATATATCAAAAATCTACTTTTAAATGTGTTTATGTTTAGTCCATGTGTTATCACTCAGATTAACAAAAAATAACCTATTGTCTATATTTTTTCTACTAGAGTAGAGTACATAAGTGTTATGAAATTTGCTAAATAAGCCATATGGCAATGGAAGTTATTAAGATAACTTTATTTAGATGTTTTTAATAGTACCACCCTTCTATGTGATAATAAAAGTTGTATAGATTTGGAAAAAAACTAGTAAAACACCAAAAAACTATACATATTTAAGTTCATGTACATTTTATCCTATAGATTGTCATTAATGGTGATAATAATCTAAAATTTTATCCTATAGATGGATAAATGGTAGATATATTCATAAAACCACTTAGTGATACCATGTTTTATTAGTTTCATGTAATGTTAGGCCTATTGGAGTTACCATTGATGGGGAGCATGCATGAAAATTTCACTTCCTAATGGTCATGTGTTTCTTTCTTATTTATAATTATTATCAATGTAAAACATTGTAATATATTATGTTATGTGATTTGAATAAACTTTGTGTGAAAGTTTTACTTTTGTACCAAATACCTAAAAGCATATATTTCAATGGATATCCTTATGTTATAAAAGACTCCAATAATGCTTGGATTATTATTCATGATAAATAGTGAGATGTGGTCTTAGGATCATGCTATCCTAAACATACTTTTAATTTATGGATTACAATTCCTTTTGTTCCAAAAAAGGATTATTACATGATGAAGGTTTTGAAATCCTTCAAATTTTTCATGCCCCATAAAATAATTATAGTTGATTCATGGAGTATAATTAATTTATTAAGGTGATTATGCCATGTATATTATAGATAAATAGTAATATTATTTCTTCATAACCATTAGGAAATGTTTACAAACATATATTTATACAAATATAATTACTAGAAGTATACCCTATATATAGGGTAGACATTATCTTACCCTGATGTAAAAGGTATCCAAACACATAGATAAGCATTCTAAAAATTAACTATAGAAAGTTAAATTAAAAAAAAATATTAATAATCCTAGCTACCATGAATAATAAAGCATTACTCAATTACATTTGTTTTAAATGGTGAATTAAACACCCCTTAGGAAAACCTAATATTAGCGCCTTAATTTGGCATTGTCTCAAGTGAACAAGAGAGATATTATCTAAATGCCTCAATTTTTCCTTATGCAAGTGCTTTAGTGAAAACATTTTCATATTGTTGATATTTTGAGAAATAATAGAGCTGGATGTTATTTTTCTAAACATGTTCATGAATTAAATGAACTTACACCTCAATGTGTTTAGTGCATTCATGAAATACTGGATTGTGAATAAGCTTCACTACTCATTAATTGTCTACATGAAGAATTATTGGCTAATTATGTGGTAATCCAAATCCTAAAAGTATATATCTAAGCCAAATCACTTAATAGATAACTCCTCCTATGTCATGATATTTTGATTCTATGGAGGATCTCAAAAAACAAGTTTGATTATTTCTACAACATGTTATTGGTCCAAATCCAAAAGAGAATACAAATCATAAGGTATATTTCCTATCATCAATGTTCCCTATATGACCTGAATCTGAATATCTTATTAATAATAAATTATCATTTTTCTTGTACTCTAGGATAAAATCCATGATTCCTCTAATGTATCTTAACACCTACTTTATTTTTTTCTAGTGAGAGTTTTTGGGCTCTTGCATGAACTAAGATAGATAAATAACACCATAGTTGATGTGCAGCCTAATATAAGTTAGGTAAATGAGACTCCCTATCAACTATTGATATAGAGTTGCATTTACTTATGGTCATGGATCTACTCAAGATAGCTAAATTTTTGTCTCTATAAGTGTGGCAATTGGTTTACTATCTATCATGTGAAACTTATTGAGTGTTATCCTAACATATTTGAGATGAGATATAAATATGTGATTTTCTCTCTGCCAAACTTCTAAACTAAGATAATAATGTAGAATACTTTTATCTATCATGTTGACTGATTAATTTAGATTTTTATTTTTAGACTCAACCATCTTCACTAAACTTTCAGTAATGATTAGATCATTGACATAAACAAAAACAATTAACATCTCCCCCTTGGTATTTAAGGTAGATTTTTGGATCATACGGACTCTTTTTGAATCCATGTTTTAATAGATGCTCATTAATTTTTATATATCATACCCTAGGAGTCTATTTTAGACCATATAGTTATTTGACAAGTTTTAAAACATTATCTTCTTTTCTTGAAATGACAAAACCTTATATTTGATTCATGTAGTCTTCTTCATGAAAGTCTCCATTAAGTAAGGCTCTTTTTTCATCCATTTGAAGGAATTTCTATCCAAACTTTGTGGCTAGAACAAAAATCATCTTGATTTTTTTGATCTTAGATATGGGACCAAATGTCTTCTCATAGTTAATGCCTTATTTACAAGCATATCCATTTACAACCATCTTTGCCATGTGATTTTTTAGACTACCATATTATTTGTACTTCATATTGAAGATCCATTTTCATCTGATTGGTCTCTTCCTTAGTGGAAGGTATAAAATCTATCATGTTTTATTCTTCATCAATGAATTATATTCTACATTCATGGCATCTTTCCAAGGTTTTTATTATAGGTAATCTTGAATTGAAGAGGTCATAAAATATTTAATAAACATACTCCTTAAAGCCAAATATAATTATTCTTGAGCCATACTACAAGTCCTTGGTCTAGTGGTGTATGTATCTAGAACACCATTAAGTTTTTCATCTCTTAGTTTACTTGTATACCATATAGGCATAGGATGAGTGGATCTTTTGGGTGGTGAAGCTAGACCATTATTCCCATAATTATTAACGTTGTCTAAATCTAGGAAATCACCATCTTATACATTATCTATGGGATTAATTTGTTTGTAATAACTCAACATCCTTACTAGTGTAGATTTGTCTAGTTTTTTTATCCATGAGTTTATAGGTAAGTGTTTCTTCATTGTACCCTAAGAACACATAGTTTTTTCCTTCATATAAAATTTATTTCATTCTCCTTTGGGAATGTACATACTTACTTGGCATCCAAAAACTTGAAGGTGTGTTATAGATGGATTTTTCCCTAGTTGGGCTTCATGTGGTATTATTACATTAAGAGATGTAGTGGGAATTATATTGAATAGATGCAGGAACAAAACCCAAATGAGAGATGTTGAATATGGAATGTTAAGGATAGATAAATTTATCAACTCTAATTATAATCAACTTCTTATGACTTGTGTATGAATCATATTAAATAATACCATTTATAAAAAGTGTAGAACAATAGATTTCCAATAAATCCATAAGTACACTAAAATTATTTTAATAGAGTCTAACTCTAAAAAACTATGTTGTTACTTTTATAATATAACATAAACATATGTGGCTTGCACAAGATTCTCCTAGATTCATCATAGGTTTATCATGTGAATCTCTAGTACTATATATTATAAATAAATAATAATATTATTATTTTATAACCATCAAGAGATAACATATATTAATGCCAAAATATTTTCCTATATAATAGGGAAGGAATTAGCTTATCCTGATGCAAAAGTTATGCAACCTCAGAGATAATAATTTTAAAATTGGATTATATAATGTTTGATTAAATTAACTTATCAATAATCCTAACTACCATAAGTAATAAAACATTACTCAATTACATTTATTTTAATTGGTGAATTAGTCACCCCTTTGGCTAAACCTATTATGTATTCCCACTTAACATTAAGGGGGAATGTTGGGACATATAATGACTAAGTGGAGTCATTTATTTACCCTTAGCATATTTTGGTTAATTTAATCATAATTTTTTATTATTTATTAACATGGGTTAAAAATCTTATGTAAATGAATAATAAAACATATTTATTTATTACTTTTTATGTCCTCAGGGAGAGCTTGGAGCCATTGGTTACAATAGTCCACCTCCACACCCCATTATAAAAATGCATTTACCTCTGGTAAATATTCACACATAATTTTGTGTGATAAATAATTAATAAGACTATGTTATGTATTTATGTGTGGTAAATATTACTCTAAAGAGTTGTGTGAAGAAATTATTGAGAAGTGAGAAGTTGTAAGGATTATATTGGATATAATGGTTTCTCTTATATTTATTTATCAATTATGGGTTTTTAATCTCTATTTGAGATTTTCCTATATAAATTAGTGTTTATTATTTACTATGTATCTTTGCTAATGCATTCACATATCTATATCTATCTATGTATTTATATATTGCATATTCAATATGTGTATTCCATGTTTATACACATCCTTTGATATCCATTTGATTAATGGGAACATAATATGAATCATTATTTATACTTTATTTTATTTATCCTTTTGGGTCAACTTGGCATAGCTGTTAGTGTTGGCAATTTGGCTTGTCAAGGCCAAATGCCAACCTCTACAACTAAAAAATTTTCATGGCATCTACTTAAGCCTCTACATGGTGTTATCATGAGTCATGATGTCTCCTATTTTCTTCTTGAAGTCATTAAAACACTCTTATAAATGTCTTTAAGTATTTTTTTTATCACCATATGTCTTATATGTCCTTGGTCCTTAGGTGATGTGCTTGACCATCATAATTTTCATTGGTTGTCAAGTGAAGTGAGTAAGTCTCAATGTCTTGTCATCATCATGTATCACTTAAATTAGTGTCAAGTGTCATTATGATGTTTTATAATGTTTTGAGGTATTTTAAAAAGGAATTTAAGTGTTCTTATGATCTAAAAGTGGCTTAGTGAAGATGGTGAAAATGGCAGCTGATGAATCATCATGAGATTATATAGTATATTTGGTACATGTAAGGTATGGGTATGGATATAATCCATGAAGTGTGATAAATATAAATATAATTATATTTTAAACCTTATATAAGGCTATAACATACTCTTTATGACATTAAATGGCAAATATCCTTTGTGAAGCTATGTGTACATTGTATAAAATGAAGGTTTTAGTTTTAAAATGGAAAAATTAAACCTAAAAAGGTCACTAAATAATCCATAATATCTATAATCACCATAATGATCATGAATTTTATTTAATCAAATAGTTACATGCTTTTTAAATATCTCCTCTACAACTATAAATCATAGTTTGGCCTCCAAAGAGTTCCCACGAGTAAAATATGCCCCATTTTTATCTCCAAAGAATTATTACCTATTTTAATATGCCCTTTAATTCATAATATTCATTATGTTACTATAAATTGATAGTTCCAAATTTTAAGTATGGATAAAATTCAAGAGAAAGGTTGTTTTCATGTATTTTATGTAGAAAGTAGAGACCTATATAGACTTTTCCATATAATAGAGGTTAAGAGTATGAATATGGGGTCATTATAGGCATTTCAAAGAATATTAATGGTAAAATGATATAAAATAGACTTAAAATTTATTATTTTACACCACTTATATTATTTTTAACTCAAAATAACCCTTCAAGTTTGTAGATGGTATGGCCATGAGAGAGAATATCAAAATGTGGAATTTTGGTAAGAGGAAGGGGCCTAAGAGAGATTTCATCTTTGGGAATTGTATTCAAGAGTGTTTTATAAATAACATGGTCATGATAATTTTTTAAAGCCTTAAAACCCTTCTTAAGAGGTTAATCTCCACTTATAGCCAAGGCAAAGTTAGTCAAGAATGTGCTTCATGAAAGTGGTATTTTGAGGAGACTAGAAGATATGAATATATTAATGAAGGGAGGTTGAAATATCTTCCTTAGTTATTTTCAATTAATGGAAGAGTTTCATAAACAATGATTTTGACCTTCTTAAGGTCTCATTCCAATAGTCTATATAGAAGTGTCTCATGATCACATATAACCATGCTAAGAAAAGGTAAAACTAAAAATGCAAATAAGGAGAAACTTGGATGTTTGAGGGGAGATTTGAAATAAATAATAAATTAAAGGAAAGTAAATATCATTAGAGGGACTTGGGAGTTCTTTTGGTGTCAATTTCAAGACCTAAAACTTAGAAAGAATATGTACAAGGGCCAAATTCTAATACACAGTTAGGCCTATAAGGAAGAAAAGTATATGTTCAAAAGATAGAGATCAAAGTTGGTAATGAAGGGAAGTTCATGAATATGAAACTAGGATTTGATGACATATCAAGGTTTAATGACCCCATTTTAGGCATATCTCATCAAGACACCTAAAATTACTACCTACAACTATGAATAAATTACCACCTAAAACCAACTTGTCAATTTTCTCATTATGTGATTGTTGATGCTCAACTACCCCCTATTCCTTGAATGAGGACACTCTATAAATTTTCCATGCCAAATATGACAAGATTTCTAAGTCATTTGGATACATATAAAAATTATTTAATACTTCTTATCAATTTTTGGTTAATCATTCATATTGCAATAATAATTGATGTTTAGAAACATTCAAATTATTGCAAGTTTTCTTCATGCTTTCATTAATAATTAACCATAAATGATTCAAAATGTGTATATAAGATCTCACTGATGGATTTTCATCTGGTTCCCCAATTGGCATGAATGCAATAATATTTACTTGATTTTACTAGACTAACCTTATACTTTGTTTAAAGCATTTACTTTAAAAGTTTTATTTAAACTAGTTTTAATTTTCTTAAGATGGTAATTTGACATTTTCAAATGACTAAATTAACCTCTCACTTGACCTCACAGGACATCAAAGTTAGAGTATTATTTCATGACACTTCATAGGATTTCAAATTAAATATTAAAACCTAAAGAGGATAAGTGTTCACCTCATTAGATCTCATGATGCCTTAATAATTCATCACCCCATGCAAGACACTTGGAACAAATGTATGAAGCCCATTAGCCACATGGAATCATATGGAGATATTTAAAATAATTTATCCATTAGACTTAAAATCCAAAGTCTACATGTTAATATCTTAACTCCTATCAATTCTATTCAATCTGATCTGCCACACAACCTCCATGTGTCCTATTATAATGAAGACTATTATGAGATGTTGTCACATGTCTCTACGGTAGGCATCCAAACCAAATAAGGTTTATAAAATTATAAATGTCCCATTTAGATTCCTTTGAGACTAATCAAGACATTGAAGTTAAATTAGTAGTTCATGACACTTTAAGGGATGTCAAATTAAAGATGAAATCCTAAAGCAGACAAGTGTCTACCTCACTAGATCTCGTGATGCCTTAACAATTCATCACCCCATGAAATACACTTGGAACAAATTTATGAATCCCATTATCCACATGGAATCATCTAGAGAGATTTAAAATAATTTATCCATTGGAATTCAAATCCAAAGGCTACATGTTAATATCTTAGTTCCTTTGAGTAATCCTATTCAATTTGAGCTACCACACATCCTCCACATGTCCTACTACAATGAGGAAACTTATGAGATGTTGTCACTTGCCTCTAAGATAAGAATATATACCCAAGAAGGCTTATTAAATTATGTGTGTCCCCTTTAGATTCATCTGAGCCTAATGTGAATGCACACCATGTCATATTTAATCCAAATCTCATGAGATCTTACAAGGCAAACATGTGGATTCACTTGAGCCATCTGATCAAGACTCAATGGTATAAATATTTCCAATGAACCTTACAAGAATGACAAGTGGAATAATATTAAACAAAATCTCATGATAATGACATGTGTCCCTTTTAGACCCACATAATGATGCCAATTTTCATTCCTATGAACCTTAATCCTGATATCAACTAGATCACCTCTGAAAGCAATATGTGGACCCACCTAAGCCACAATATTAACACAAAGTTTCCAAAATCTATCTATAATCCTTTCAAAGGTGACACATAACAAAGGGAAGCTATGAAAACCTTCTGAGAGAGCCACCTGGTGAAGAAAAAGCTCTAATTTTTTATGATAGTGATGCATGACACTCTCATAGCTAACCAAAATTAGAGGGCCCAACCCAAGAGCTTGCCATGAATCAAAATATGCCATGTGGTAAGGTAATAAGTGACTAATCACATTAAGGTACATTTTAAGATCCCATAGAGTAATCAAAAGATGCCACATGTCTATATTTGAGTTGACTAAGTAGCCTAATCACATTCAAGCCCTATGAATGCCTAACTGGATCCAAGGTGGTATGCCACATATCAAGAGGTGGTAATATTTATCTTCAAATCTAAAATTGATGAAAAATCAATAGTAGATCAGTGCTAAATTTGAATTCTAAATAAATTAAATTATAAAATCAATAGTTTAAAAAGATTCAAAGGTGATGAACTCACCATTAATACAAAATGAACTAGAATCACAATAAAACCTTGCATTAATAAAATTAATCTTCAAAATGATAATCGACTCGACTATTAGTAGTCACATTTACATCTGAAGATCTAATCATTTTCCCTCCCTATGATATTCTTCCTTAGTATGAAACAGATGAAGCTATAAATGAATTGCAACTAGACCACCATTATTGGAGCTCTAAAATTGTAGATAAATATGATAATATGTTAATATATACCCAAGACACTATAAAGATGGCACATGTAAGACCCTACACTCTTCATAAGAGTAATGCATTTAAGAATGATGGTTTTCTATTTCAATACAATAATTGAGTTGTGCTCAAAGACACAGAGTTCATCCTTAAGGCCATTAACTTTGAGGACATGCATTACAATAACATTTTCTAAAATATTAAAGGAGATAAGGATCTTGATGAGGTTAAGGACATGCCCCATATTATTCAACTAGTGTCAAATATCCTTGTAATCCAAGTTATCAGCCTCCATAAGGCCACAATAAATCTAGAGATCATGTCATGCACTAACCTAGTATATGGTCTCTTTAGGAGTTCTAAATAAAATTATGGGTTATTCAAGTTCATAAACTAAGCGCTCCCAATCACCTTCATAGTAGGACCTATTTTTGATAAATATTATGACCTACCTTTACCATAGCTAGACTATAACCAGAGCATCATTGATAACTAGTATGAGGCACACAAACTTGAGATAGTCTTAGCATCATGGGTAACAAAACCAACTAGAGTGGTATTCATTGATGACCTAGGAAACATAATTATCCACCAATTCAGGAAGGGATCAAGATTGGCCTTACTCTCCTCAATAGAGTATTTGGTAATACACACATTAACTATGTGGATATAAAAATTATCCCACTAGTGCAAATAATCATGGAAGATCAGTAGATTCCCTCACTTGGAGATGTTATTAAAATTAACTAGGTCTTTACCATGCATGCATCTTGCCAAAAAGATGCTCCATTATACATGATGAGCTACCTACTAGATTCAATCTATGTAATCACCCAATTAGGACCAAACTCATGGTCCCTTACTTGAGATGAAGTTATTCCCCAATTATTCTTTGTGATGAATATTCACCACTTTAGGCATAATATCAAGGTAATTATAAAAAAAATTTAAGCTAATTATGTATAAATAAATTATTAAATGTGAAATGCCTACGATCCCTCTGGAGGTTAAGTAGACATTGAAAGAAATGGGAAGCTACTAGATTTACCTAGATTGCATAATAATATAGATGGAAGGACTAATGGTAGATCCCATTAGGATGCCAAAGTATGTACCCATGAAATTGGCTGAGGAAGATATGGCCTATCAATTACTCCATGGAATTGATGGTGTATTTAGAAATAAAAATAAGACTATCCCCCATAAAACTCCTTACAAGCTGGGGAGAACTAAAATCACAAAGCGATATGACATTGTGATAGCTACAAGGCATAAGGACTCCTACCTATTACCCAAGGATGATTTTGAGGCATGGGACCCCAACAATGTCATTGTAAAACACCTCTTCAAATTTAAAAAGGTTTAAACTATGGAATATAAGCACCAAGAGGAGGTACATGAAAATAAGGTTGGATAGAGATAAGAAGGAAGAGGATATCATAAATCTCAACTTTCATAAACTCATGGAATTATGTTTGATGCAGATTATGAATAAAGGTAGGAAGATGAAGAAGAAGATAATGTTTCTCTCATTAAGAATAGGCCCTACATACCTACACTTCTTCCCACTTCAAGTGGGTAGAGCCTACCTCTGAGATATAAGCAAGGAGAATCCAATAGCTAATAGGACATATCCCAAAGGCATACATTTATATTTGCATCTATTATGGGAGCTACTATAGAGAGCTTGAGTCAGCCTAATCCTAGTGTCATTGATCTTGAGGAACTATAATAAGGTCTTGAGATTTCAATGGAAGAGTCATAAGCACTATTAGGGAGAAATATAGAAATAATTTAAAATATGAAGAAGTATCCCAAGACTACTATGATAAGGTTAGTTATTCCTCCATTAGCTCCCTAAAATCCCATTGTAAGTACTACACCATTTCCTCCTTCCCTGATTGTTAGTACATTTACAAATATTCTTTCTTTTACTGCTACTCCCACTTCCACATTTGCATCCCCCAATATTTATTCCTTTGGGGGTACCATACCCCACTTCATATCCCATGTCATTATCAAAATTCAACCTCCATTGAGCTCCCAAATCACTAGTGTTATCCAATCTATGGGTTATAGTCCTTCCTAGGTAGCCACTACTAGTGCATCACTCACCCTTGGCTCCCTTACATCCACTATGCCATTGAAACCCATTTTAAATCCATTCACCTAGAAAAGGACACTTTATCTCACCATATATACTAAAGTGATGGTGAAATCAAAGTTACCTTCATTCATTCGAGACATGGGCTTGACCAAGTATTTATTTGATCCACTTAAGCAATTAGACCCAATAATTTTGTCATCCCTACTAGAACCATGGCTTCTTCATCAACCTAGGCACCTCCATTTTAGATACCTCCCACACAACCAACATCTATTGATACAAAAAACTAGGTTAGGGATATCATACAAGCAAAAAGGTAGGAGAGGCCTTATATGGTCTTCTCATCACCTCAAATTGGGATGAGGTTTGACCCTACCAACAACACTATGAAGAGGATAGTTTGAAGACAAGTGAAACATCTACAATTGAGTTGAGCCATGGTTCATGAGAGTGAAGAATCTCTCTTGACCTTTAAAATAAAGAGGAATTTTGGCCCTAAAAAGGTGTAAGAATATGTAGAGGATCTAGTATCCTCAATTCAATTCCAAGTAGATTCTAATATTGCTTTGATGAAGGGGATGCAGAAATAATTGAAAAGGCTAAAGGAACAAACATTGCCAACATTTCCTGATGGCACTATAATTTTGATAATAAATGTTGTGATCAATGTCTTTAACCTATATAAAGTGATGAATAAGAGGAAGGAATATGGGATCAAGCAATCTAAGGTTATCATGAAACTTGACCAAAAGCTTACACTATATGATGCCAAGTTGGTAAATTTAGCTAGAGTGGCAATAATTAATAATTTCCCTAACCTCAAGGTTCTTCCTCTTGAGGATATAATTCCTATGTATACCATCCTAATGAACCAAAAAATAATATTAAAGATATGGTTGGACCAGGTCAGGGATGCAAATACATCTTTGGAGAAAGTTGAATTCAAGATTTCCTTGCTGTTGAAGGATGCCATGATCACTAGGGTGACCAAGCCTGATGGATCCTTCATGGATGATAAATATTCCAAAGCACAAATGAATATTTTCATTTCCAAATTCTATCAGAATAGGGCCAGTGCAAATATTTATACTAAGTTGTTAAATATTGTGCCATTTTTTAATCAGAGGATAAAAAAGGCAAATGCCATTGAATAATCATTTAGTCCAATACTCATAGAGAATGGTAGGCTCATCTAGGGGATTCTAGACTTGTTATAGCCTATGATCGTAGACTTCACTCAAATATATTAGGATTACTTGGATTTTTTATAGGTATGGACCAAGGAGGAAGTGGAGAAGAATCAGAGACAATAACAACAAGCATTATAGTAGCCACCTCTAGGGCCCTAGAGAATATTCTTTTTAATTTTGTAAATTCAAATGTAGAATATTCCTCTTTATGTAACTTTTTAACCACTTAGTTATATTGGGGTACCTTCTAGGTGCCCACTTAGACCTATCTTAAATAGGGTTTCCCACCTCATTTGTAATTAGAAATAATTATTTCAAGAATTAATACAAGAGAGCCAAAGAATTCACAAGTTTATCTGAAGTGCTTAATTGTTTATTTTTATGGTTTTTGTTCCTCACACTTTAATATTTTTGATAGTTTATGTTTTATAATCTAATCTAGTAATTACATTCCATATGTGCATCTGTTAGTTTGAGTTTGACACTAGGTTGACTAATTCAATAGTATACTTCCTCTGCTTTCTTCTCATTTACAATTGAATGTGTTATGGAATTTACTATGAGTGAGTATTGTTTTATCAAATGTATGATGTTAAACATATGAATTTCCTTCCTCCAAATATTCAATTTCATTTATTTTGCATTGAGCATTATGCTAGAGATGATAATTACTAGTTTCATGTATTTAGCCTTATAAGTTAGCGGAATTGGTATCTATAAACATCTTAAGCACATTATATTATTTTACTTACCCTAATTTATCTTGGATCCACCCATGAATAATTTTATCTTAGTTAATGATGTAAATATCCATTTTTAATTTACATTTTGGGCAATAACTGGCAAAGATTAAGATAATTCACAAAGATTAACAAGAAACTATGCCACTGATTAACATCTGTTGTCTCTACATCAGGGTCTACCTATAAAATTTCAAAGTGGTGACCATATCTCTATTATTTTGGATATTATATTTATTATTTGTATAAATAACTCAATCCCTAAGTCTTCCAAGACTTAAAATTGAGTTTCTTATTGTCCCCCTATTCCTTAGTGACATAACGAGCAAAATAAGTACATCAAAAATGATTATGTTGTATATTAGAGAAGGTTCATGAATTTGGGGGTTTGTATTGAATATGAGTGTTCTTTATCATTTTTTAAGTTCATTTAAAATTTTAATAAAATACTACAAAATTCTCACGATTACCCTTCATTCAATATCAAACATAGCTACACAGTTCTTATACCAACATCTACAACTGAGTCACTCTTGCCTAAATTTTGAATAAGATTGGTTTCAAATGGAATAAGATACTAATAATGATCAATAAGGTTTAAAGGAGTGTATCACATACTGATGAAGTATCAAAGTAATAATTTGGCCTTCATAAAGAGATCAAACATTAATATTTAGGCAAAAAGTATTATGATCAATTGACCATCAATTGATAAATAAAATCTTGTATGAAGGAGTGATTATTATTTTGGAGTGTTATAAAAGGTGATAAGGATTTTTTTAGGTCTATGTAGACCTAATATAGACTCCCACTACCTCTAAAGACACCTACAAACCTAAAAAAGCATCAAAATACAGCTACAGATGTTAAGGCTACCTAAAAGAATAGTGAGGTAAGGATTACCTAAGAGAATAAGAGGCCATAAAATCACCAATTAAAGTTTATATTGAGACTATATGATATTATTCCATCTTCATGAGGTTCATAAGGCTTGAATAAGTGATATTTATAGGCAAAAATACTAAAAATGGAAGTTAAGGTCAAGAAGGATGCCTTATAGAAAAACCCTCAATCTCAGCCAAGGAGGTTATAGAATAGCTTAAGGGAGAGAATGATGATGAGTACCAAATTTGTTTGAAAAGGTTTGAGAAATATTTTCAAATTTTTCACATAGTCAATTCCTCTAGTAGCACCCATAGGCTTTTTTAGGGACCTTTATAGGCAGTTAATCCTAAAGGGAGGGCAAGTGTGATATAATGAAAACTAGGTTCTATCTTAAACAATCCATATAAAATATTTGAATCATATTTAGGCCAATAATAGAGTGTGAAGTATTTTAAATAGAAGGTTCATGCATTCAAATACACAACCAACACTCATAATTAATGCCTAAAATCCAATCTTGGGGGAATTTATGACTTTGAGGCATCTATAGGTGTGATCAAAAATTCAAAATTGTTAAAAATGATAATGGTGAGTGGAGAAATTTATTCATTCCATTCTCAAAGATAGACAAGTGGTGGAAATGATCAATTTTTTGTCACAAACAAACCTTAGTCTTTAAGCAGGCATGGATGAGACTAGGTGCATAGTTAATAGTGTGAACATAAGATAGATAGATTAAACTAAATTAATGTGTTTTAAGGCATTAAATGTGATGATATTGCCTTAATTATTTGTAATATTGATGATAGTTAGGTTTTGATACAAAATTCTCTTAAGGGACAGTTGAAGAAAGACATACCTATAGCCAATATGTACATGCTAGTTGAAGACCTTTTTTTTAAGGTTTGTTTGAAGTTTTATTTAATTTTGGGAAAATGTGATAAGGTATTTCATTATTCCATAATGATAAGAAACTCAATCACTAAGGGCTAGTTAAGTTAGACTGCCAAAAAACCCTAGCCAATATTTGAATACATAAGAGGATGAACTGATGGAAAATCTTAGACTCGGTGATATTTTCCAATTTGGGATTATAATTAAAAATACATAAAACATGTATTTGAAGGATAAATATATTCTAAGACCTCAAAACCCCAAACACATAATTTTAACAGTGATATCTATAGTCACATTCATGTCCATATGGAGACAAAGTGGAATGTTGAATGGTAAGGGTAGTTGTTTAAGGTGAGAATAGGTGATAATTAGTGCATTATGTTTATTTTGTGTCTCTAAAATCACTTATAGACCTATTCTACCTCAAAACTTAGTAATAGACTAATTACGCCTAGAAGGCCTATACCACCTTAAGACACCTTCATAATCTCATAAGCATATTTGACACCAAGAGAAGTTTCAAGGATATTATTAAAGTATTATGAGAGTGTTTTCAATTAGATATAAAAAAATAAAGGTCAATTTGGTCCTTAGAAGCTAACTCAAAGTATACAGTCTAAGGAGCAAGTTCGACCCCTCATTTTCAATGATTATATCTTTTACCACTAGGGGACTTGGACCAAATGCTCTTAATAAGATTTGAGGACCACTATATACTTGAAATACATGAATGATTGATTTTTTTTAAGGGGCATAGGTTTATTAAACATTTTTAATAATATAAGTACTGCTAGAATGCGTGTAGGGAGCTCATGGTCAACTTCTATGCTTTAGTATATTTACACACCTTTTGAATGGGAACCCAAGATTCTCAATAAATTTTAAGGGTTATATGAAATAAGGATCCATGGAAAGAATTTATAGTTTTTAGGTCCATAATTTATGAACCATTTTTAAGATGGTGGACCTCCAAAACCCTCCCTAAACCCTGCTCCAATCCAATTTTGAGAAAAGTGAAGTTTTTGCACCCAAACACCCATAAATCACCTGATAAACTCTCTAATCATGAATTACACTTAGAGAGGGTCTTATTCATGGTACCATGTTGTATGAAACTATATTTACCTATCATAAAATAATTTTTTTTAAAGAAAAAGTGTAGAAGAAGAGGTATAACATAGTTTAAGAATATGTCAATCATTGGAGAATGAATTTTGGCACTTGTTTCACCTTCTCAAGGAATTTTGTGTCCAAAAAATTGACTTTAATTGTCCCTAAAACTCTCTTCTAATTAGTTAGTCTAAAAGAGTGAAGGACAAGGTGACCTAGACACCTAGTTTAACAAGTTTGTAGGGCTTTATTACCCAAGAGGACCAATGTTATGATTTGAGGCATTCATTTAAGCCTAATAATAACTATTTCACTAGTTTATAAATATTCATACATGGTTCTTATGGCCATAAATTACTAAGAGTTAGGCTACTAGGCCTAATTGGCCTAGTAGACCTACTTGGTCAATAAGTAAAGATGAATAATGGCATAGAGAACTGATGAAGTGAGTTAACAAAAAATGTAAATACATATATAATTTATCCTTAAGTGAAAATTCATTCATAATTGATCCTTAAGTAGATGATGAATGAGTTAATTGATCTTTAAGTGGCAATCAATGTATGTTCTATAGCCTTAATGGAGGAAAGAGTTATTCTTTTGACTTAAGTATTATGCTAAAAAGAAGGAAATGTTGTTATGAACTTATGATATCATAGTGAAACCTCATGTAGGATTCAAGTTTCAACACCCAAAAACTCATTCAAAAATCATGCAGGAGCATCAAACATGCATGGTTTTATGGAGGAATATTTGTAACTAAATTAGTGATGGAGTTAATGATGTTAACTAATGACCTTTGTTCTCTCCTCTAAAACATATTATCTCTCTTATTCTCTCTTCATTTCTATATATTCAAACTAGATGACCTTAATTTTTATGCCTCACTTGGGTATGAGGAAACGCTGCCATGTTTTATACTTGATGGACCTTTTGAACTAATGAATAAGCTATTTCAACAACTCCATTATTGGCTCATAACATGTTTATGCTTTTTCATATGTGTATAAGTGTTATAAATCTTCACTTATCATGTCTTTCTCACATGCATATGCTAATTAGTTATATTATACAAGTTGTGTAAAGTGTCAAAGTTTGATGATTATGTTTGGAGTTTAATCTAATTTAAAGTACATCAATATAAGCCTATCTCCATTAACCTCCAATTTATAGTCATATATCAAGACCTTGAAATGAAACATTATTGATTAATAGTTTTGGAGATGATGCTTTAGTCCATTTCTAGTTCATTGGTGTTATTAGGAGTATAATATGGAGTTTATGAATCATTTAGGTACATCACCATCACTAGTATAGGTTTTACATTCAAGTTATCTTTATAACTCTTTTCACCCCTAAATCAATGCATGTTTTAGTAAATTAGCATAAGTGTTTATACATTAAAGGATCTATCCTCATAATCTAGATTTTTTGTCTAGTTATTGGTAACCCACAACATATAGACCAATCCAATATTAGTCTAGGTTTGAAGGAGAACTCAAAAATATAATTCTTATGGTGGAAATTGGGTTTTTAAGATTTATAACACACCTATTTGTACTAGATTCAATCATTTGAGCTTCACAGTAGCACCTTATAGTTATCTTGAGTAGTTTTAATCACTCATATGGTCATCATGTTTGAGGTAAGGAAGGTTCTTGTTCATAGTTCATTATTATAGAAACCTATGAAACATATTTTTGTCATTCATTTTCATATCAATAGCTTATGATCCATACCCATTCTATTATGATCCATATCCATCTTATTATGACCCTTATCATCCCTACCATGATCCATATCAACCTTATGATAATCCCCACCAACCCTATATTGAAACCTATCAATAGTATGTTGGTTCATACCAACCCTATGATACCCATCATGAACCTTTTTATCCTCCATATGAGCCATATCAGTTCCAATATCAAACACCCTTACAAGACACATAATTTATATGATAAGTCAGAGGAGATAAAGAAGATGAACCAAAACATTTCTAATGAAATATTAAACTTGAGATAAGAACAATCATGTAAACAATATCAAGAGTCACTACCTCCTAATTTTCCATGCCACTATCCATGGATTATAATTCCATCTCATTAGGAAGTTTTTCCAATCATGCCCCAAGTTGCAATACCTTCAATACAAGAGGCTCCTAAACCTAAGTTTCCAACTTGTAAATAATTTCAACATTCAAGCATAATCCAAAGCATTAATGTCAAGGACAAGCCTAAAATCATTCATCCCCAATTCCTCCCTCCTTAAAATCCCAAGGCCTTCCCCTCATGGAATTATATTAAAGGACAAATACAATAAAAATAAGAAGTGATGGTTGTCAAAGTTGAGTAGTCCAGTGAAAATGATGAAGCATCAATGACAACACATTTATATTCGAATCACCTTATCAAGCATTTTTAAGGGTCCACCATACTAATCCTTGAGAATGAGACTCTCTTTTTGAGGAAAATGAAGAATAATCAATTGTGGTGATATAAGATGAGAGTGATTTGAGTGAGAAAGAAGAGGAAATCACCATTGGGATACCCCTTGGAAAGGATAGGTGTGAATTTATCTTTCATAATGAAAAAAGGATGATTTTCAAGAGGTTGTTGGTATGTAAGATTAGATACAAGAAAAAGAGGTGTCAATTGAACAAGAATAAGATAGTTCCAAATAATTATTTGGTCACATGGTAGCTGATCTCAATCATGATAGTCCACAAGAACTTGCAATAGTTACAATAGACAAGTGTAGGCCATCCAATGAAGATGAGGAACAAGGTAACTTTGAGATAATTCTAAATCATCAATTTGATGATAAAAATTAAACAAATTCAAATTACCAATCAAATATAACAAAGGATGATTTTCAGCCTCATGATCATGATCAAGAAAGTGATATTTTAAACTATGATATGCTTGCTCCTACATATTCTACTATTTAACTTGAATAAAGTCTAATCAAACTTAAGTTTGGTGAGAACAAATCAATAGAATTTTTTGATATAATCAATTCAAGTTAATTTTTACTTAAAGGTGATTCATTTTAGGTTGAGAGAAGTAGTCCCATCAAGCAAGGAGTCATCTCTTGAAGCAAACCAATCCAAGAAGCTATCTTATTAGGAGATGAATTATTCAAAATTTTCAAGAAAGGTTATCAAATTTTCACTCCATCTTCATATGTATCTTCACTCTTGGAAGGTGGAAATAAATTCAAATGGCCTCAAAAATTCATGAAATTAGATCCATCTCTCTTATAAAATAGCCATGTATCCATAACAAAAGAGACACTTCAATCTATCCAACATGACCATTAGTTGTTTTCCTAAACTCTTTTCATGCACAATTGATAGATTAGAGAGAGATTTAAAGGTGCATCAAGGGGAGATAGCCACTAATATAGAGATTCATCTCAACAAAATTATCACCCACAATAAGAGAGATGATTCCATTTTTCCACTTGAATGAGGAGAGCTAAGCATCTCCTCAAGGGTGTAAATCTAAGCATCAACAATACATGTTTGGTTAGAAAAATATTATGCTAAGTCAACAAATTTGACTTTGAGAAGATCCTAAAGTTGTAGTTTTCTTCTTTTACTACATCACCTTCATTGCCTTATCATGTTGTTCATCCATTAGTCTAGAATTGATGATAGGCTCTATGAATAATTCCTCTTCTTGGTCCTCTAGGTCTTTCAAGCCTTTATTAGCCTTGCCCATTACTCCCTTTATGCTTCTAGCATCACTAATTTTTTCCTTCGTAGATAGAATCATGTCCAAGATCCTTTTATTATATTATCCTATTATGCTTTGGATTTTGTTCTTCACTTCTTGCATGAATTGAACATCTCTATATTTGAACTCCTCATCTGTTATCAAGCTAATGGAATTAAGGGTAGTTGGTTTTTTGATCAATCCACCCAATATGTTCACCATTCAATTTTCTAACTATTTGAAATCCTTTGAAAAATCCTCTATGCCTCTATACCATTTGCTCAAATATTTGATATTATTAATCAAGATTACCATAGCCACATTTAAATGGGCTAAGATAACTATTTTTAAATTATGAATTTGGTCCTCTGTCAATATGTTAATTGATTCTTTTGCCTTATTTATTGAAGTCTACCATTTATTTACTTAGTTCATAGACTTAGAATGCTACTTGTTCACTATATCTATATTAGACCTTACTATCTTCAAGGAACCAAATGTATCATAGATAATGCCCTCAAACTTGTTGATAATATCCCTTGGAACTATTAAGATTGACTATTTCTCCAAGTTCTTTTTTTACTACTTTAGGCCTTTGATAATAGCTTGCAATTATTTTGATTGTTATTGAGCCAACCCTAGTACATCCTCCTACAATATTGGATCCTCACCAGGTTTCTATCCTTTCTCCTAGGTCAAATTAGTTAAGGGCTCTACCTTTTGATATATTATTTCTTCACCACTCTACCTAACTATTTTCTCTGTCACTCTTTACAAACTAGTAGTATCTAGATCAAATCTAACTCCAACTAAAGAATGGGTCACATGTGGAAATGGGACCTCTATTTATGATTGGGCTACTAGCTGACATGGAGGATCCAATATCCTTGCTTCTTCTTCTTGTAGATAAATCATCTAAGGTTTCAATTCTTACTATAGAGGGATGTTAGTAGCTTTCACCATTGCCCATAGATGGTGAATAGAGGGAATATTTTCTACCCTTAGCTCATAATTGAACCACTCAAGGATAGGTGAACCATATAATATGTTTTCTTTGTTAAATAAGCTAAATTCACTCAAAGGGGGAGTGATGGTTATCCTTGGTTTCTTCTCCTTTCGAATAATGGTAGTCTCAACTTTTCTCTTTAGAGTGTCAATAGGAACCAAGTCTAAAGACTTCCTTTTATCCTAATCTTACTTAGTTTTCTCAACACTTGCTTCCTTTTTGTCTGAATCTATCTCATAAACCATGGATATCATATTCAATTGATCCTTAATATACTCATTAGGATTTAGTGCTATCATATGCACCTCCTCTTGATGTAGCTCTTTCTCTGCTACCTTAGATGATTCAGGAGTTGATGAAATTGAAGTTATTTCATCAGGCCTCCTCTCTTTTTATTCATGTTTTATCTATAATCATATTGAGATAAAATTATAAGAACCACCACCAATCAAATGATTCTTCTTGGGGCTTATTTTCTACCTATCTTCCATTTTTTGGTACCTATTCAATCTGGACTTAGGTCTTATGTTGTGTTCCTTTAATATCCTGACAACTTCATAGCTTAAGGATGATTTAATGTATATGAAGTCAAATGAATTGGTCTCATATTAATATTGTATATTTAAAATACCCTTAATATTAAAATGTTATTTTATCCTCCCATAAAAGTCCCATTGCCAATGATCATCCATCTGTAGGTTGAAATACAACCTATGTTTTGATGCAACATCAATATGATCTCACTATCTGAAAGTTATCTTGCTTATTTTTATTGGAATTATATGAAAGAGACCTTTTCTATTAGTTTTGAAAAGGCCATCTATACCATCGAACAACTAATAGGCCACCTCATATTCTACTAGTTTATTAGAAACATGGACTCGTAGCTTGAGAGGAGAATTTTGTGTTCCTTCAATCCTCACAATAGTATAATCAAGGTATAACCATATGTCTCCCAATGTTTCAAAAGATTTATTGATTAGAGGGCTAAATCTTTCCATAGAGATACTAGTTATAGTTTCACTTAGTACAAGGTAGACATAATCATAAATAAATTAAATGTTGTCTCTATAATTATAGATGTGTAACTTTGAATAGTATTGGGAGATAGTCTGAGTACCACTTGGAGACCATTCTCTTTGGTTGGGAATATTTTTGGTTACACACAGGGCATATAAAATATAGGAAATCATTTAAAACTTAGTATTATTTCTATGCTTGATTGCATATATTTTACTACTCAAGGAGATACTTATCATCTCACCCAATGTAGGAACTATCACCTTTACAATGATGAAATACACCATGGGCACCCACATTGGATTTATATATGCTATAGTGGCACATCCATACAACTTGTTTAGCATGGTCATCACCATATTATTTCTAGGTCTTGACTTATTGGGATATTATTTACAAGGTCTATAACAAACTAGTTACAATTTCTGACCACATAGTTAGGGTGTTCATCATGTTGTGTTGCTTAGCCCATGAATTAATTGAGGTTAGGTTAATTTGGAGCTTGGGAAATTTTTAATAATAATGAAATTAAATTGCATAAATGTAATCATCTTTCCTCTAATTATTTTCATTAATTAGCATACCCTTGTCTATCTTAGCTTCCTTAAAAATAGGACCAAAAAAATCAATGCAATGAATTACCTCTAGTTTTGCAGTTACATAGTGAAGTTCAGTCATCTAGATAGCTATAATGTTTTCATATAATATATTTTCCAAGAGGATCTTCTCTTATTTATTGGTGATCACTAGATAGTTTTTCAACTGTTTAGAATAATTTGGAGCGATTGTTATCCCATATATTCAAAGAAGTAGCTATAAACTCTGTGTCCTTGAACACTTGACCTTCTATGTTTGAGGATAGATATAACTCAACTTCTTACTTTGAAATATTTTTATGAGTTACCATTACTTTAATTACAATTAAATTATAATTTTTCACATAATAACCCAACTCCTCTCAACTCAATCATAATGAATTCAGGTTGAATCTAGGGTTTTCTATATACTCTAGGGCTTTTGGAGGTTTACGCAGAGCTCTACTAGTGGAAAGATAGTTTGAAATGTGAGATTTGATGACTTGTATTGCATTTAGATTACACATTTATACCTTCCACATGCTTGGGTCAATAATATATTTTATTATGATGTGTTCTACCTATGTGGCACTACCATGTTGCATAGTTCATTTATTTAAAAAGTGGTGATTGTCATTTTTAGACACATGTCATTACCTCAAGAAATATTGAAGCTTGAACAAATTCAAACTATTGATATATTAATAAGTCCTTTATCCTTAAACTTATCATGGTCCATTGATATTCCTCCTGAGCTTATGAGAGTGTGCCATTTGGTAGCTCCACATGCTCTTGGTGTACCTTTTAAATACTATTCATCACTTGAATGCTCTCGTTCCACATGGCAACAAATTATCCAACCTAGGCTATTTGAATTTATAATTTCACTCATACAATTTATCTTGAATGTAAGATCAAATACATGCCATTGATCTTCCTTCTATGGATTAAACTCATACCATTGATTTACTGTTAGTGTAGGTTTTTATTTTTCCCTATTATTTAATTAGGGAATATTATATATTTGTGCATACATGGAGTTTTCCTACATTTGTGGGATAGGCTAGCTTATGTGGAGATGTGTGTCATTGATGTGTCATAAGTGTCATAAGAATGTCATAAGTAACTCCTTTGACCAAATATTCTAGGTATGAGAGTTACTTTTATATTCTTAGCACCTTGTCACCACCTTTCATGGAGGAGTTACAGTCTATTCTTGGGGTGTTTTGACCACCATTTGTGGAGGAGTTACTTACTAGCTCTCCTATATGTATTCTTCATTACGGCCATCTCATGTTAATGGAATATTGGCTTTTCTCCAAATTGTCTATGCAATTGTCTTTTGTTTTATTTCATTTACTTTAGCATTTTGTGGTATTCACTTGCTTCATCCTGTGTAACCACAACTCATGCATCCTCATTATTTAGACCTTGGCAAATCCTCCAATATGGTATCAGAGCCACCCTGGTAACTAGTTGTCTATTTTGTTAATGCTTTAATTAAAATCTAGAGCTTTGTTAAGGCATTTTTTTTGTGAAATTTGAAAATTTCTAGGAGATATTTCTAGTTCTCCATGCTCTTATTCCTTCCATGGCTTGTTTGGTCTCTCCATATACATGCAGGCGAGATTTTGCAAGATCCAATAATCTTGTTTCTGTCAATTAGCTTGCATATTTTGTGTTTTAATCAGAATTGCAGGTTGTCACATGCCTTTGTAATCTCTTGGTAGCTGATTCTACCTTTGCATGCCATTCTTTGGTTGTTCGGGTCACTTTTTTGGCTAAAGGTGTCTGTTTTACACTATATCTGCATCTTCTATACATAAGCAAGAAAAATGCCTTCTGGGTTTTGTTTACAGCCCATAAAAACCATCTAGATATCTTTCAATTTTTTCATACATTTTGTATACTTTGTAGAAATGCGCTCAGAAAGCTACAGTAGGACCCTTCTCTATTGGCAATTGCAATTTTGAAGGCAATTTTCAAATGCTCCGTTCTTGCTCATACAGACTCCTTTTCTCACAATTTTTTTTTTTTTTTGGATATTTTTTTCATGCTCTATACACTAGTGTAGAATTTTTTTGATTTTGATGCTAAGATTTTTCAAAAATACCAGATTCTAAGTCGTGACATTGCACAGTTCTCATTTTGGGAAATTTAGAGGATCATAACTTTCACATAAGACCTCATATCGAGACGATTCTTTGTTTGAAAGTGCATGATTTTTTGAGTAGATCATAGTGGTGCTATTTATTTCTCTAGATATTATGCCAAAGTTATATTTTCAACATACGCTCTTCATGAGGGTTTTGTAATGCATTGAAATCAAGACCACTTAGTATTTCTTGCTAATGGAAATTTTCAAAGCACTAATATAAAGTGCCAAATCATATTTTTTTAGGGGGTTCTTTGATTGAGAAATATTTGAGTTTTTTTAAAGCTTATATATTTGATTGTCGGAGATGAAGGGTGAGGCCCAGGTTGGCAAGAAGCCAATTCTCACTCACAAAGACCTCATTTGGATTCGTCGCTCTATCCCAAGTCCAAAGAGTGGTTGGAAGGCCACCTTCTCTCTCAAAACAGACATTTTTTTTAATGTTTTAGTGCTATTTTTTTGTAAAAACACTAGTTTATGGGAAATTGAATCTTTAATATCTTGAAAATAGTAGCTCAGATTTGGGTGCCATTTTTTGAAAAAGTGTTTGTATTTAAATTATCCATAGTGTAGGCTTGTTATTTGTTAAAAATGCATTAGTTTATAAAGTGCCTAAAATTTGGGTCTCCCAGGACGCATTTTTCGCTGAGTCTAACGTCCTATTTGCTTAAAGTCTTGCATTGATTTCTCTAAGATGCATTCTCAACTGAGCTTGACATATTTTGAGTGTGCACTTGTATATTTAGGGGGGCTCAACATTTTAGGGGGGTGTGATTGCTTTTTAGCACTTGCAATCTTTACTTTCATTCTCCTTTCTGCATAATTTCACAACTTGCAATCAACACAACTTCACCTAAATTCAACTTAAAATAGATTATTTTCAACTTAAACCCTTAACACCATTCAACTATCATGAATAGAAGGTTAAAATTTCAATCATTCTTAGAAGCAAAGGGTTGTATAGGATCACCATGGGTACTGAAGTAGAACCCAGCACTGATGTTGAAAAGGTCAAGTGGTACAACCATAGTCATGAAGCCTATGGATTAATAAGCTTATTCATGTCTCCAAAACTTATCTTCCATTTAGAAACCTCCAAGACTCCCAAAGACATATGGGACACCCTAGAAACCCTATTTGGGAAGCTTGATGAGATGAGAGGTCGTGAGCTCGAAAATGAACTCATAAGTCTATGTCCTAGAAACTTTGACACCCTAAAAGACTTTTTCACTAAGTTTAAGGCCCTTAGATTTCAATTGAAAGAATGTAAGATAGAGAAGAAATATGATCAATTCATCCTTTCTATTATTGCAAAGTTAGGTCCAAGCTATTCAGTCTTTGTCTCCACTTTCCATGCCACAAAAAGTCTCATTAGCACTACATGGAAAATGCCTTCTTTGGATTCATTCATTGTCGACTTGACTAGGGAGCAAGATAAGCTAATTCAAATGGGCATAATGAAGTCTACTCAACCCCAAGATTTGATAGCTATAAATGGTAAGGATAAGACTTCAACAAAGGAGAAGAAGAAAAAGAACAAGGACCAGGAGAAGAAGAAAGAAAACAACAATCCTGCCAAAAACAACACTGAGTCTTCCTCTTCCAATGTTAAAACTAAGAAGGAGAAGGTTAAGTGTGCCTATTGTAAAAAGACAGGGCATGATGAACACAAATGCATGAAGAAACAAATATATCACCTAACTCATATTCTAGAGAAGCACAACATATGTGTTCCTGAGTCCATCAAGCAAAATTCATCTACCCAAGATTATACCAAGGCAAAAGCAAGGGTAAGGAGAAAGAAAAGGGCAAGGCCCTTGTAGCAACTATAGCTTCTACAACATCATGGATCATTGATTCAGGTGCTTCTCACCACATGGGCTCTTCACTAGTTGAGTTTTCATCTTTGGAGCCTTGTAGCATGACTTAATTACTTTGGGTGATGACACATCAGTTTCTATTGTAGGGAGAGGTTCAGTTGAAATGGAAGGAGGAACATTCAATAATGTTCTAAGTGTTCCTTCTCTTTCAACCAATCTCCTATCAGTGTACCAAATCACTCACATTGGTCAGGGCATGAGAGTTGAGTTTTCACCAGATTTAGTGGCTATCAAGGAATTGTATAGTGATACTACAGTGGCAGTGGGTATGACAGATCACCAAGCAAGGTTATACACCTTCTCACATTTTGCACCTTATTCTTCTCCAATAGCATTACTGACTCATTTAGATGGAGTTAGAAAATTATGGCATGAGTGGTTTGGCCACCTTAATTACCACTACCTTGAGCAACTTTGCAAACATGACATGGTCATTATCTTGCCTCGTGTCCAATTCTCAAGAGGAATTTGTGAGGGGTGCTCCCTTGGGAAGTATCCTGAAGCAAAATTTGACAAAGGCAAATTTTGGAGGGCTTCACAACCTTTGGAGCTGGTCCACAGTGATGTATCGAGACCCTTTCCCAAACCATCTTTCATAAGGGCCAAGTACATCCTCACTTTCATTGATGATTTCTCTAGGAACACTTGGATATATTTTCTCAAACAAAAGTATGAAGTGTTTGAAAATTTTCTAGAATTCAAGGCTCTTGTTGAGAAATAGAGTGAGAAATCCATCAAGGTTCTTTGAACTAATAATGAAGGGGAGTATGTCAGCAACAAGTTTGAGCAGTTTTGCACCACAGAGGGGATTGATTTGCAGCACACAGTCACTTACAGTCCTTCATAGAATGGGTTTGTACAATGCAAAAATAGGTTCTTAAAAGAGATGGGTAGTTGTATGATTCACTCCAAATCCTTAGCACTACAGTACTAGGCTAAAGCCATCAATTGTGTTTACTACATTCAAAACAGGGTTCCTCACAAAGCTTTGAAAGGGATAACACCCTTTGAAGCTTGGCATAAAATGAAACCTAATGTTGAGCACCTTAGGGTTTTTAGATCCCTAGCCATGGCCCACATACTGAAGAAGAAACACAAAGATATGGAACATTAGTCCAAGCCTTGCATCTTTGTAGGATATCTGGATGGTATTAAGGGGTATCGCCTTCTAGATCTAACCACTCATGAATTGTTCATTGAGAGAAGTGTCCACTTTTAGGAGAGTCTTAGAGACTCAACACTTGGCACTTCTCCCTCATCATATTTACTTCTTCATGATGATTCCTCATCAAATTTAGATCAACCATAGTAGGTTCTTGAGCCAGAGACATCTTCTTCTTCTTCTTCAAGTTTAGACAGTGAGGATAGTGATGTAGAGTCATCCACCTCTAGTTAGTTAGAGGATGAGGAGTTAGCACCTGACTCACCCACTTTTGAGCCACTTTGGGCCAGACAAACACTTGAGAGTGCTAGCACTTGGGCAAGAGATCTTGTAGATGACAGACGAACTAGGGGGGATTTTCAAAGAGATCCACATGCCTTCTTTTCTTTAGTTTCAGATCCACAGACTTTTTGAGAGGCATCAGGGGTACCTGAGTGGGATAGTGCTATGGAGGAAGAATATTCTTCCTTAATCAAAAATCACACTTGAGATTTGAATTCACTTCCTAAGGGAAGGAAGATGGTTCAATGTAGGTGGATATATCAGACCAAGTTTATAGTAGATGGGTCAGTTGATAAGTACAAGGCTCGATTGGTTGCCAAGGGTTTCTCACAGGTGGCAGGCATTGACTACTCAGAGACCTTTGCACCCATTACAAAGATGACTTCTATTCAACTCACCTTAGATATTGCCACAACACATAGTTGGGATGTGCACTAGATGGATGTGAAGAGTGTCTTTCTTCACAGAGACCTAGAGGAGGAGATCTACATGGAGCAGCCACCATGATTTGTTTAGGATTCTTCTTTAGTATGTAAACTTAGGAAATCTATCTATGGCCTCAAATAGGAACCTCAGGCATGGTATGCCAAGATGGATTCCTTCCTTCTCATAATAGATTTCACTAGGTGCCATTCTGATACTAATGTCTACTTTTTGTGGTAGGATGACTCGCTCTTGATTCTGGTTATTTATGTTGATGACCTTTTGATCATCGAGAATACTTCATCAGCTATTGCAGTGGTGAAGGCATCTCTCTAGGATAGATTTTATATTACAGACTTGGGTTTGTTGCACTACTTCCTTGGTATCGAGATCTCATAGTCAGATTTAGGGATTTCTCTTGCATAGCCTAAGTATGCTCTTGACTTATTGGCTCGGTTTCACATGGCTAATTGCAAGCCATCTCTGACTCCCTTTCTATCAGGAGTCAAGCTTGAGGTTGACTATTCTACACCATTGGTTGATACCACTCAATATCAACAACTTGTTGGCAATCTCATCTACTTGACTCACACTAGGCTTGGCATATCATATATAGTGGGACTTGTCTCTAGATTTATGCAAGAACCTCATGAGTTGCATTAGAAAGCAGCTACGAGGATCTTGAATTACATACAGGGTTCACATAGATAATGGATTCATTACAAATTTTTCATAGAGGTTGACATGGTTGGATATACAGATTCAGATTGGGCTAGCGATTCACAGAATTGCAAGTCCACTTTAGGTTACAGTTTCTCTCTAGGTTCTGGTCCTATCAATTGGTCTAGCAAAAAGCAAAATGCTATTGATATATCATCCATAAAGGTAGAGTATAGGGGAGTTGTTAATGCAACTACTAAGGCTATTTGGCTTTAGGGGATTCTTTCTAAGTTTGGCATTCCTATTAGGCAACACACAATCATTTATTGTGGCAAATAGAGTACCATTCAAATTTTCAAGAATCCAGTTCAGCACCAGTGGACCAAGCACATAGAGATTCACATGCATTTCATTCAGGAGCTTATTCATAGCCAAGTCATTAACTTAATATTTTTCCAGTGTTTAGAGCAAGTTGCAGACATCTTCACCAAACCTTTCACTGAGAGCAAGTTCATTCATCTATGAGCTCTTCTTGGGGTGTGGTCTACATCTACAACAACATCATCTTTAGGGGGGTCTTCTAGCCTCTTCATTTCTTTTATGTCTCTCTTTTGGGGGGGAGTTTTTTCCTATAGGTTTTCTCCTTTTCTCTATCTTATGGGAGATTGCATTTGTACATGGGTACCTCATCAGGCCTAGTTGCCGGGACCCATTTTATATTTCCACACTGCCCACCTAAGCTGTACTTATGGGGGGGGTGTTAGTGTAGGTTTTTATTTTTCCCTATTATTTAATTAGGGAATATTATATATTTGTGCATACATGGAGTTTTTCTACATTCGTGGGATAGGCTAGCTTATGTGGAGATGTGTGTCATATATGTGTCATAGGTGTCATAACAATGTCATAAGTAACTCCTTTAACCAGCTATTCTAGGTATGGGAGTTACTTCTCTATTTTTACCACCTTGTCACCACCTTTCATGGAGGAGTTATAGTCTATTCTTGGGGTGCTTTGACCACCATTTGTGGAGGAGTTACTTACTAGCTCTCCTATATGTTTTCTTCATTATGGCCATCTCATGTTAATGGAATATTGGCTTTTCTCCAAATTGTCTATGCAATTGTCTTTTGTTTTATTTCATTTACTTTAGAATTTTTTGGTATTCACTTGCTTCATCCCATGTAACCATAACTCATGCATCCTCATTATTCAGACCTTGGTGAATCCTCTGATATTTACTAATTACAGATCAAGCATGGACTATTGATCTCCATCTTTAAGCACAAGCATGAATACATTCCATTGATTTGCTTGATCACTTTCCAATATTATGAAACTTGTCACTCTTGCATTTTTTCTCAATATCCTTGAATTTTTGATCTTTAATCACTACCAGATCTCCATTGCTCTATTAAACATTCACCATCATTCTCTAGGATTGACTTACTAACTCTGGTTCACATCCATATGATGTTGATTTCTTTTGGATTTGATGAGATTATGACACTTTCTATCCTGGCATTGATCCATAAAATATTTAACATTTTGATTTGGGAAATTTCCCATGCATCATTTATCTTTGATACAATCTCCCAAGATCTTTCCACTTGGTGATACTATGTTTAATTCATTCCCACCAATAATAAAATAGGTAATGTAAAGGTTCAAAAGTATAAATAACCTAGGATAAAGTCTTAGACTAATTTTTTAGTCATACTAATGAATACAATTAGAGCTTAACTAAAGTTTAAACTAGGTTTAAAATATAATAAAATGTTCCCTCATAAATTTGAATCTATTTTAAAATAATCCCATGTAAATATGAACCCATTTTAAAATAAAACTTAGACTAAAGCATTTAGACTAAATTTTTTAACATTATTTAAACATGGATTCAATTAATTAATTAAGACCAAAGGTTAATACATACAAATTAAACAAGATAATATTATTTAACCAACTAAGGGTTAATTTGACATTGAAGCATAAACCTTGAACACTATTTCTTAAAATGGGACTCTATTAAACCTGCAACATGGAAACACAAGAATCAAACATCAGTAACATTGGATGAATTCAAAAAAGGATAATATGCTAACATGTTAATTAATATAGATGAGAACAATGATATTCAAATAATGCATTCTGATCAATTTTAATGTCAATCTAGAGAACAATTTGTAAAATTGAACAAGGGTCCTAATTTTTCAAAAATGGGGGTATGTTGACTTCAAAAAATGGTGAATTCTAGGGGAAACATTAAAAAATGTTAAAACTTAGATGCTCTTGGTTTAAACTAATAACCAAACTATTCATTCCACATGATCAAGTACCATTATTAAGATTAATTTATAATTAGAATAAGTCTTACAAATGAAAAATTAGGCTCAAACATCAAAACTTAGTGATGTTATGTGTGTGATTTGATGCATTCACTTATTTCTATGGGGTTTAGATAATAACTTCCAAATTTCATTAACTTAATCATTAACATTAACTTAGAGCACATTTAAATTTTTAGTATGAATCATAGTTTATGAAAATGGAGTGCTTGCGCATTGCTCTAATGCTAGCCAGGCATCCATATCCCTAATAGAGATACCTTTAGATCCACTCAATGCCTTGTTCCATTGCTATCTAGGCATCCATAGCCATAATGAAGGTTACCAAAATCACCTTTGCATATAAATCTTTCAAATTTTCAATAAAGCTCTCATTTTTTAATTTTTCAATTATATTTACCTTTCAAACAAAATTTGGGAACCAAAATTATCTAGGTTCTAGGATTTGATCAAATGTTTGATTTTTAGATAATAATCTTTAGTTATAAATTTCATCCTAGGAAATATTATTATTCAAGTGTTAACATGAATTTTCTTTAATAATTCAAACTTTCACTCAATCATATGCATAATTAAACTTAGATCATATTAAGGTTTAAGATTTTAAAGAACAACTAACCTAGATATCAATCCTCACCAATTTCTAAAAATCATAATATTAAGATCTAATTTCCAAAATTTGTGATCAAACAATATTTGAGAATCATACCTACATCCTTGATTTGAGAAGTTATTTTCAAGCATTTAGGTTGGATTGGAGCTAGAAAACTATCTTGGAAAGGATTTATTGAAATCAGAGAATAAAGTAAAGAAAATGTAACACATAATAAACAAAATAAATAACAAGAAATAAAATATATAAAAACATAATTTAAAAACAAGGAAAATGAAAATAAAATAATCTAATACAACCTAAAATAACTATAACTAGTCTTACAAATCACTCCATGAAGACTTGAGGTGGTATAATAAAGATGTAGTGCTTGAGGTATTGCCCATTAGCTAGAAAAGTGAACTCTTCTCCTTTCAAGTATTTGATCTTGAAGGTGTTATCTCCCAATGTCTCAAAAAAATTATAAGGACTAATCCACAAAACATTTAATTTCCCATGTTTTCCTTTTGGCTTTGAGGCTTTGTCCCATAGGATAACTAGGTCTCCCTGCCTGAACACCTTGATCTTTGAATGCTTGTCAAAACATCTCTTGATAGTGGTTTGATGTCTGTTGAAGTTGAAAAATACTTCTCTTACATATTCCATTTTTATGATGTCAAACAACCTTGAATTAACATATTCCTGATCTTCTTCCATATACTATTGCATGAACTTGTAAGTTGGTAGCTTGAGAGTGATTAGAAATATTGGATCTTGACCATATACTAATAAGAATGGTGATACTTTGAGACATTTTTTAATTCTATTTTTTTCTACCTAAAGATCATATTTAATCAATTTATGCCATGTTCTAGGTTGTTTAGTTGCAATTTTTTTAATAAATTTCATAAAATTTTCATTTGTTGACTCTGAGACTCCATTATCTTGAGGATAATGATTTGATGAAAACTTAAGAATTATGTTGTTATCATAGGCCCAATCAATAATTTATATAGATATGAAGGCTGATACATTATCACAAACTAATTATACTGATTTCCCAAATCTTATACAAATGTTTTCTTCCAAGAACTTGATTACATCTTAAGTTCTACATTATTTTGTTGCCACTATCTTTATCTATCTTGTGCAGTAATCAATAGAAGTGATAAAATATTTGTGTCCATATAAATATTTAGAGTTAATCATCCATAAAAATTCCAATCCCCATTGATAAAAATGTTTGTCAATCATAACTCATCTAATTGGCATAATAACTTTTGGTTCTTTGGTGTTGAATATCTAAAATTGATGGAATTCTCTAACATGTTTATGTGCATCCTTGAAAATGGTGGGCCAATAGTATCCTAACCTCAATATTTTATGAGATATTATTTTTCTAGAGGGATGTCCACTCCTAATATTTTCATGAAAAGTACTCAAGATCTCAGTTACTTCTTCCTTTAAAACATATCTTAAGTATATAACATCATAGTTCTTACTGAAGAGTACCCCATACTTGATCAA
Source organism: Torreya grandis (assembly GCA_037957365.1). Taxonomy (NCBI): domain Eukaryota; kingdom Viridiplantae; phylum Streptophyta; class Pinopsida; order Cupressales; family Taxaceae; genus Torreya; species Torreya grandis. The sequence goes on from JARHVA010001889.1 coordinate 319,773, forward strand.
TAAATATGATACCTTGAGCCTCAAATCTCTTCTTTTCTCTCTACTTAATCTTAAAATATAATAAACATTGATTAGAAGATGAATAATTTCATCATAGCAATTATTTGTTTGGAATTGTTGTTGATCAACCTACATGACATTCACTTTAGGATTAGTATTGGTAATCATTTGGAATACTTGACATATCACTAACTTGTAGATTTTCATCTCAATATCATACTCTTAGAGTATATACATTCATTTATATCTTCTCTCTCCCAATTGACATTGACTAATAATAAGTTTAGTGGCAACATTTGGTAATATTGCATGCACTTTATTCCTAAGAATGTATTGTCTAAATTTTTTAACTTTCTTAACTAAATAAAATAATTATTTGTCAATTAGATAATAATTAAACTCAACATTATTAAAATTAGTGCGCATAAAAACAATTGGATGATCACATTTAACTATTTTTTGAGTTAAAATAGTATCTACAATATGTTTTGAAGCAAAAGAATAAAGATAATTATATTTTGTAAAATTAGGACCGATCAACACTAATGCTTGTACTATTTATTATTTAATGTCCTTGAAGGATCTCTTTATATCTTAATTCCATATGATTTTGGAATATTTATTCAACATGTTATTAAGTGGCTTCACAATCTCTATAAAACCAGAAATGAACTTTCTCACAAGATTGATTTTTTGAAAAAAAACTTTAATTATTTTCTACTATTAGGGGGTTATATTTTGGATCTAACATTGAATCTATTAGGATATATATAAATCTCATATTTGGTTATAACATGTCCTAATAATTTTCCCTCAGTAACACAAAAAATACTTTTCATGGGATTAAGGGAAATTTCATACCTTTTACAACATTCAAATACCTATTGCAAATGCATAATGTGATTTTCACTATTTTTAGAAAAAATAGTTAGATCATCCATATATATGATAATGCACTTACCTATGAGACCCTGAGAGGTATGGTCCATAGTTCATTGAAATTTTGCTTCTACATTTATTAGCTTAAAAGGAATTCTTTTGTAAGTAAAAGTGCCCCAATTTTTTTTGAATGTAGTCTTCATTCCATCTTATTTGTTTACAAGTAATTGATTATAACCTAAAAACCCATCTAAGAAAGACATCATATAATAACCTCTAACAATTTGGATAACTTGGCCAAGGGAAGGTAAAGGATAATTATCATTTTTAGAATATCTATTCAAAATTTTAAAGTCTATAAAAAATCTAATTTATCCATTTTTATTTCTAATTGGTACTAAGTTAGATACCCAAGTAGAATGTCTAATGGAAAAAACTATTTTTGCATCTAATAGCTTCTTGACCTCTTTGTAGATCAATGTTTCTAAGATAGGGATGATTGGTATTTTTTTGCCTAAAATGTTTACAAGATTATTTTAATGAAATTATATGGGTAATGACTCTAGGATCAAAGATCTTTAAGTCTTCATAGGACCATGAAATGACATCTTTTTAATTGGTTAGAAATTCTTTAGCCTTTCTAGACTATTCATTTGTATAGATTTTACCACTATTTACTAACTAAAGTTGATCTTGAGTTCCTATGTTAACTACATTCTATTCTTTCCCATTCACCTTGGAAACTTTAATAGCTTCAACTAGATTGTCTTGATAAAATAGTCTTTCTAAGGCAATTATGCCTTTATGAATTTTGTTGTAATTTAATTGAATAATCTTGTCATCACATCTGTCTTCATCAAGAGGATTTTCATTGAACTCACTAATGATATGAGACTCAAATACTCTCAAGTTGTTATTTAACTCAATTATTTGTTTATCATCAATAAATACTTGAAAATGATTAACATTATCAATAATTAAAGGACATGGAACCAATTTAATGCTAAGGTTTTGGGAATCTTGGTTTTGCATTAGATTGATTGTAGTTGAAGCTAGTTCATCAATAGATAGGTTATCTTCTCTAGAAATTGAGACAATATTAAAAGCATAAAATTAATCTATCAATTCACACACTCTAAACTTGTACTTCTTAAGATAAGACAATTTGCATTGGTACCTACTTCTAACCTGCTTAACTACTAGTTCATAATCACCATATACTAGTAGTTCTTTGACCTTAAATTTAATGGAAAATTGTAATCCTAATATTAAAGATTTATACTCTACCAAATTATTAGTGCAAGGAAACTTAGGTTTATAAGAGTCTTTAAATTATTTTCCAATGGGATTGATTAGAATAATTCCTACTCTAGATCCATATTTACATCTAGCACCATCAAAATATAATTTCCACACTCTGGACATAGCATGAAAATTTTTAGAGTTATATACCTAAGGAGTGTCAAGAGTGTAAAATCATAAATTATAATTAACCATGTTTGATGTAGGAGCATCTACAATAGTTCAAATTCTAGTGTGAAATTTCAAATTCTGGTTTTCCCTCCAAATTTTATAGATTTCAAAATTTCACCTTAAGAGTAAAATGTAATTATCAAAAATTGAAAGTAAAAAGGTAAAAATTGATGGTTAGGTTGTTGAGGGAATTAGGGGGAAATGGTTGAAACTATTTTCGACCTTAGTATCTTGTTAAAACTTAAAAACAATATTTTTTTTTCCTTAAGCCCAATTTAGGGCGTAGAAGTTAGAGGAGAGATTCTTGAAAAGACAAAAAAAAGAGAGAATTCAGTAATGAGAGAGGAGAGGGGAAAAGAAGAGAAGAGAGGATGAGAGGGGCGTATAAGGGAAGAAGGACAGAAAGGAAAAGTTCTCTCATTCAAGGAAAGAGAATGGAATGAAGAAAAGAGAGAAGAATTAGTGAGGGAGGACCTCACTCAAGAGATGTTAAAGGGAAGATAAGGAGCAAAGAATGTGTGAAGGAGAAAGCAAGGCTTTGAAAGCCATGGGACATTGGAACTGAATCTTATATTGAGCTGTAAGTCTTTTATTTGATCTAATAATAATGAATGTATTTGTTTCATATATGGTTTCTTTGTGAATTTTGGTGACAGGCCTCTGTGTGTGTGTGTGTGTGTGTGTGTGTGTGTGTGTGTGTGTGTGTGTGTGTGAGTGTATGATGATTCCTCAAAGAAAATTGTGAAAGCTACATGTAGATTGGTTATTTTATGTGTTGGGAACAAGTTAAAAACCAATATGACGTGACCAAGAGATCTTAATTACTTTGAATGTATAAAAAGCCTAAACAGGGTATTCAGACCTTGAAAACTACAACCCACTGTCTTAAGAAAACCCATGTGAAAATATTTGCATAAGGTTAATTTTTACATTAATATAAGTCTATAATTCAAGTATAAATATAAATGAAGAGGAAACAGGCTTAGAAACCCCTTGATATCTCAAAATCTCCACAGTTGGAATTCAGGCCTATAGGTGGTAATATACAGTCAGTGATAAGACATTGAATGTTTTGCATAGTAGATTGATTGTTAAACTCATCCCTTGATATTATTATGTGAATGGGGGGATCATTTATATGTTTACATGTTTGTATATCACCTTGAAATTCCTATGGACCATTTTGTTTAAGAAGATAAACATGAACCCTGCTGACTGTCATGAAAATACAGTCAAAGACAACTGAAATGTTAAGCATTGGAAGGTACAGAAGGTTGTTATGAATGGAAGGATGATTGGTAAATGTTTAGGTAACTAATACAGACCTTATATAATTTATTATAACCCTTGAAACAACCTATAACACTCCCAGCAAAATTAATTAGCTCTCGGCCTGTGACTGTCCAAGGGAAAATCCTGAATTAGCTTCTAGTCCTCAAAATGAGTTTTAATGATTGAAACCTCTTGAAACTTTGTAATCTGAACCTTGATGATGTTAGAAAACTTTTTTAAGTGGTTTCAATGTGCTACAGTCTGGAGAAGTATGGAAAAAGTCAACTGTCAAGTGAGACCTAGGTGCATGTGAAGGAAAGAGTGTAGGCCAATAGAGGAAAAGTGGATTTCTCCAAAGAAGTGCCCTAAAAAATGATTTATTCACCTATAATAAGATAATGGGTATCTGTAATGGTGCTTGGTTTGATTGTAAAGTCCGTACATCACTCTAGACAAGACGTTTTGCACAAAAGGAGGGTTAATTGGAACAGGGTCTAAAGAAGAAAGTACAATTTCGTACAAAACAAACTTAGGATATTTTATATTATGTTATATAAGGGATTAATGGGTATCCGTAAATGGTTTTACTTTTATGATTTAGTTAACTTAGAAGGATTTATTTCCAATAAATAGGTAAAATAGGGCTACAAGGAATAAATGATCTAGATAGGTCTGTATCAGTTTGTTGATGGTTTCAGAGCTGTGTAAGATCAGGTTTCATCATTTGGTATCAGAGCTTGAAGCTCTTGGGAATTGGTAACTTGTTTTTGGTTGTGATTTCTAATGAGTTGTTATAGGATTTGGCAAGAGGATCAGCAGGACAAAGTGCTAGAAGACCCTGGGGAGAAAAGGTATGAATAATTTTGATATTTGATTTGAAGTTTATTGTGTTGAGAAGAAATCAAGTGAAGAAGTTTTAGGTTCAAGGCAGCCAAGCCATTTAATCTTAAGAAGATAAGAATCCAAGGAAGGCTTAGTGAAAATCCAAGAAGAAGCTTGGATAATTTGCCAAAAGACTAAGGTGAAATAGACTTAGGTGAGTTAAAGGATGGAGTCTGAAGCTTAGAGAAGCTCTAGAAGAAGAGCAAGTGAATGCTCAAGAGGAAGATCCAAAGAAAGGTAAGCTTGGATTTGTGATTTTTATTTGATGAAGTTTTGTATAAAGAGTTGTTGCAGGATTGAGAGAAGGATCAAAAGACTAGGATGCAAAAGGCCTAGGTGAGATCAAGGAGATTGCCAAAAGACCAGTCAAGGAGAAAGGCTTGGGTGAGACAAGGTATCAAGAGACCAAGGTGTAAAATACTTGGGTGAAGATCTCAGAGATGGAAGCATTATTGAAGGCACTACAGAGTAGCAAGGTACATGAGGGCACCAAGAAGAAAGCAAGCAACAAAGGTATGACTAGTATTGAAATTGATAAAGAGATTGCTAGTTTAAAGAAAGATTTAGCTTAAATTAAAATCATGTTTGAGTCTGGAATGCAATCAAATGTGAAATCATGGATATGGCCAATAAGGAAGAGGATGAAGTGGCTAATAGATCTCCTACTAAAGAGGAGAAGAAGGCAAAATGAGATTGCCAAGAAGAGAGAAGCCCATAGAGGCTTGAAGAAGATAAGAAGGTTGCCAAGTGAGAAGCAAGAGGAAGAAGTTTAGAAGAAGGTTCTCATAGAGGATAAAAAGAGAAGAGAAGAAAGAAAATATGAAGTGCCAGGAAGAGCACTTGAAAAGATGAGAGTGTGGATGAAGAGAGCACTCATAGGGACCTTGTGGTCTCTTGTTTTTATATTTAATGCTATTTTTTCATGGGTAATTGTAGGTATGAGTAGCCTTATGAAGGTCAAGAGAAGGGCCTTGAAGAGTGAAGAGATTGGTCCAAGAGAAGACACCAAGTGCACAAGTGAATGTGCAAGAAAGAGAAGAGATTTTGTTGCTGTTGATAAGGAAGAAGGAATGCATTGTCAAATGCATGAGAAAGATTTTGGAGATCTTGTGCAAGAAAATGTTGAGATGGAGGAGGAAATTGCATTCCATGATGCCATGGAGTACCTTGAAGAAGCAAGTGGAAAACTATGCACAAAAGAGGATAGTGCAATCAAAGAAGCCATGCAAATGAAGGAAACCATGAAGCAGCCCATCAAGGAGGTAAAGGTGAATTATAGTATTGATTTTTCTCATCCACTTAATTATGGAATAGCTATTGAACAGGTTGTAAAATTCCACAAGGAAGTAGTGGAAGTCCATCATCATGCCAATGAAGAAGAGGGTATAGAATACTATGATGACTTGAAAAACATTCCAATAGAACAAAGGAAGGAAACACACCTAAAGAAAGTGAATGCAAGCAAGGAAACTATGAGGAAGAGTATGGCTAAACATCAAGCCATTGAAAAGGTAAAAATAAGTTCAAATTCTGATTTTTCAAATGCATATAAGAGTAAGACTACTACTGTACAGATGGAGATGAAGAAGATTAATAACAAGCCTTCAAATCCAGCAATAGACCATGGCTATGTGGTACCAAAATGGCTCAAGGGATCAGCAAATGTAACTAAAGACACAAAGTTCAATCAAGATGATGACTCAAGCAAGAAGCAAATACAAAGCATGAAGAAAGAGGTAAAATTCAAAGTGAGCAAGGCCAACTATCAAGCAAGACAACATGAAGATGTCAAAGAGCAGAAATTTGTTGGTAAATTGAACAAGTGTCATCCAAAAACTATGAAGAAGGTATGGATGGCTAAAGGTGAGAAAGAAAACTTCTCAAAGAATAATGAAGTAGAGCATAAAGATACAAAGATGAAAGGTAAGTCAATTGCTTGCAATGAATGGGATAAAAATGTTTTTGTATCATTTAATGATCTTTTTATGGAAAATGAAGAATATAAAATGTCTATGAAAGAGAATGTGCAGCAAGGAGAGAGTTCCAAGAGGATGGATGATGAAAGTGGAGATGTGAAATCAGTTCACATGTTTGAAAAGAGTAAGGAGATACAAGGTAAGGGTGCTTCAATTGTTTTTGATAAGTATATTGATGTTGATGAAGAAGTTGGTTATTGTGAAGACAAGCTAAGAAAAGATGAGATAAGAGATAAAGGGCAAGTAATCCTTGTGAGTGATCAGCCCAAGTTTGATGAAGAAAATAGTGAGATAGATGAGATCTTACTAAAGGAAGAGTTGAAGATGTTAGAGGAGCTATTTGGTAATTCAAGAGAGATGAAGGAAGGTAAAAGCCATGGTGAAGACACCATTGGGAAGAATGAAGCAAGACAAGAACAAAGCAAAGAGGTCAAGGCAGTTTTGGTCAAGGAACAAGAGCATGGAGGTAGCCAAGAGGCTTCATTGCCTAAAGATTTTGCTTCTAAGTTGGGTTTTGATGTTTTGTATGTAGGTATGAAGGTTGCTGAAGTGAATGATAGACATGAATCATTAGAAAAGCTCATGAACCAAAAAGGCAAAGAAGATCTAAAAGACATATATGAAGATGAAGAAGCATGGAAGTAGGAGCTGGCAGCTGAGAAAGAGATGAGGAGAAGAACATACCAGAAGAGGAAGAACAACAAGATGAAAGACAAAGACTATTTCAAACAAAGACAAGCATTGGTATTGGCAACAAGACCTTGGGATCTAGGCATAGAATGAAGGCTAAAACATGGAGGAAGCATCTCATTTGAACTAAGGTTCAAATCTTTTCTAGAGCGAGAGTATGATGTAGGAGCATCTACAATAGTTCAAATTCTAGTGTGAAATTTCAAATTCTGGTTTTCCCTCCAAATTGTATAGATTTCAAAATTTCACCTTAAGAGTAAAATGTAATTATCAAAAACTGAAAGTAAAAAGGTAAAAAGTGATGGTTAGGCTGTTGATTAAATTAGGGGGAAATGGTTGAAACTATTTTCAACCTTAGTATCTTGTTAAAACTTAAAAACAATATTTTGTTTTGCCTTAAGCCCAATTTGGGGCGTAGAAGTTAGAGGAGAGATTCTTGAAAAGACAAAATAAAAGAGAGAATTCAGTAATGAGAGAGAAGGAGAGGGGAAAAGAAGAGAAGAGAGGATGAGAGGGGCATAGAAGGGAAGAAGGACAGAAAGGAAAAGTTCTCTCATTCAAGGAAAGAGAATGAAATGAAGAAAAGAGAGAAGAATTAGTGAGGGAGGACCTCACTCAAGAGATGTTAAAGGGAAGAGAAGGAGCAAAGAATGTGTGAAGTAGAAATCAAGGCTTTGAAAGCCATGGGACATTGGAACTGAATCTTATATTGATCTTTAAGTCTTCCATTTGATCTAAGAAGAATGAATGTATTTGTTTCATATATGGTTTCTTTGTGAATTTTGGTGACAGGCCTATATATATGTGTGTATGTGAGTGTGTATGATGATTCTTCAAAGAAAATTGTGAAAGATACATGTATAATGGTTATTTTATGTGTTGGAAACAAGTTAAAAACCAATATGACATGACCAATAGATCTTAAGTACTTTGAATGTATAAAAAGCCTAAACAAGCCTAAATAGGGTATTCAGACCTTGAAAACGACAGCCCACTGTCTTAAGAAAACCCATGTGAAAATGTTTGTATAAGGTTCATTTTGACATGAATATAAGTATATAATGAAATTATAAATCTAAATGAAGATTAAATAGGCTTAGAAACCCCTTGATATCTCAAAATCTCCACAGTTGGAATTCAGACCTGTAGGTGGTAATATACAGTCAGTGATAAGACATTGAATGTTTTGCATAGTAGATTGATTGTTAAACTCATCCCTTGATATGAGTATGTGAATGGGGGGGATAATTTATATGTTGACATGTTTTTATATCACCTTGAAAGGCCTATGGACCATTTTATTTAAGAAGACAAACATGAACCCTGCTGACTGTCATGAAAATACAGTCAAAGACAACCGAAATGTTAAGCATTGGAAGGTACAGAAGGTTGTTATGAATGGAAGGATGATTGGGAAAGGTGTAGGGAACTAAGATAGACCTTATATAATTGATTATAACCCTTGAAACAACCTATAACACTCCCAGAAAAATGAATTAGCTCTCAGCCTGTGACTGTCCAAGGGAAAATCCTGAATTAGCTTCTAGTCCTCAAAATGAGTTTTAATGATTGAAACCTCTTGAAACTTTTTAATCTTAACCTTGATGATGTTATAAAACTTTTGGAAGTGGTTTCAATGTGCTATAGTATGGATAAGTATGGAAAAATTCAACTGTCAAGTGAGACCTAGGTGCATGTGAAGGGAAAAGTGTAGGCCAATAGAGGAAAAGTGGATTTCTCCAAAGAAGTACCATAAAAAAAATTTATTCACCTTTAATAAGATAATGGGTATCTGTAATGGTGCTTGGTTTGATTATAAAGTCTGTACATCACTCTGGACAAGACATTTTGCACAAAATGAGGGCTAATTGGAACAGGGTCTAAAGAAGAAAGTACAATTCTATAGAAAACAACCTTAGGATATTTTACATTATGTTCTAAAGGGATTAATGGGTATCCATAAATGGTTTTATGTTCATTATTTAGTTAACCTAGAAGGAGTTATGGCCAATAAATAGGGAAAATAGGGCTACAAGGAATAAATGATCTAGATAGGTCTGTATCAGTTTGTTGATGGTTTCAGAGCTGTGTAAGATCAGGTTTCATCAATGTTGACCCTTCCAATTGATGAATTATATTCATTGATCATATGTTTCTTTTTTGGTTCCCTTTCAATCTAATTTGGTTCCCTTTCAATCTAAATTTGATTGGGAACTCCTTTTCATGGAAGTCACATATGAGAATAGTCAGTTGACATGTATCCATTTAAGGACTTAGTCCAATCCCTAATGAGTATCATCCCATAAGAATCTCAAATGTCAACCACTTGGATATCTATGAATTTTTATATCTTTAGCTCCAAATCAAGTTACATATGCACATTCAAAAATTCACCAATTACCTTAACTCCAGATTTTTCTAATTGAGTAATTACTCTATTAGACTTAATTGGAGTTAAACCAAGTTGTTCACAAATACATTTTTACATGATATTTGTAGAAGCACCTAAATATAACAAACAATTATGAAAGCTTTTACCAAAAAATCAAATTGTTATTAAGAAAGTTTGAACCTCTACTTTTTTCTTCTACATCACTACATTAGCATTTGTAACCTTTTATGATTTACTAGGTCTTTTGCTTAAAGATTCTAACAAAAAATATCTTTGTTTAGTAATTTGAGTCAATTATTGTAAAGTGATGTTTTATTTAATCTTATTAATATCCTATACTATTTTATATCCAATCTTAATATAAGTACTAGATAAATCAATATTGTTTTTAGTGTTACTTCCCTTTAGAGGTTCACGATTATTGTTTGCTTGAGGATCAGGAAGAATACCAAAGTTGTTTGGTGGAGATGAACTAATAAATGGTTTTTTATGATCTATATTCCTCAATATATAATTATTCTTCAAATAGTATTGAAAATAATTAATCTCCTCAGTAGTATCCTTAGGCTCATTCTCACCTTGAAATGGGAAATTAAATGTCTCTAACATGAGAGTTATGTCAGCAGATTTAGATGACTTTGAAGAACTAGATATACCTACACTATTATCTTTATTATGTCCACTTTCAAATGTACGTAACTCATCTTGAAATAACTCAAAATTGTTACAAAATTCTATGCAATCCAATTCACCATGCTTTGAAGTTTTATGAACTTTGCAATATTCAGTTAAAGCTACATCACATATGTTTATTTTAGGGTTATTCTTATTTGTAGATGAATAATAGTTGTTGTTTTTATTGTTGTTGTTATTTTTATTTTTTTTTAAAAACCTATTTGTGGGTATGTTGAACTTTTAATAATAATAATTCCTATTAGAATTTTCCCTAGTATTACCTACTTGTCATTATAACTAAAGAAAATCAGTGCTCAGTTTTTGAACCATTTTGAGAATGGAGTCATTTTCATTCTTAGGTGCCTTTGAATTGTGAACTTGAGTGTTACTACTAGTTTTTTCCACCATATATTTTTGGTCTTATGGATGAGATCCACTTGCAGTGTCATTTAAGAATTCTAGTTTACCAGGATGAACATGAGTCAAAGGTAATTGGTTTAAAATTGGTGTTTGTTTTAAATCAAGCATGTTTTGCTTAGAATTTTAAATGACATTCAATTCAAGGAAGCTAGGGTTAACATTATGAATAACATATGCTAATTGACCCTAAGATTGCATTTGATCACTTATTTTTAAATCTTTAACATAGGCTAAGGCCAGTGTATTTATGACTCCAACAGATCTTTTTAGAAAACCAAAAGTCATTAGATCTAAAGCATCCTTGAATATTTCTAAAGCTAAAGCTTCATTAGGTCTATATGGAGCTATAATTCTACTAAACATCTTCTATAATCTAGCATTAAAATCTTTAATAGTTTTACTCAAATCTCTCTTCAGTAAAGTGCATTATTGGTAAAGGACATAAGGACTAATGATTTTTACAAATTGATCAGTGAAGATACTATTGAAATCATTCCAATTAGTAATGTAATTCTAAGGAAGGTTGAGAAACCAATCATATGCTACATCTTTGAAAGTAAAGGGAAACAAACTACATGAAATATCTTTATGAAAAACATTCAACAATCTCAAAGTAGCTTTAAAGAATTTGATATATTATTTAGTAGTAACCACACATGTAGGATTGAAATAAGGTAAATACTTCTTAATATTTCTAGGTAATTAATGTACCTAACCAGGCACATTGATGGAAGATCTACCTAACCAAGGTAGACTTTGATAAGGGTTAAGTACAAGAGCACCACAAATAGGTGAAGTAGGTTGAGATTTAGAAACCATGCATTTACCTTTATCTATTATTTCTTTCCTATGAATCTCCAAATAAAGAAGAGGTAACCTTCTCTCAGACCTTGACCTAGTCCTTATTCTTGGTAGTTCCAGCTTGTAAACTCTTAATCATATTCAAAATACAATGTATAAGTTTTATCTTTGCAAATAAAAATGATCAAATTTATATGTTAAGTAAATTTTGCACAAATTCATACAAATATTTTCAAATAACACACTGATATTTAACTGATTAGCTTAAAGATACCTCTAAACTTGTGAGTACAAGTGATATTTACACTTTTAAGTCCAAATAAACTTGAAGTTTCAAAGAATCAACCAATCTTCAAAAAAAATGTTATCACTAATCTCAAATGTGTCAAATTTACAAATATTAAACTATATTTGAAATAATTTATGATAAATCTTCAAAGAATAGCTATCTTTAGATAAATAAGCCTAAATATTATTTTTAAATGATGAATATCAATGATCTTTACAAAATTGAGATAAGAACAACAAAAATATGTAAAAAGTCAACTAATCTTAAAACCAAATTCACTAAAATTAGATAAGTTACTTCAAATTCATAAAGCTTTAACTTAAATCCCTCCTTCTAGCACAAATGAAACATCACTTATTGATGCCTAAAAGTGGATCATAGGGTTTATAGAGTGTTTAAAGAAATTCTCATTTATAAATTCAAAGAATCTATTGCATGAATATTTGGTTGTGATCTTCATGAGATATTTGGTGGAATAACAACAATGCAATTAATTGTTTCACAAAATGATAATATAATTGGTTTTTGGGAGAAACTATGGTCTTAAAGCTTTCTTGAAAAATATAAAAGTAATCTAAACTAAGTATAGTTAATTATGATCAAAATCTAAAGTCTAAAGTCTAATCTAGCATGTATATTTATAATGACAACTAAACTATGGTGAATTGATCAAAAAATGAGTAAAAGGAAGGCTAGGGTAGAGACAAAAGATATTTTTGATCTTTAATCCAAGCACTAAAAAAGCTTAAATTTCATGCAAACATGCACTCAAACCAATATATGACATGAAATAGACAATATAACACATCCTATCATATACTAGGGAAATGTCTAAGGATAGTTCAAATAATGCAAATAATAAACCAAATTCAATTTAAAGATTTACTTTCAAAAGAAAATTCCATTAGCACATATACAAGAGAAGCAAGGAAAATGAAATGAATCTAAGATATTTCAATCAATCTAGCATAAGCACAAATTGAAAACTATGAATTAAAATATATACATATAGAATCCATAAAAACCATTCACATATGAACATCAAACCAATTAGTTAAGGAAGCAGCCATGATAATAAAATACATAAACAAATATGAGATAATTATTGTAGAATTCAATTGATTATATTAATTTTCTCCAGATTTACAAAGTATTATTTTTTTACTCTAAAACTCCCTCCCTTTTACAAATGACAATACCACTTTTATATTAGACTTTGAGGTATGTCAGTCATTAATATCAAATGATAATTAAACAAGTGTCAATGATAGTTGTCCTTATACATCATTCTAGAATAGGATAGTTTATAAAAATGGATTGACCTATGAGTAATATGATTTAAAAGATGCACATTTTTAAAAAAAATAGAATATTCTATTTTCAAATGATATACATGTTTGGTTATAAAAATAATATGCTAAGACAACAAATTTGACTTTGAGAAGATCCTTCAATTGTAGTATTCTAATTTTGTTGATTCATCTTCATTACCTTAGTATTTTTTCATCAATCAGTATATAATTGATAATAGGCTTCATGAATAATTATTCTTCTTGGTCTACCAAGACTTTCAAGTCTTTGTCAACCCTACCCATTGCTTCCCTGATGCTTCTAGCATCACTAATTTTTTCCTCTATAGATAAGATCATGTCCAAGATCATTTTATTATCTTCCCTTGTACTAATTTAGATTTTACTCTTCACTTATTTCATTAATTAAGTAGCTATATATTTTAACTCCTCATTTTTTATCAAGCCAATGAGACTAAGGGTATTTGGGTCTTTGATCAAGCCACCCAATATGTGCACCATCTAATTTTCCAAATGTTTGAAATCCTTTGAAAGATCCTCCATGTCTCTAGACCATTTTTTCAAATCTTTGATCTTATCAATAAAGATTACCATAGACATATTTAAATGGGCTAAGCTAACTATTTTTAAATCAGGAACTTAGTCATCTGTCAATATATTAATCAATTCTTTTGACTTATTTCTTTAAGTTTACCATTTATTTACATGGCTCATAGCCCTAGAATGTTAATTTTTCAATGTATCTAACTTATACTTTATTGTCTTCAAGGAATGAAATTTATTATAAATAATTCCATCAAACTTGTTGATAATATCCCCTAGCATTGTTAAGATAAAATGCTACTCCAAGTTCTTCTTTTGTTACTTCAAGACTTTGATAGCAACTTGCAACTATTATGATTATGCTTGAGCCAACTCTAGTACATCCTCCTAAAATATTATATCCTCACCAAGTCTCTATCCCTTCTCCTAGATCAAATTAGTCAAGGGATCTACCTTTTGATATATGATTTCTTCACCACCCTACCTGATTGTTTTCTTAGTCACTCTTTACAAACTAGCAATCTCTATATCAAATTTGAATCCAAATGAAGATTGGGTCACATGTGGAATTGGGACCTCTATTTTTTATTGGACTATTATTTTACTTAGAGTAGCTAATCTCCTTTCTTCTTATTATTATAGATAAATGAACCATGGTTTCAATTCTTTGTGTAGAGGGATGCTAGTAGCTTTCACCATTGCCCATGGATGGTGAATTATAGGAATCTTTTAAATCCTCAGCTCATAAATGAACCAATCATGGATAGGTAGACCATATAATATGTTTTCATTTCTAAACAAGTTGAATTCAATCAAAGGGGGAGTGATGGTTACCTTTGGTTTCTTTGCCTTTGGAATAATGGCAATCTCAGCTTTTCTCTTTGGAGTGTCAATATGAACCAAGTATGAAGACTTCCCTTTATCTTGCTGTTGCTTAGTTTTCTCAACACTTGATTCCTCTTTATTTTAATTTGTATCATAATCCATGAATAACATATTTAATTCATCCTCAATAGACTTATTAGGATATAAGGCTATCATATGTACCTCATCTTGAGGTATCTCTTCCTCTACTACCTTAGATGATTCAGGAGCTAATGAACATGAAGAAAATTCATCAAGCCTCCTCTCTTTTAGTCCATGTTCTATTTGTACTTTTATTAAGATAAAATTATAATAACTAACACCAATCAAATGATACTACCTGGGCCTATTTACCATCTATCTTCTATTTTATGGTCCATATTCAATTTAGACTTAGTTCTTATGTTGTGTTCCTTTAATCTCCAGGCAACTTCATAGATTGAGGATGATTTAATGTATACAAGTCAAATTAACTTGGATCATGTTCATATGGTACATTTTAAAAATACTTAATCTTAAAATGTTCTTTCACCCTCCCATAAGGGTCTTGTTGTACCCAATACACCCCATTTCTAAAACTGGGAACACTTGTTTCAAATTATTCAAATTTATGTTTTAAAGTGAACATTAAACTTGATCGAGAACTAGTATAAAATATCTTGTGTTGATATAGTTTACATTAGTTTATTATCAAATAATCTTCATTTGACTTCATCTATTGTTCTTATGTTTCCATGTTTTAGGTTTAATGGGGTCTCATTGTGAACATTACCTAGGGTTTTACACCCTAATTCTAAATTGACTTTTGATTTTGATTAACCCTTGGTATCTTATTGATTAAATTGAATATATGTTTAAAATCATGTTAAAAAACCTTAGCCTAATTTGTTTATCCTAAAGTCCTTTTGAAATAGTTTCAAAATTAATGTAGTTTCAAAATTACTAGAGAACACTTTATTATATTAAGATTCTAGCCCAGGTCCTAATCATATTTATTAATACAACTCAGAACTTAGGCTAAAAAATTTATGTTAGGTCCTTTTATAGTTATAAAAGTCTAATTTATGAGGGGAATTCTTTGATTATACGCTTATATTAAGCCTTACTAATTTTCAAATCATATTTTATTAAATACAAAAAAAAAATTAGATTATGCTTTATATATTTCCCAACTATTAACTTGTGTCTTTAAATCAATGAACAAAAATCCTATGGCACATGTTTGTTTGGGCTCAGTTCATCCAACAACATGAGATAGAGTTGAAAATTTAGT
The DNA here is from genome assembly GCA_037957365.1 of Torreya grandis. Taxonomy (NCBI): domain Eukaryota; kingdom Viridiplantae; phylum Streptophyta; class Pinopsida; order Cupressales; family Taxaceae; genus Torreya; species Torreya grandis. The sequence goes on from JARHVA010001889.1 coordinate 335,512, forward strand.
AGGTTCCAAAATCTCTACAAGAGTGACAAGTGTCACCATCATGGGAGCCCAATATAATTGATTGAACGAAGTGAGGGCATGGTTGAAATTTTTAAATGATCTTTGGAATGACTTGAGAGTGCCAAGTAAAAAACATCTTGAGAGCTCGAATAGAAAATCTAGTGGTCTATGGGCCCTTCCCTAGGGTCATGATATCAATAGATTAAAGCCCATATATAGATGTCAAGTCACACAACCCAAGAATTTTACTTTATTTTTAGCTTAGCTAAGGGATTTATCCTAAGGTCTCTTTTATATGTTTATTAACACAAATTAAATATTAGGTTAGATTTATGTCCTAAGTTAAATTTTCAAAAAACCTTAGTCTAAGTTTATCTACAGTAAGTCATTTTTTGTTTGTGTTTGTAGAGAGTCATGATCTGGTGTTCAAAGTTTAATGAGCATGCAGACATCAAAAATGTTCATGTGAACATAAAATTATGTGTGCATAAATGTCAAAATTAAGCTCAGTAAAGAATCCCAAGTTGCTTTTCAAAGTTTGATAGTCATGTGGAAATTAAAAACATTCAAGTGGACATGAAATTACATGCACATGAACATTATAATAAAGCTCATTAAAGATTCCTAAGTGGGTGTTAAAATATTTATGATCATGAAGACATTAAATATGTTTATGTGGACATCAAATGATGTGCACACAAACATCAAAATTAAGTTTAGTAAAGAGCTCCAAGGGGAGTTTCAAAGATTGATGGTCATGCACATGTTAAAGACATTCACACAGACATCAAATGATTTACACATAGACATCAATTTTAAGATAGCCATTTGTATTCAAATATTATAAAGATCTATGGACCATATGGATTCATATAATTAAATCTAATGGTGTGAGATCACTAAAAAAATTTGAAGGTCCTAGAACTAGAAAGAAGACACCACATGGAATAAAGGCATTTGATCTAGGATTATAAGGTACACAAAGAACCCTAAAGATCCACCAAGTGTCACAATGGTTTTTAATCATGAAAAACTAAGATCGATGGAGCATGATTATTTCGTGCAATTGAGATCAATGGTGAAAACTAAGATAGACTTTTCAAAATTCCTAGAACCAATAGGAAGCTACCACATGGAATGTTTTCATGAGATTAGAGATAAAGATCAATAGTGAAAAATAGATCTAGCATAAGGGAACATGAATTAAGGACATGTGTCTAAAAGTAACATGCAATGCATAGTTATGATTAGACTAGGCATTGTTGAATAGTGTCATTAGTTTTGAGGTGTTGGTAAAGGGATACTTGTCCTTAATGCATGTCTAAGTTCCATTAGAAAAGGGATAATTTATATTATTTTGACAAGTTATTTTCAAAACATATAAAAAGGGTATTTTCTTGTAGTTTGAGCTATAATTATAAAATTTGCTTTTATACACATGCATATGTTGCATATCTCTTGCAAAGGCTAAATTAAACTAATGATTGTAAGTAGAATTTTATATGGTTTCAACCATTATTATAACTCAAGTTATGAATATGACATGTAATAACTTTGTATGGACTTAGAGAATAATGTGACCCCTTCCCCAAGCCTATTTAAATAGTTATAATCCACTAGTTTTAGGTGTGGGTAAAAATTCAATATATAATATCAAAATCAATTTTTATTGTCATCAAATGTGTTTTTGTATTCTCTCTCCAATTTTTATGTAATTAGGCTTATATTTTTAGTTTCATGATTCAATAATTCTTAGTTTGAAAAATTTATGATGAATTATTTATTGTCTTGATTGATATGCTAGTATTAGATGTGAAAAATCTATTAAATGATTAGCAAATTACATTGATTATTAGAAATTAAGTTTATTTATCTATGTTCTAAATGCATATGAGTGCTTTCTTTTGATATAGTTTTATGTGTGTGTGTGTGTGTAAAATCTACCTCATATATCTCATTAGCCTGAGCCATAATCTCTTGATTAAGTGTTTGTAATAGCTTCTCTAAAAGGGGAAACCTTTGACTGAGTCTTGTGAGTTTCTTATATCAGTATCCCATTAGACTTTTAAATTGTGTCTAACTATGTGTGTGCAATAACTACTTGTAACATTCATAGGTTTTTGAAAGAACTTATCCATTTAAAAACTAGCCAAAGAGGTGATTCTTGAAACCCATAGAGTATTCTTTTCTTCCTTACCTTTCCCTCCTCTTTGAGTTTTTTTATATCTATCCACTTTAGATTAGTAACCAGACACCCATCTAACTCATGTAGGAATTCAATACCCTTTAGGAACCATAACTCCATCTAAAAACCTTATCAATAACCTACATGCCCTACCATCTATTCCATCAACATGTTGTTCAAACTACATACTTACAACTCATGTTGTAGAGTGGATTCTACCTCCATTTAGATCTTAAAATATTTAAGGCTACCTTAGTGACTATGGTGTGCATAAAAACTACATCAATAGCTCCACTATCACTAGAAGGAGGGCTGAAACCACAAGGTTGGAGGCATAAACCTCTCATTATATTCACATGAGAGTGACCCCTTTGTGAAAACCCAAAACCCAAATGAATTAAAAAAAATCATAAAACTTAAAAAACTAAAAAATTGAGAATGGATTGGCTCAAAAAATCACCTATAGATATCCCAAGTATTCAACTTGATCTCCCTGATAACCCATTCCCATACCTTCTTAGGTTCTATAATAATTACCCAAGATATATTGAAGAGCATCTTTATGCTTATACATATGATATGCATATTATGGATATCAAATTTGATGATGTAATTTATAGGTTATTCCCTTTCACACTAAGAGAAGAAATACATGATTGGTTTGTAAAGTTGGCATCTATTTCTATCACTAGTTGGAGTGATTTTGAGGAACTTTTTTTTATTCAATTTGGTCCAAATATTGATGCTAATGATTTAAAAAATAATTTAACAACTTCTATGTGTTTATCTATAATAGGTATGTTGGATATGAATTATATAGAAGCTATCTAAAGACAAAGTTGGTTACTATTCCCAAACAGGAGCATAATGGAATGGTTTCCTTTTAATCCAAGAACTATGCACAATAAAAATACTCTGGAGCCCATCATTGATGAAACAAGTAATCATAAGTATGGGCATGATTAAACTAAATATTTTGACCCCCAAATTTTTGACATAGTCAAAGAAGAATAAGATATCCTAGATGGAAAGGATGATTGGATCATAAAATAGGTAGAAGAGCATATTTCAGCCATCGAAGAAGAAATTGTAATGTTATAGGAGAAATTGAGATACTAAAAACAAGAAGAGGAATGTATCAAGCTATAAAAATTGGATCATGTTGATTCCATCCCTATATTTGATGAGATAATTCAAGAAAGAACTGATGATAGTGAGGAAAGTGTCAATTTACAAGAACATTATCAACCTTTGTAGTAATTCAATGAGATAGAATATGCTAAGGTAGAGGGCTAATTACATTTCCTTGCAAAGGAAAATATTATCTCTTAAGATGGTCTTTATGACTCTTTTGACAACTGGTTTATATTATAATCTCTATCATAAGACTTATTTAATCACTCAAGCTTCAATGTTGAGGTTTTAGATTATGTTATTCCTAAGGTACGTACGTATTTTTATCATAAGGAAAATTAAAAAGGTATGTTGGCTGCCCCGAAGAATTATGATTCAATTTTTGAGATCCCTTTTAATGAAATTAATTCATAAGGATTCACATGACTTGATTTAACGGATGTTAAATTCAATTTAGTGATGAAATCTAATGTGTAGACCATTATGGTTGATTGTGTGATTGACCAAAAACCCCAGTGTTTATGGACATCAACATCATTTGGCATTGAATCAAAGACTGTTGATTACACATACAATGCCTATGAAGTTACATATCTTCTAGAGCATGACTATTCAAAAGAATTTGATTACTTAGATGGAAATAATCAGAGTTTTAATTACAAAGAACAATAATAAAAGTATTAACAACATGTAGTGGATGGGATGATCCCTCTAAAATTAATAATTACTGAATTTCTTACTCTTAAAATTATAAATAATGAGCTTGAGGTAAACAAAAAATTTATTCATAATTTGTAAAGTCAAGAGTTGAGTCATTCAAATATTAAAGGTCACACTCAAAATGAGAGTTTAGATGAGGTTTTAGAGGAAAATGTTGTTCATGATTATACTTATGATTCTAATTCTATCTTTGTAGACCTTTCCCATAATGAGTTCATAGGGGACAATGAATTTCAAGACTACAAGTCATATTTAGTATCCATATTAGGGGACACTTTAGAGGATTGTATGTTTGAATTAGTTCTCCTCATAATGTTAGTACAAATGATGAAGTTCTAAAACTTGTTAATTCCTAAGATATTTCCAAATTTTTAAGATCAAATGAATCTAAAGAAGATTGTATGTGTTTGAGGTCCTCATCTTAGATAGACATAACTATTATACCTCAAGTTATGTATCCTAAATTTTAAAACCCTTGCAATTCTAGAGATTATTGGTCTGATTTTGCCTCTCAGCTAGGTAATATTTTTTGTGATTACATGTCTCATGTATTTTATCTTGAATACATAAGTAATAATGGTGAGTTTTTAGAAAATATGTATCATAGGGAGGAAATATTTGTTTATTGTGCCTGGGATGTCTCAATAATTAACCCTAATTTCTTGTTTTATAATATGAGGGAAAGGCTCAAAATTATATTTAATGAATACAAGGATGCCCCTACCTAATTGAAAACTTTAATGGGGAAAACCTTGTTATTACCAAAGTGTGAGAAGCATACCAAACAGAGTTTACAAGTCCATACCCCATCTTGTTTGATTTTTTTAGAGTAGGACTAGGTTAGGTTCCTTTTTTCATATCATTTGTTTTCATTAGAATAATTTCATTCTTTCTAGATTAATCTTTCTTGCTTTCAATATTTTGATTTTTTAGATTAGTTTCATTCTTTCATAGATTAATTATTTTTTGCTTTCTCTGACAATATGAATTCTATTTTCTCTTACCATAACCAAGCTATAGATCCCAACCAATTGAGCTTATGACTTATGGAAAGGGGGAAAATTAAAATTTAGCAATTTGGGACTTGTTTAAATATTGGGCATATTTCTATGTTTTGAGTATTCAGGATAAAGGTATGCAATCATGAATGATTTTGGATATTGTCCTAATTAAATACTTTTACTAGGTATAGATGTTTCTCTCAGAGTACTTCATACAAATTTAGAACTTTTTCTTGTTGTATTAGATCAAATGAGCTTATCACATTAAATACCTATTCAAAATAACAATTTTGGGTATAGGCATGGTTGGCAGGGATGTTCTAGTAATGATTTATTTTATAATTATACCAGTTCATTAGGGTTATAGGTCTTCTCTTTTCTTTCAAAAATAGAAGAAAAATAAAATAATAAAAGGATCAATACGTTCAAAATATAAAAATAAAATATAAATAACATCAAAAGGATCACATGATGAAATAAGGTCAATGTACCACACATCATGATTAAGAGAAAATAATTGAGAGAGAAGAAAAAGAGCCTAAGGTATCTCTATCAGGGCTATGGATGCTAGGATAGTATCAAAGTAATGCTTGAGCTTCCATTGATTTAATGAGATTTAAGAGAAACCAGAATGAAACCTACAGCTTCATCAAGCCTTTGAAAAAATCATCACAGAAAGGGTTAAATGAATTACACATTTGACATAAAAATATCCAAAAAATTAGAAGGCAAGTATGTTATGTGAATATACTTAGGAGTCTCTTTCATATTTCTAATTTAAATATTTTTTTGTAACATACTTCATGATTGCTTTAAATTTTGCTAACTAAAGTTATGGGTTTTTTAATACTCAGGATTATTCCCCCTGTGATTCACTATTTGTTGTACCCAATACTCCCCATTTTAAAAAATGGGAACCCTTATTTCAAATTGTGTATTTTTTGTACTTTAAATTGAACATTCAACTCGATCAAGAACTAGTATTGAATATCTTGTATTAATCTAGTTTATATGGATATTTAGCACATAATCTTCATTTGAGTTCATCTACTATTCTTATGTTTCCATGTTGCATGTTTAATGAGGTTTCATTGATGCGAATATTGCCTAAGGTTTTACACCCTAATACTGAATTGAATCTTTGAATTTGATTAACCCTTGGTCTCTTATTGATTAAATTGAATATACTTTTAAAATCATATTAAAAAACCTTAGCCTAATTTGTTTATCCTAAAGTCCTTTTGATATATATTCAAAATTTATGCAAGGTCAAAATTACTAGAGAGCACTTTATTATATTTAAATTATAGCCCAGGTCCTAATTGTATTTATTAATACAACTCAAAACTTAGGATGAAATATGTATACTAGGCCCTTTTATGGTTCACAAGGTCTAATCTATGTGGGGATATATTTTATTAGAATATTATCTTAATCCTTACTGAGTTTCGAATCATATTGTATTAAATACAAACAAAACTTTAGACTATGGTTTATATATTTCCCAATAATTAACTTATTTCTTTAAATTTATATAATGGATCCTACAACATCCATTTTTTCAAGATTAATTCATCTAATGACACAAGATCAATTTGAAAATTTAGTAGGTTCTAAGATCTTTTCAAGGGTGACAAGTGTCACCATCACAAGAGCTCGATACAATTAATCAAATGAAGGGAGGACATGGTTGAAATGTCGAACAGTCTATGGAGAAACCCTAGAGTGCCAAGTGGTAAAATATTGGGACCCCAAAAAATAAATATAATAGTCTATAAGCCTTTCCCCAAGATCAACAAGTCAATATATTGAATCCCTTATGGAGCTACCAAGTGGTACAGCCCAAGCATTTTATTTCATTTTTAACTTAGCTAAGGGCTTTATCCTAAGGTTTTTTTCCATGTTTATTAACATGAATAAAATCTTAGGTTAGATTTATGTCCTAAGTTATTTTTTAAAAATACCTTAGTCTAAGTTTATCTATGCTAAGTTAATTTATGATTGTGTTTGTAGAGAGTCTTGAGTTGGTGTTCAAAGTTTGTCAATCACACAGACATTCAAAACATTCACATGAACATCAAATGATATGAATGTAAATGTCAAAATTACTCTTAGTAAAAAGACCTAAGGGGGTTTTCAAACATTGAAAATTGTGTGGACATCAAATAACTTCATGTGGATGTCAAATGATGGGCATGACGATGTCAAAATTAAGTTTAATAAAGAGTCATGACGGGGTGTTTAGATATTGATGGTTGTGTGGATGTCAAAAATGTTCATGTGAATGTTAAATGATGGACGTGCAAACATAAATTTTAAGATAGCCATTTTGATTCAAATATTCTAGAGATATATGGACCACATTGAATCATATAAACATATCCGATGGTGTGAGATCACTGAGACTTTTCAAAGGTCTTAGAACTAGTGAGAATTTGTAACGTGGCATAAAGGTGTTCAAGCTAGGATTGTAAGGTACATAGAGAACCCTAAGGATATGCTAAGTGTTATACTAGAATTCATTCATATAGAATTAAGATCTATAGAGCATGATTATTTTGTGAAATTGAGATTGATGGTACAAACCAAGATAGACTTTTCAAAAGTCCAAAAACTAATAAGAAGCTACCACATGACATGTTTTCATGAGCTTAGAGATGAAGATCAATAGTGGAAATTGATCCAATCTTAGGGAGAATTAAGTAATTAAATGTGTCCAAAAGCAACATGAAATTCATGGTTATGATTAGATTAGTCACAGTTAAATAGTGTCATTGGTTCTGAGGTGTTGGTAAAGGGATACTTGTCCTTAACACATGTCTAAGTTCCATTAGAAAAGGGATAACTTAAAGTATTTTGATAGGTTATTTTCACAACCTATAAAATAAGTTATTTTAATGTAGTTCTCTCTATAATTATAAATTTTAACTTTATACAAATTCACATGTTACATAGCTCTTGCAAAGGCTAAATTGAAATGATAATTTTAAGTAGGCTCTTATACATTTTTGACCATATTTAAAACTCGTGTTCTGACTATCACATGTAATGAGTTTTCATGGAATTGGAGGATGAGGTGACCCCTTTCCTTAGCCTATTTAAACAATTATAATCTAGTAACAAGCCACCCATAAAACTCATTCATAAATTCACTACCCTTTAGGAACCACAACTCCATCTAAAAATATTATCAACACTATGCATGCCCTACTAGCTATTCCATTAATAGGTTATACAAAACACATACCTAAAACTCATGCCCTGGAGTGTATTTTACCTCCATTCATATCTTAAAATGTTATAAGATACCTCATTGACTATGATTTGCATAAACACCACATCAACTGGTCCTATTACCTAAGATCATCCATTTGTAGGTTGAAAGACAAGCTATGTTTTGATGCAACCTCAATATGATCCCACTATATTAAATCTATCTTACCAATTTTCATTGGAAATATATGTAGGAGACCTTTTATTTTAGTTTTGAAAAATCCATATATACCATGGAATAATTGATAGGCCACCTCTTATTCTTCTAGTTTATCAAGAACATGGACTAGTAACTTGAGAGGAAAATTTTTAGTTCCTTCAATCCTCATAATAGTATATTCAGGGTATAACCATATGTCTCCCATTATTTCAACACATTTATTTATTAGAGAGATAAATCTCTCAATATGGATACCAATTATACTTCACTTAGTGCAGGGTATACACAATCACAAATAAATTAAATGTGGTCTTTATACTTATAGATGTGTAACTTGGAATAGTATTGGGAGATGGTTTGAGTACCACTTGGAGACCATTCTCTCTGGTTAGGAATATTTATGGTTTCACATAGGGCATATAAAAGATAGGACATCATGTAAAACTTAGTCTTCTTTTTATGTTTGATTTCATATATTTTTCTAATCAAGGAGATGCTAATTATCTCACCCAATGGAAGAACTATCACCTTTTTAATGATGAAATACACTATGGGCACCCACATTAGATTTAAATATGGTTTAGTTTCACATCCATAAAACTTGTTTAGCATGGTCATCACCATCCTAATTATAATTCTAAATTGACTTATTGGGATGTTCTTTCTAGGGTCTATAACAACATGGTTATGAAATTTTAACCATATAGCTAGGGTGTTCATTGTGTTGTGTTCTTTAGACCAAGAATTCATTGAGGTTAGGTTAATTTGGGGCTTGGTAAATTTTTAATAAAACTCAAAGGTAATTGGGGAAATGTAAGAAAATTTCCTCTAATTATGCTCATTAATTAATATACCCTTGTCTATCTTAGCTTCCTTAAAAATGGGACCAAGAATATCAATGCAATGAAGTACCTCTAATTTTTTAGCTTCATAAATGGCTAATGTTGTCATATAATCTCTTTTCTAAGAGGATATTCTCTTCTTCCTTGGTGATCACTAGTTGGTTTTCAATTATCCATAGCAATTTGGAGCAATTATTATCCCCTATATTCAAAGAAGTAGCTACAACATTTGTGTCCTTGAATACTCTACCTTTTCTATTTTATGATAGATATAACTCAAATTATTGATTTAAAACATGTTTATGAGTTTCCATTACTATAATTCTAATTGAATTATACCATTTCACACAATATTTTAAATCTTCTTAGCTCAATCACAATGAATTCAAAGAGAATCTATGGTTTTCCATATACCTTAAAGATTTTGGAGGTTTACACAAAAATCTAATGGAAATAAGCTAGTTCAAAATGTTAGATTGAATGACTTGGATTGAATTTGGATTACACATTTATAACTTTTTCATGATTGGGTCCACAAGATATTCTAGTATGACATGTTCTTCCTATATGGCACTATCGTGTCACACTATTAATTTATTTAAAATGTGGCCATTGTCATTTTGGGCACGTGTCATTACCTTGTGTAATATTTAATCTCAAAAAAAATTTCACAATTGATCTCTTAATAGGTCCTTTGGCCTTGAAATTATCATGGGTCATTGCTATTACTCCTAAGCTTATGAAAGTGTGCAACTTGGTAGCTATGTGGGCTCTCGATATACCTTGAAAATAGTATTCATCACTTGAATGCTCTTGTTTCACATGGCAAAATCTTATTAAACCTTGGATATTTGAATTTTTAACTTCACTCACATCATTGAAATTGAATTTATGATCAAATATGGGCCATTGATCTTCATTTTTTGGGATTAAACTCACACCATTGATCTATTGACTACATGATCAAGCATAAACCATTGACTCCATCTTTATGAACAAGCTTTAATGTGGGCCATTAATATTCTTGATCACTTGTCAAGATTGTGACACTTATCACTCTCACATTTTTTCTCATTATACTTGACTTTTCGACCTTATCTCACCATCAGATATCCATTAATCTTTTAAATGTGTACCATTTATCTCTAGGATTGACTTATTGAATTTGGTTCACATCCACATGTCTTTGATTTATTTTGGATTCCTCAAGATTATGACACTTTTTGTCCTAGTTATACTCCTCAGGATCTTTGACATTTTTACTCAAAAAAAATCCCATGTACTTTTGATCTTCAATAAAGCTCCCAAGATCTTACCCCTTGGTGACACCATATTCAATTCATTATCACCAATAATAAAATAGGTAAAGTAACAATTTGAGAGTATAAATAATTTGGGATAAATTTTTAAACTAAGGTTTTAATCATATTAATAAAAATTATTAGAGATTATATTAAAGTTTAAACTAGGTTTAAAATATAATAAAATGTTATTTCATAAATTTGAATCTATTTTAAAAGAATCCTATGCAAATATGAACCTATTTTCAAAGAAAACTTAGACTAATTTTTTTAACATTGTTTAAACATGGATTCAATCAATTGATTAAGACTAAAGGTTAATACATAAGAATCAAACAAGATCATATTATTTAACCAAGGGTTAATTTGACATTGAAGTATAAACTATGAACATTGTTGATTCAAATGGGACTCCATTAAACCTACAACATGGAAACACAAGAGTCAAATGCTAGTAACATTAGATGAAGTCAAACAAGGATAATACGCTAACATGTTAATTAAGATATATGATAACCATGATATTAAAATAATGCATTCTAATTAATTTGAATGTCAATCTATAGCATAGTCTACAAAATTGAACAATGGTCTTCATTTTTCAAAAATGGGGGTATGTGGACCTCAACAAATGGTGACTTCTATGGCAAACATTAAAAAATGTTAGAACTTAGATGTTCTTGGTTTAAACTAATAAACAAACTATTCATTCCACATGATCAAGTACCATCATTAAGATCAATTCATGTTTAGAACAAGTATTATAAATTCAAACATAGGTTCAAACATAAAAACTCGGTCATGATGTGTCTGTGCTTTGATTCTTTCACTAATTACCATGGGATTTAGAGAACAACTTCTAGATTTCATGACATTAATCATTAACATTGACTTATATCACATTTAAATATTCATTATGAATCATGATTTATGAAAATGGAAGGCTTGGTCATTACTTTGTTTCTAGCCAAACGTCTATAGCCCCAATAGAGATACCTTTGGCTCCACTCAAGACCTTGCTCCACTACTATCTAGGAATATATATCCTAGGTGGAGGTTACCATAATAAAAATTTTGTATAAAGCTTTAAAATTTTTAATAAATCTCTCATTTTTGTATTTTTAAACTATATTTAGCTTTCAAACAAAGGTTGGGAACCTAAATTAGCCAAATTTTAGGATTTTGTCAAATGTTTAATTTTTAGACAATCATCTTTGGTTATAAACTTCATCCTAGGTAATATTATTATTTAATTTCTAATATTAATTTTATCTAATAATTAAAATTTTCACTCAATAATTTCCAATCCTTATCAAAATTAGACTTAGATTAGAATAAAGTTTAAGATTTTAAGAAATAATTAGCCTAGATATCAATCCTGACCAATTTCTCAAAATCATAACATCAATCTATAATTTCTAAAATCCATGATAAAATAATATTTGAGAATCATACTTCAATCCTTGATTTAATAACTTCTTTTTGAGTATTTAGGATGGAGTGGAGATTGAAAATTATCTTAAAAAAGACTTATTGAAAGCAGAGAACAAATCAAAGCAAAGCAAACACAAAATAAAAAATGAACAGCAAGCAAATAAATATATAAACACACTATTTTAAAATAAGGAACATGAAAAGAAACTTATTTAAGCCTACCTACACTAACTCCAACTAGTCTTACAAATCACTCCATGAATACTGGAGGTGGTATAGTAGAGATGTAGTAATTGAGGTATTTCCCATTAGTTGGCAAAGTGAATTGTGCTCCCTACAAGTCTTTGAGCTTGAAGGTGTTGTTTCCAAATGTATCAATAATTTGATAAGGAAAAATCCATAGAGAATTGAATTTTTCATGTTTTCATTTTCTCTTTGAGGCTTTATTCTATAGGAGAACTAGGTCTCCTTTCTTGAACACCTTGATCTTTGAATGCTTGTCAAGCCATCTCTTGATAGTGGCTTGATGTCTATTAAAGTTGTAAAATGATTCTTCTCTTGAATATTCCATTTGTATTATGTAAATAAACCTTAACTTAACATATTCCTAATCTTATTCCATGTACTATTGCATGAACTTATAAGTTGGTAGCTCCAGATTGATTGGAAATATTATATATTGACCATATACTAATAGGAATGGTGATACTTTGATATCTTGTTTCATTATAGTTTTGTCTAATAAAATATCATATTTAATTAATTTATGCCATTTTTTGGGTTATTTAACTATAGACTTTTTGATAGCTTTCATCAATTTTTGGTTTGTTGACTCTGAGACTCCATTACCTTGAGGGTAATGATTTTATGAAAACTTAAGAACTATGTTGTTATCATAGGCCCAATCAATCATTTCTACAGATATGAAGGCTGATCCATTATAAAAAATTAATTATACTGGTGTCCCAAATCTTATGCAAATGTTTTCTTCCAAGAACTTGATTGCATCTTTAGTTCTACATTATTTTGTTGCCACTGTCTTTGTCCATTTTGTGTAGTAATCAGTATTAGTAAGAACATATTTGTGTTCATTTGAATAATTAAGGTTAATCACTGCTAGAAAGTCCAATCCCCATTGAGGAAATTATTTTTCAATTATAATTGGTCTTAATGGAATATCTACTTTTGGTTCTTTGGTGTTGAATATCTGACATTGATGGCATTGTTTAACATGTTTATGTGCATCCTTGAAGATGGTGGGCCAATAATATCCTGCCCTTAGGATTTTATGAGCTTTTATTTTTCTAGAATGGGTATCCACTCCCAATATTTTCATGAAAATTACTCAAGATCTCAATTTATTCTTCCTTTGAAACACATATTAAGTATATACCTTCATATCTCTTCCTGAAGTGTACTCCATCCTTGATCAATAAATGTGTTACCTTGACCTTAGAATCTCTTATTTAGTTTCTACTTAATCCTGTAGGATAAGAAACATTGATTAGAAGATGAATAATTTAATCATACCAATCATTTGGTTAGAATTTTTGTTGATCAGCCTACATGACATTCACTTTAGGATTAGTATTGGAATCATTTGAATCAATCCTTGACATCTCACTAACTTGATATTTTTCATCTCAAGATCATACTCTTGAAGTATGGACATCTATTTACATCTTCTCTCTCATAATTCACATTTACTAAGCATAATTTTAATGGTAGGTTATGGAAATATTTCATGCACTTTACTTTTGGAAAATTTTCAATGATGTCTCCAAGGTGGCCAAAGATGTTGACGAGGTGTCATGTGTGCTAGAATGATAATGACAAAGTGTGATTTAGTGTTCTTACGTAGTTATAAAGTAGTTGATATAATGAGGTAATTGGTGGATGTTATTGATGTTATTATCACATTTCAGAGACCCTATGGGGTGTTTTTAGTACTTTGAGTCCTTATAGAAGTGAAAGGAATTCATCAAAGCAGTCATATTTGTGTCTAGGTTCAAGTAATCATCTTGGTAGACAAGGTTGAGTAAGCAATTTTATGACATCATATTTCACTCATATGAAGTTTTAATGAGTAGTTTGATACATGGATGTATTTCCATATGATATATGATCATGTGGTTAAAATTTTATATCATGAGGTTGAGCATAAAAAAATTTATTAAGGTGCAAATTTGGCCTTCCAAGAAGATTATAGTGGTTCCTATACTTAGCCAAATTTGCATTATCAAAGATCTATAGTGAGAATTTATTCATGTGATGAGGATATATGATAATAAATTAATCTAACTAGATAAGTATGTAATGGTGAGTGGGTTATCATGCAGTTAGATATAAATGATAGGCATGAAGTCATTAAGTCAAAGGTTCTTGAGATTGCACATGCCAGTGATATGTGTCTCAATCATGATGATTTGATAGAAGATAAAAGGCATGTAGGTATTCATACAAATGAATATAGATGGTGAATATTAATTAAACAAGTCATTAGGGTAATTATAATGCATGTGTTACTTCCAAGTGGTGTAAGCACATTAATTCTGATAAGTAGGGTCCACATAAGGCATATGAGGCTGCCAAATGTCTAAATCTTAGTAGCATGGATCAAAGATCAATGATTAGAAACTAAATGTAAAGTTAGGAATACTAATAATGAGATTGATGGATTATATGTGATCAAATTTAAAGGATAAATGAGATGAAGGCATGTGGTTGATGTTTTTATAATACACACTGATCTTTATAATTTGAATATTCAAATTAACAAAGGAAAAACTAGTCTACATTGTTTAATCCATAAATTTTGATATATGAAAATTTTGAAAATGAAATAAAAATAAAATTTGTAAAATAATTTGAGATTATTATATAAAAATTGGTTATAATGTTTGAATTTTCATTTAATTGTAATTTAAAATTTAAAAGTGTGTTTGACCATGTTTTGTAAGTGACCATAGAAAGATATTTGAGTTTTTATTGATAGTATTTTGATATTTAAAAATGAAATATATATTTTAGAGTGTTTTGTAATCCATGAGGAACATATTTGTGGATTTTAGAGGTTTTACCAATCCATCTTCAGTGTGAACAATTACTTAGAAGTTGATTATGTTTGTTGAATGCACTGGCAGATTGAGTGACCATGTTACAAGAGTGAGTTAAAAGAGTTATAAGTATAATTTTAAGGAAAAAATGAGTATGAATATGTTATATGAGTCTTTAAGGCTTATAAAAAATTATTTTATGTCATGAAATTATCTTGATCAGATATGGAGAGTCAAAATAGCTTGACTATATTTTGACTATGTGTGACCAACCTGAGTAATCATTTTGAGAGAATTATTTTGAGTGATTAGAGCCTATGTTAGAATTCATAAGTAACATGGAAGTGTTTTATAGGTCTTATGTGTTTCAACCATTTTATATAATCATATGGCTAAGTTAAATATTTGAGTAGTGTCTTCATAAGTTTGAAGATTGTATTTTCTATGTATAAAGGCATAAAGAGCAAGGAGATCTAATTGGTAGGTTCAAGTATTGAGTTGGTATTCTAAGTGGAATGGACCCATGAGGGAATTATAAAGGTTATATTGGAGAAATTTTTGATGTGTTAAAATCATTGGTAAAGGATAAAGGTGGTCCAAGTAGTCTCACATATAATGTGTCAGTATAAAGTCTTAACTATTTTAGGTCTCACCAAGACCTAATGTTAGTTTGATCCTAATGAGGTAACGATAGACCTATGAAGAGTGTGGTTATATCATTTAATTTTTGTATGGAACTATGTTAAGTGTGGTTAAAATATGTAAATCATCTTAGACAATCAAGATAAGGTATAGGTAATTAAGGACCAATAGAGAGTGAAGAGGATCAATCATGCTTGTCTGATCAAGGTGATGAAGGTAAAAACATAGGTCATTGGACCTAATGATCCCATAAGAGGTATATTGAGAGAGTAAGCCATATAGATCAATTGAGTGAGTGTGCTCAGTGGATGGATTGAAGAGTAGAGAAGGTTAAGGATTATGTGCATGACCTAAAAGTCATGTTTTTGATGTTGCAATAGATTTGTTGTAGGTTTTCTGATTGTGTATGTGTTAAGAAGTGAAGATTGATCCAAAAGGGTGTTTTGTATGCATTTATTATGTGTTCAATATTGTAAGAGTGTAAAGGGGAAAGAGTAAAAGTAATAAAAGTCCATTATTAGGTGTAGAAGATATCAGATCAGAAGTGGAGTTCAAATCAAGGTAGCTGGGTTAGTGTTTGGTTGCCTAGGGGGTTGGTTCCTTCTTGTGATATGGGTGTCTCACTAAACTAAGGGATGGGTGATGCTTGATCAGTTGGTGCTGGTCTAAATTTGGATCTTATTATTATAGGACCATAGTCCATATTGCAAGGTTTAGTGGGTTTTATCCTACAAGAGGGTTTCCACATATATCATGTATTATGTGCTTGATCTTTTTATATGTTACTTGATCATTACAATGGTTAATTTATATGTATCATTATTATATATGCTAACTATTTAAATGTTGGGAATTGAATTAGATTATTTGGCATCATTGATTCACCCCTTTTAGTTATTATACCTCTAAGAATTGGTATCAAATCAAGAACTTATATGCAAATTTAACCCCTTGAAGGTGATCCAAGGTACACTATAGGTAGTCATGAAATATAAAGAGGCTTTTCAAGTAAGAATTCATCAATGTTCAATGGGTCCAATTATGATTTTTTGAGTGCAAGTATTAATACCTACATCATGTAAATATGGTTTTATATTTGGAAATTTGTTGTCATTATATATTCAACCCCCTCAACCCCTCCAACTAGTGTAGCTAATAAAAAGTTGTGTGGGAGAAATTATAAGGCAATGAATGCCATCACTTGTGGTCTTTCAGAGATTCAGTACACCAAGGTAATATATTGTAAATTTTACAAAGAGATATGGGATAAATTTTAGATCATTTATGAAGGGGATTCAATGGTTAAGTTGGCCAAGTTGCAGACTCACTAAAGACAATTTGAGAGTCGCAAGATGAAGGAAGATGATATAGTGACATTGTTTTTGTAGAGAGTTTATGAGATTGTGAACATCATCAGAAGTATAGGATAAGATATTAAAGAAGCCACTATTGTGGACAAGGCATTAAGGTATCTTACCCTCATATTTGATTCAAAGGTTTCTTCTATAGAAGAGAGTCATGATCTCACAAATATGAAGATGAATGAACTCCATGGTACTCTCATAGCCTATGAGATGAGATTCATTGATTATTAACCACCAAATAAGGAAAAAACATTCAAGATAGAAATGAAGCCAAATAAGAAAATAACTTAAGCTATAGAAGCCAAGTATGATGATATTGATAAAGATGAACTAAGTGCTTTGTTCACAAGGAAATTGAAAATAGGTTTAGGAAAGCATAAGGGTACACTACCCTTCAAATGCTTTAATTATGGAGAGGTAGGACACTTTTCCAATAAGTGGACTCATAAGCATAAGAAATATGATGATGAAGAGAATGATGAAGACTAAGATGAAGGAAATAAGACATTCATGTTTGATAAGAGGAATAAAGGATTCAAGAGGTATAATGATAAGAAGATTCTATACAACAATGAAGATTGTAGCTCATTAGATGAGAGTGAAGATAATGATTCTAAGTTTGATAATGAAGATGATGGTTTTTTTGAAGATGAAGTCCTATATGTGGCTGAGGAAGGAAGTTTATCATGTCAAAAGGAGTATACTTGAAGTGATATAGATAATGAAGAATACAAACAGGACTATGAGACTAAGTTGATTAATGCCCTTGAATATTTGAAGATTGAGAAGAATAAGACCAAGAAGTTAAATTTATATATGAATGACTATGCAGATAAATTTAGTATGTATGAGGTTAGAATGGATGGAGACTCCAATGAGCATAAAGGTATAGTCAAGCATATAAATAGTCAATTAGAAATCATATCTACAAGCCTACAAGCTAAAGAATATGAGTGTTCAAGGTATGTGATTGAAAATGAGTCATTGAAAGTTGAGTTGGAAAAGACATCCAGTAAGATGGATTCATTTGTGATGTTTGAAAAAAGCTCAAGTGATCTAGATAAAATTCTAAATAGTCAAAAGCATGCTAGTGATAGAACTAGATTTGGTTATAAAGAAGGACAAAAGATTGCAACTCAAGACAAGGTCAAGAATAATGTGAACAAGGATAATCAAAACTTGATGGTCAATAATCAATCTTGAAATGAAGATGTTGATAGAATGAGGATAAATTAGATTAGACAACCAAATTCCATGGGGTATGAAAATTTCAATGGTTACTTCTATACTTGTAATCAATTTGGTCATATGGATAGAGAGTGTAGAAGACTTGATAATAATGAGTGGAATCATTAGTCAAATAGAATGAACAAATTTGAGTGCTTCAGTTATCATGACATAAGACACATTACAAGATTGTATCTAAATCAAGTAAGTCAAGTTCACTTCAATAATAATGGTTTGCTACAACTGTGAGAAGATTGGTCACATTGCTAGGTTATACAAGCAAAGACCATCAAGTCAAAATAAGTTCAATAAGACTCTTAGAGTGAAAGGAATAGGAGAAGTTAACTTATGGAAACCAAAAATGAAAGGTGAGTCATAGTGATTCTATAGGTCCAAGTGGTTTGTTTGCTAAAGTGGAGATTGATACAAAGGTTGAAGAGATTTAGAATATCTCATTATCTTCACATTTTGTGAATGAAGAGACCAATCTCAAGGAGATGAATAAGGTGCCAGTTGAGACTAGTTCTGAGGTGTAAATGAATATAAGTATCTTACTATTGTTGAGCATTTTTTATGTAAAGAACATCAATTGGAAATGCCTAGTGATTAGGTTATTTATATAGATGAAAAGGTATATCATGAATCTATATTTTCTTCATGTGTTGTCAATTCAATCTCATAAAATAAGGATAATGATTTAGTAGATGAGAATATTATTTCTCTTAAGCCTAGGAATAAGAAGAACTATTAGTTTCAAATGTCCAAGGAAGAGAAGGAATATGAAGAGTTATGGGAAACTCCTAGTTTCACATTGTTCTAGGACATTTTGGGTTAGGGTGTATCTACCTATTATTATTAGGGTACATATTTCTTGTAGAGAAGCAAGTATGTGTGCTCAAGATGTGTTTAGGGTTTTTGGTCCTAAAGTGTTGAAGAGTTGTTGGTAGACCTAGTTCATTGAGAAGACTTATTGAAGATGAATTTTAAGATACAACATGAAGTTAGGGGGATCTATCTCATATATTTTGATAGGATTTAGGAGATGTGTGTAATGTAATGGGAAGTCTCTCTTAATGTTTTTCAAGGTGAGTTCAATCAATTTTAGTTGCTTTTATATATTTTATCTTCGTAGAACATAGTATAATAAAAAAGAGTATAGTTTTGAAACATGTTTAAGAATCTCAAGGTAAGAAGAGGTATGTACAATGTTATGGGGTATGTATCAAATCTTAGAGTTGGCCCTTTCCTATTATTATTATTCCTTTAAGTCTTTTCAAGTTTGAAAGATCAAGAGATGAGCCCACTTTATTAGTTTTCAAAAGGGGAGAAAGTGCTTGAAGAGAGAGACAGAGCTTGAGCATAAAATTTGTATTGGTGTTTGACATAAATGAAAAAGGGGGATATTTTTGGAGGTTTGTAAATGATGTCTCCAAGGTGACTAAAGATGTTTATAAGGTGTCATGTGTGCTAGAATGACAATGACAAAGTGTGCTTCAATGTTCTTGCATAGTTCTATAGTGATTGACTTAATGAGGAAATTAGTGGATATTATTGATGGTATGATTATGTTTAAAATACCCTATGATGTGTTTTAAGTTATTTTAGAAGTGAAATTAATTAATTAGATTAGTCATATGAGTATCTAAGTTCAAGTAGTCATTTTGATTGACAAGGTTGAGTAAGCAGTTTAATGACATCATATTTCACTTGTGTGAAGGTTTCAAAATAGTTTTGGTACATGGATGGATTACCATATGAGATATGGTCATGTGGTTAAAATTTTTAGGTTATTAGGTTGAGTGTATCAAAATTTATTAAGGTGAAAATTTGGCCTTCCAAGCAGATTATAGTGGTTCCTATACTTAGCCAAATTTACATTATGAAAGATCTACAGTGAACATTTAATGAAGAAATAAAGATATATAAAAAGAAATTAGTTTGAATAGATAAGGATATAATTATGAGTGATTGATTATGCAGATAGATATCAACAACATGCATGAAGTCATTAAGTCAAAGGTTCCTAAGATTGCACATGCTAGTAACATGTGTCTCAATCATGATGATTTTATAATAGATCAATGACACAAAGATGTTTGTACAAATCAAGGTATATGGTGTGAATTAAGTAAAAAATTTATTAGGGTGATTATAATTCATGTGGTACTAATAAGTGGTGTAAGTGCATTGAGTCTGACAAACAAGGTCTATAGAAGGCATCTAGGGCTACCAAGTGTCTCAATATTAGTAGCATGGATCAAATATCAATGGTTAACGACTAAAGGTAAAGTTATGAAGAATAAAAATGAGATATAATAAGTGTATGTGATCAAATTACAAGGATAAATGAGATGAATACACTTGGTTGATGTTTTTGTAATACATAGTGACCATTAGAATTTGAATATTCAAATTAATAAAGGAAAAACCAATCTACAGTATTTAAGCCATAAATTTTGATATATGCAGAATTTGATGATGAAGTAAAATAATATTTATAAATTAATTTAATATGTATCAATAAATATTTGTTATAATGTTTGAATTTTCCTAAATTTTAAATTACTAAGCTCCAAATATGAAAGTGTGTTTGACCATGTTTTGTAAGTGACCAGAGAAGGATATTTGAGTTGTTCTTGATACTATTTTGATGTTTAGAAAATGACTATAAATTATAGAGTTTTATATACTCCATGAGGACCGTATTTATGTATTTTTTAGGTTTTAAAAATCCATCTTTAGTGTGAATAATTTCTTAGCAATTGATTACGTTTGTTGAATGCACTGGTAGATTGAGTGACCATATTCAGGAGTGAGTTGGAAGAGTTATATATAGAATTGAAGAATAAAATGAGTATGGATATGTTTTATGAGTATATAAGGATTATTATAAATTAATATAAGTCATGATTTCCCCCTTATAATATATGGAGAGTCAAAGTAACTTGACTATATTTTGACTATGTGCGACCAACTTGAGTAGTCATTTTGAGAGAGTTGCTTTGAGTGCTTAGAGCCTATGTTGGAATGTCTAAGGAATATGGATGTTTATAAAAGGTAATAAAGGTTTAAAAAATGTGATATAATCATATGGATATGTGAAATATTTGATTAGTTACTTTAGAGGTTTGAAGACTATATTTTCTATGTATAAAGGCCTAAAGAGTAAGGAGACCTAATTAGTCGGTTCAAGTATTGAGTTGGTGTTCCAGCTGGCATGGAAACATGAGAGATTGACCAAGGGTATATTTTATATATTTTTTATGTGTTAAAATAATTGGTAAATGATGAAGGTGGTCTAATTAGTCTCACAAGTAACATGTGAGTATGAAGTCCTAATTGTTTTATGTCTCACCAAGAACTAATGATGGTTTAGGTCTAATGAGGTAATGACCAACCTATGAAGAATGTGGTTATCTCATGTAAAATGTGTATTGGAATATGTTAAGTGTGGTTCAAATATGTAAATCATATTGGCCAAAAAATATGGGTTAAATTAAGAGATTGGTATAAGTACAAGGTCTAATTAGACTAACAATGTTAGTTGTGGAAGTGCAGATTAAAGTGAAGGAGGGAACCTTTGAAATAGAAATTATAGGTCATTAAGGACAAATATATAGTGAAGAGGATCAATCATGATTTTTTTATTAAGGTGATAAAAGTGAATATTTAGGTCATTAGATCAAATGAGCCTAGAAGAGGCAGATTGAGGGAGTAAGCCCTATAGTGTAATTGAGTAAGTGTGCTTAGTGGATGGATTGAAGAGTAAAGTAGGTTGAGGATTGTGTGCATGACCTAAATTCATGTTTCTGATGTTATTATAGAGTTGTTACATATTTTATGATTGTGTATGTGATAATAAGTGAAGAGTGATCAAAAAGGTTGTTTTGGATGTATTACCTTTGTATACAAGTTCTTGAGAGTGTAAAGGGGAAAGAGTGCAAGTAAGAGAAGTGCATAATTAGGTGTAGAAGACATCAGATTAGAAGTAGAGATTAGATAAAGTGATTTGGATTGGTACTTGGTGGGATGGGTGTCTCACTAAACTAAGGGATGGGTGTTCCTTGATTAGTTGGTGCTACTCTAAATTTAGATCTTCCTATTATAGGACTATAGTCCATCTTTTAGGGTTAAGCAGGTTTGATTCCCCAAGGGGTTTTTTCACATATAACATGTTTTATATGCTTGATCTTGCTATAGATTCCTTGTTTATTACAATGGTTAATTTGTATTCATCATGATTGTTATGTGATGAATGTTTAAGAGCTGGTAATTGAATTGGATTATCTAGCATCACTAATTTACCCCCACCCCCTCTTAGTGATTGTACCTCTAACATTTATTTCTAAAAATATAATGTCTAAACTTTGTAACTAATTTAACTAAATTAAATACTTATTTGTCAAATAGAGAATAATTTAACTCAACATTCTTAAAATTAGTTCTCATAAATGCATTTGGATGATCACATTTATCTATTTTCTAAGTTAAAATATCAACTATAGTATGTTATAAATCAAAATAATAAAAATATATTTTTTTTTGTAAAATTAGGACTTATTAACATTGGTGCCTATATTATTACTTATTTAATGTCCTTTAAGGCTCTCTTTGTCTCTTCATTACATATGAATTTTGTATCCTTATTTAGCATGTCATTAAGTGGCTTCACAATCTTTGCAAAACCAAAAATTAAATTTCTCACAGAATTGATTTTCCCAAAGAAAGGCTTTAATTATGTTCTATTGTTATGGGATTATATTTTGGATATGACATTGAATCTATCAATATATATATAAATCCCATATTTGGTTATAAAATAACCACATAATTTCCCCTCAGTAACACAAAAAATACTTTTTTGGGATTAAGGGAAATTCCATACCTTCTACAACATTCAAATACCTATTATAAATGCATAATGTGATCTTCCCTATTTTCAGACAACACAGTTAGATCATCTATATATATGATAATTCACTTAGCTATGGGACCCTAAAATTCAAGGTCCATAGCTCTTAGAAAAATTTCTCCTGCATTTATTATCCCAAAAGGCATTCTATTTTAAGCAAAAGTGGCCCACTTTTTTTTGAATGCAATCTTCATTTTGTCCTCTTTATTTACAATTACTTGATTATAACCTAAAAAAACATCTAAGAAAGACATCATAGTAGAAATACTAATAATTTGGATAACATGGTCAAGGGAAAGTAAAGTATAATGATCCTTTTTAGAAGATGTGTTCAAATTTCTAAAGTCTATGAATAATCTAATTTCTCCATTTTTCTTTCTCACTGGTACTAAGTTAGCTACCTAATTAGAATGTCTAATAGGAAAAACTATTTTTACATCCAATATATTCTTGTCCTCTTTGTAGATCAATATTTCTAAAATAGGGTTGATTGGTCTTTATTTTTGCCTAAAAGGTTTATTGGCTTCTTTCAATGAAATTGTATGGGTACTAACTCTAGGATCAAAGATATTTAAGTCTTCATAGGACCATGTAATGACATATTTTTAATTGGTTATAAATTCTTTATATTTTCTAGATTCTTCATTTATACATGCTATACCAATATATACTACTTAAAGTTGACCTTGAGTTCCTATGTCAACTATATTATAATATTTCCCACTCACCTGGGAACTTTAATAGCTTCAGCTAGTTTGTCTTGATCAAATAGTGTTTCTAAAGCAATCTTGCCTTTAGGAATTTTATTTTCATTTAATTGAATAATATTTTCATCACCTTTGTCTTCATCAAGAGGATTTTCATTAACTTCATCAATGATATGAGACTCAAATACTCCTGATTTGCTCATGAACTTAATTATTTGTTGATCATCACTAAATACTTGTAAATGATTGACATTGTCAATAATTGAGGGACATGGAACCAATTCAATGATAAGGTTTTGGGGATCCTAGTTTGGAATTAGATTGACTATAGTTGAATGTAGTTCATCAATAGATAGGTTCTTTTCTCTTGGAATTGAAACAATATTAAAAGCATCAAAGTAATCTATCAAGTCCCACACTCTAAACTTATACTTATTAAGATAAGTAAATTTTCATTTGTACCTACTTTAAACATGATCAACTACTAGTTTAGAATCACCATATACTAGTAGTTCTTTGACCTTGCATTTAATGGCAAATTGTAATCCTAAGATTAAAGCTTCATACTCTAGAAAATTATTAGTACAAGAAAACTAAAGTTTATAAAAATTATTAAATTCCTTCCCAATTCAATTGATTATAATAATTCCTACTCCAGATCCATATTTACAACTAGCACCATCAAAATATAATTTCCACTATCCTGGCATAGCATGAAAATATTTAGAGTTATAAACTTGAGGAGTGTCAAGAGTGTAAACCCCTAAATCAAAATTGACCATGTTGACCCTTTAATTTGTTTCATTGTATTCATTGATCATGTGTTTCATTTTTGATTCCCTTTCAATTCGAATTTAATTGGGAACTCCTTTCCATGGAAGCCACATATGACAATAGTGAGTTGTAACGTATCCATATAAGGACTTAGTCCAATCCCTATTGAGTAGCATGACATAAGCATCTAGAATGTCCACAACTTGGATATCTATGAATTTTTGTATCCTTGGCTCTAATGCAAGTTGCATGTGCACATTCAATAATTTACCAATTACTTTAACTCCAGATTTATCTAATTAAGTAATTACTCTATCAGACTTAATTGGAGATAAACCAAGTTATTCACAAATACCTTTTGGCATGATATTTTCAAAATCACCTGAATATAACAAAAAATTATGCAAGTTTTTACCAAAAACTATAATTTTTATTAAGAAACATATAAACTCTACTTTGTTCTTATACATCACTACATTGGCATTTATAACCTTTTGTGATTTAGTAGGTTTTTTACTTAAATATTCTAACAACAAATCTCTTTGTTTGGTAATTTGAGTCAATTCATGTAAAATGATGTTAGCTTTAATATTATTCATATCCTCAACTATTTTATATCCACTCCTATTAGAATTACTATATGAATCAAAATTATTATAGAGTTGCTTCCCTTTGGAGGTTCAAGATTGTTGTATGCTTGAGGATCAAGAGGAATATCAGATTTGTTTGATGAAGTTAAACTAGTCAATGGTTGCTTCTGCTCTATATTCCTCAAGAGATAATTCTTCTTTAGATAATGTTGAAAAGCATGAATCTCCTTAGGAGTATCCTCAGGCTCATTCTCAATTTGGAATGGAAAATCAAATGTCTCCACCATGAGGGTTGTGTCAATAGAATTAGATGACTTTGAAGAACTAGATGTACCTTTAATATTATATTTTTTAGGTCCAACTTCAAATGTATCTAAATAATCTTGAAATAACTCAAAATCATTACAAAACTATATGCAATCCAATCTACAATGATTTGAAGTGTTATGAACTCTAAAATATTTAGTTAAAGCTACATCACATATGTTTATTTCAAGGGTTTTCTTATTTATAGATGACTCATTATTTTTATTATTGCTATTATGAAACTTATCTGTGGGTCTGTTGAACCTATGATAAGAATAATGCTTATTAGAATTTTCCGCATTGTTACCTACTTGTCTTTGTAATTGAAGAAAATTAGTGATTAGTTTTAGAACCATTTTGAGTATGGATTCATTTTCATTAAATGGTGCCTTTAAATTGTGAACTTGAATGATACTACTAGTTGTTGACATAATATCTCTTTGGTCTTGTGGATAAGATCCACTTTCAATGTTATCTAAGAATCCTAGGTTTTGACTAGGAAGAGCATGACTCAAAGGTAATTGGTTTAACATTAGTGTTTGATTTAAAGAAATCATGTTTTGATTATCATTTGAAATAAAATTAAATATAGGGAAGTTAGGGTTAACATTAGGAATAACCTATGCTAATTGAATCCGAGGTTGCATTTTATCACTTATTTTTACATCTTTAGCATAGGCTAGGGCTAGTGTACTTATAAATCTAATAGATCTTTTCAAAAAACTAGAAGTCATTAGATGTAAACCATCCTTATATATTTATAAATATAAAGCTTAATCAAGTCTATATGGAGATAGAGTTATCCAAAACATCTTCTAGAATCTAGCATTAAATGCTCTAATAGTTTTAATTGAATCTCTCTTCACCATAGTGAATTGTTGGTAAAGGACACAAAGACTAATAATTTTTCCAAATTGATCAATGAAGATACTATTGAAATCATTTGAACTGGTAATATGATTTTTAAGAAGGTTGAGAAACCAATGATATGTTTCATCTTTTAAAGTAAAAGAAAACAATATACATGCAACATCTTCGTGAAAAACATTCAATAATCTCAAATTAGCTTTATAGGGCATGATATGTTCTTCAATAATAATAACAACTATAGGACTAAAATAAGGTAAATACTTCTAAGTATTTCTAGGTTAGTCATGTACCTTACCAGGCACATTGATGGAAGATCCACTTAACCAAGTCATACCTTGATAAGTGTTGAATACAAGATCACCATGAATAGGTGAAATAGATTGAAATTTAGAAACCCTATGTTTACCTTTATCTACTCTTACTTTCATATGAATCTATAAAAAAATAAGAGGTAAATTTATCTTATACCTCGACCTATTCTTTATTTCTGGTAGTTACATCTTGTAAACTCTAAATCCTATTCAAAACATGATGAATAAATTTCATCTTTGCAAACAACAATGATCAAATTTATATGTTAATCAAATTTTGCACAAATTCATATAAATATTTTAAAATAAAATTGATATTTAACTAAATTAGCTTAAATATATCTCCAAAATTGTGAGTACAAGTGATTTGTACACTTCTAAGTTCAAATAAACCTAAAATTTCAAAGAATCAAACAATCTTTAAACATAATTGCTATCACTACTTCAAACGTGCCAGATTTATAAAGCTTAAACTACCTTTGCAAGAATTTATCTTAAATATTCAAATAATATCTATCTTTAGCTAAATATTCCTAAATATTGGTATGAAACCATGAATACCAATTATCTTTACACAATATATCTAAGAAAAACACAAATATGTAAAGAATCAACTGATCTTTGAACAAAATTCACTAAAATTAGCTAGGATACTTCAAATTCACAAAACTTTAGCTTAAGACCCTCCTTCTATCACTAGTTAAACATTGATTTTTTATGCCTAAAAGTGTATCATATGGTTTATATAGTGTTCTAAACAATTATCATTTCTAGATTCAAAGAATCTATTGCATGAGTAGCTAGTTGTGATCTTTCTAACATATTTGGTAGAATAATGGAAAAGAAATTAAATATTTCACAAAATGATAATATAAATGGTTATTAGGAGGAACCATGGTCTTAAAGCTTGATTTTGAAATATGAAGGTAATCTAAACTAATTATAGTGAATTATGATCAAAATCTAAATTCTAAAGTTTAATCTAGCATATATATTTACAATGAAAGCTAAACTATGGTGAATTGATTAAAAAATGAGCAAAAAGAAGGGTAGGGAAGAGAAGAAAGATATTATTGATCTTCAATCCATACATTATGACAAATCTTATATTTCATCCAAACATTCACTCAAACCAATATATGACATGAAATAGCCAACAAAACATATCATATCATATCATATCATATCATATCATATACTAGGGAAATGGTCTAACGATAGTTGAAATAATGCAAATAAGAAAATAGATTTAATTTAAAGATTTACTTCCATAAGAAAATTCCATTAGCATATCTACAAGATAAGTAAGGAAAATGAAATGAATCTAATATATTTCAATTAATCTAGCATAAGAACAAATTGACAACTATGCATTAAATATACACATTGTAGTCATATAAGATGCACAAATTAGTAACTTGAGTGTGGCTAATGACACTAAACCCTTAGGTCCATCTTGTTTACTTTCATGACCCCCATAGGCATATTTTCACTGATTCCCAATCATCCATATCCTTATAGACATGATCCTAACTGAGCCAGACCCCTTTTCCATGACTAATCCATCCCCTCAAGGCTTATTTGCTCAAGACAATAGAACCACACTTGGACTATAGGGCCAATGCCACTCCAATCCACTTTTAGTGCTCCTATCTAGTCATAAAACAAGGTTAAATCTTATTTTAAGATAGTGTCCCAATCCTACACAGTGAATCTAAAAACCTATCTTAGTCATATTAGTTAGTTTCTAGCTATGTCTTATTTACTCCTTTATATTACTATTTTTAGAAAGGTCAAAATTATAATCTAATTTACATAAATTATTATCTTAATTATTTCATTTTTATTTACTTATTTTACTACTTAGACCCTTTAACTAAATTAGGAATAATACACCAATATTCCCAAAAAGGTTAAATCATTTGGTGAACCCAGCTTACTTCGTTTGTGCATAAAAGCCCTAGGGTAAATTTCTTACTAATTTTTATTTTTTATTTTTTATTTTTTACTTGTATAATAAAATAAAAAATTATCATTAATTTTTTTTTTTAAAATAGTAATTTTAAAATATTTTTCTTTCCAACCCTAGTTGCCCATATTAGGTCCCAATATTTTCCCCAATAATTTTTTAATTTTTTACTAGAATATTTAAATCATAAATTCACTTTAAATTTAAAAATTCAATAGTGATTTTCAAAAATATTTATTTTTCAAAACCCTAGTTGCATCTTCTAGGTCTCTTTAAATCATAAATTTTTTAATAAATTTCTGAATTTTTACTTGCATATCTAACTCAAAAATTCACTTTAAATTTAAAAATTTCATTGTAAATTTCAAAATAATTATTTTTCAAAACCTTAGTTAAATATACTAGGTCCCATTCTTTTTTGAGGCATCACCTTACATGTTTTTGAGCTTTGTATCCTTTTAATGTACTTTATATTTAACTATTTTTAGGACTTTACATTTCCTATATTCAGTAATTTTCTTCTACAACATTTTGTTTATTAGAAATTATTGTAAAAAAATTGATCAAAATTCAAATTATTTTCCTACTTTAATAATGGCCCAATACACAAGTTTTAATGAAACCAATAAAAGGGAACTTCAAGAACTCTTAATCAAACACCCTAACATGCAAGATGACATGATTAAAACACTATAAGAATAAAAATAAAGAGTGAAAAATGGTCAATATTCTTAAACCATAGAGCATCCAATTACAAATGACACTACAGGGGCAACTATGTCTCAACAACCCCCTATAGTATCCCAACCTACCTCTATGCCACTATCTACAACTAGTACATCTTTATCTCTTGATGTGGCAACCCTTGTGTAAGAGATAAAATATCTTCAATCTAAGGTGCTACATCTTGATCAAGGTGCCTCTATACCTATGTAGGATTTGGATTCTTTTTCTCTACTACATACACCATTGGTATGTCAAATTGCTTCTACACCCTTGCCACAAGGTTTTATTCAACCCAAACTTACTCTATATGATGGAAAGGGTGATCTAGAGATACATTTGAGAGTTTTTAAAGAAACATGATTGGACTATGTACCAAATGACTAGCTACTTACTAAGCTATTTCCATGAAGTCTAAAGGATTATGATTTATAGTGGTTCTATAGCCTACCGAATCAGTCAATCAACGCATTCAATCCTTTAGCCAATATGTTCCTAGTTCATTTCGGCATTAACATTGGTGATATAGTTTCATATGACCAAGTTTCAAAAGAGACACAAAGGTCAAATGAACATCTCACAGATTATGTTCTTTGATATAAGACTATTTTGGATAAGATGACTAGCCCCATGGTGGATCAAGAGTTATAAGATCTCTTAAAATAGAGTCTTCTACCAACTTTGCATGAATCAATTATGTTTAAAATATTCTCTTCCTTCATTGAATTGTTTCACACAGTAAAAGAAAGAGACGTCAAACTAATTTCAATGGGAAAACTCAAGTATACTAGTATATCAGACACAACAAACAAGAGTAATAAAAAAGTCTAAAATAAAGTCAAGGTCAGTGATATAAAGAGTCATAATCAACCTATAGTTAATGTGTATTTTGATCCCCCTTAGTGAGTGGTTTTATCAGTAGCTCCTTAGTGTACTTTTACTAATCTACCAGTTTCTCCAACTAAATTTTTGTAATAGTTCTTCAAATGTATCATCATATCTCTCCATCCTTTTAGAGAAGTTGACCCAAAAAATCCTCTTTCATGGGGATATGATCATCATGAATTTTTTGAGTTTCATAGGTCACTAAGCCATACAACAAATAGATGTATCAGTTTGAGACACAAGATATAGGATTTGATAGATGGCAATCATATTGATCTTGGCACTTCAGTTGAGCCTCTTTAGGCAAAGTAAACACAAGATAAAGCCTTAAAGATATTTTTAGATCCTTTTCCACAACATTATAAATAAGAAGTAGGGGACACATCAAGGGTTCACCATGAATATCATGCACATCCACCACCAGATACATATAGGGCACCTTTAGTTGAGACACATCCTTTGAGTAATATGATTGTTGTATACAATTATAGAGTTCCAACTAGACATTCCATCTCGATGATGATTTTAATTATCATGTACTCTTTATTAGGGATTACATTCATAACCATTATATTCATATTTTTCTCATAGATAATGAATCCAATGTGAACATGTGCACTATGACATTATTTTAGCATTTCAAATATTTAGTGTAGGATATTACCACAACAAAAATAGTTATCAATGGATTTAGATGGAACATAAAAAGTTCATTACATGATATTGTACTTCCTTTATAGGTTGTTCTAATACATGTGGCCACACTATTCACTATTGTTCCTAGTGCAAGAGTCTTTAATATGTTACCTCATCAACCATGGATTTAGAAACTTTGAGTAATACCTTTTACAATTCATAGATGCATGAAATTAATTCATGTTAATCAAGTTATTATAGTTCATGGAGTTCCATATGAGTTACCACTCCCCACATCAGAGACATATATTATTTTACATGAACCAATTTTAGTTTTGCCACCAATTATAGTTCCTCCAATTCTTATTCATAAATAGTTGAGGCATCCATCACCAACATAGAGAGTTAATACACCTCTAAAACTTTAGGATTATAGATAGCCTCAAACTATAGTGTTCACATCTAGGTCAGTATCATTGAGATATCTTGTATCTACTCATAGAGCATATGTTCAAAGAATTTCTCCTACTACTAGATGGGTCCCTAAGATCCCTATAGTTGCATCCACTTCTTAGAGTTACAGGGGGACCCCACACTTGATTTTTACTTCAAATATTTTAAATAATTTATAACATATATAAATTTTAGATACATAGTCTCAACATTCCATCATGCTTCATGATCATGCATGATTCCTCTCCTTGATACAAATACCATGGTATGGAGTCTCCCATGAGACTCATCGATTAGTATAATTTCTCCTTAGTTTTAATCATGAATGTTTATTAATGCTTGATTGTACATAGTTAATAAAATTTCAAAATAGTAAAACATTCAAGTATTTTTTTATACAAAAACATTCAAATATGTCAAAACACCAAAAATATTTTGATTGTATGCATTATCCATGTTTTACATTTCTACTACTATGCCTTAAGACTTACATTTATTATTTGTAAATATATCTACATGACCATGCTTCACTTGATCTCTTTTAAGTGTGTGCAGTGACATCCAGCTCTTTGATTGATTCATTCTACCCATTAAGGGGGAATCTTACTTTTACATTCGATACATTGACATATATGCCCACTAGGGGCATCTTTGACATGACTACACCATCTAGGTTACGTAATTCCTACACCACACACTCTAGTTCTCATGTTGACATATATTACTTACTAGATTGCATAGATTACTCTATCAACATTTTACTAGTATATAACACTTGTGTATTTCTTATCATACACCTAGTCTTGTATTACCATGTCTTGCATACTTTCACATTCTTACTTTGATTAGTTAGATGCAATTATATTTCAAGTCTTTACATGATTTCATTTCTTTCTTCACTTAGTTAGATTTGATTACATTTCTCATTTCCTGATTATCTCATGTATGTGCATTAGGAAATTTTCCAATTTCTTTTACTTCTATTCATGTGTGTGCCTGAGGACATTTGCCAATCTCTTTTACCTATACTTTTCTATGTGATTGTGGATTTCATGCCAACCTTACTTGTTTCAATTATGTGTATGTGTAATTTAAACATGCTTTGTATGTTTGACTTCTAATTTGAGTGACATATGTCCATGTCCCTTGTTTTCCTAGCCCCTTGGCCACCCTTGTATGATTCTTACTTCTTACCTTCTGTGCTTATTTCTTGATTGATTTTTGATTATTTGCAATGCCATAATCCACATCATGCATTATTCTCACTTTATTTGATGCCATGATGGACATCATACTTCATCCCTATATAACAAATAACCAAACTTCCTATTCTATTTTAGAACATTGCACATTCTATTATATTGTTATATCTATCTAGGCATACCCCTATTGATTTAACAATCTCTCATTACAAATCATGTTATATCTTGAGATATCTTATCGATTATCATTGTTATATAATGTATCTTTGTATCAAAACACACTTATAGGGATCCTTATTATGAGGGAAAACATTGCAAAGTATTCATTCCTAACCTCATAAGAGGAAGAAATAAACAAGGGTTTTATCATAAATATCAGAGCTCCTAATGGTAGAAAAAGCAACATTCAAAACACCTAAAATAATAACTATACATCAAACCATACAAAATAGATTAGGTAGATAGTGAAAATGTCAAAACAGTTACCAAATTTTGCCTAAGAAACATCACCAAGATTGAAATACAATGGTTGGTACCACTACTATCCATTTTTGGCACTCCTATCTAAATAGTAAAAAAACTAGACTTTCTAGAAGTAGGTAGAATAGTAAGTTCAACTATAATTTTGTACAGTTAGACCAATTTAGAATCAATAGTTTTTAGTAAACTTTTCCTTAGAGAATCAAGATATCTCTCACTTATAATTTTAGATAGGATAGTTGGTATAAATTCTTAATTAGAATCTATGTTTTAAACACTATTGATTGGGGGCAATGTGTGTGGCATATTTTTTTCTTTTCTTTCCATGTTCAACATTACCAATACATTCTTATTTGTTACATGACTTATCCTATTTTTAGGTGGTTTCTATAATTTTATAGTTGATTTCATATAATCCTAACTTCCACATTTTAGAGTGTCTTTCATATAATCCTAGAACACCAGTTTCAGAGTGGCTTTCATACAAGCTTAATCTCTATCTTTTGGAGTGGATAGGAGTGGCCTAGTTTATATCATACATTAAGCTATCCATGTCAATATTTTTAGATTATATATAATTCATGGGCTTTAGGATCCATCTCAATTGACATGCATTTCATACCAATATCAGTTTATGGTTTCACTTCATGGGGTAATGATGGAGCCAAAAGACTAGCTAGCCTTTGTATTCTTGAGCCACTTATATAGATGGATTGGACACATAGTCTAAACATCAATTAACACATGCATGCCCACCTAACTTTACTTACAGGGTGATGATGGAGCCAAATGGATAGCCTTTACATTCTTGAGCAATTGAGCACTCAATTATGTTCATGATATTACTCTTAGTACAATATATACCTAGCATCACTCAACATCACTTAACATCATTCATCAGTACAAAAAGTTTTTTATTGGCTCACATACCCAGTGAGGTGTATTCATTCCTTTCTCTTCCTCTCTCTCTTACCTAGCTTTATATGTTCTTATTTTAGATATAGTGTATCTAGTAAGAACTGATCTACTCTTTATTTTTCTTGTAGATTCTTCATAGCGTGTTCTCTCTATGCACACTTATCATCACACAACTTCATGAGATTCATCCTTATAGGTAATTTTAGGTATGCTTTCTATTTTTTTATCCTAGTATTTTACTTTACTTCATCATTACAATAAAGGGGGGTAAATGTAGTCATATAAAATGTAAAATTTGGTAACTTGAAAATGGATAATGACACCCAACCCTTAGGTCCCTCTTGCTTACTCTCATGACCTTCATAGGCATATTTTCACTGATTTCTAGTCATCTATAGCCTTTCAGACTTTATCCCATCTAACCTAGGACACTTTTTCCATGACTAATCCATCCCCTAGGTCCTATTTGCTTAAGAAAATAGAAACACACTTGGACTATAGCACTGATGCCACTCTTGTCCACTTTTGATGCTCATATCCAATCATAAAATGAAGGTGAGATCTTAGTTGGTGATAGTGTCCCAGTCCTTCATCTTAGTCATATCAGTTAGTTTCCATCTAAGTCTTATTTTCTCCCTTTTATTACTATTTTTAGAAATGTCAAAATTATAATCTAATTTACACAAATTAGTAGCTTAATTATTTCATATTTATTTACTAATTTTACTACTTAGACCCTTTAATTAAATTAGGAATAATACACCAATTATCCCAAAATTATTAAATCACACATCTAGAATAAATAAAAACCATTCACATCTAAACATCAAACCAATTAGTTGAGGAAGTAACCATGATGACAAAATACACAAACAAATATGAGACAACCCTTGTATAATTTAATTGATTGCATTAATTTTTTCAAGCTTTACCAAGTAGTTTTTTAACCCTAAAACTCCCTCCCTTTTACAAATTATAATACCCATTTTATAAAATACTTTGAGGTATGTCAATCAGTCATATCAAATGATAATTGAATAAGTGTCAAGGAGAGTTGTCCTTCTACATCATTCTAGAATCAGACACTTTGTAAAAATGGACTGACGTATGAGTAATGCACTTTAAAGGATGCACATTCTTTTACAAAATAGAATATTCTCTTTTAAAATGATATACATGTTTGGTTAAAAAATTAATATGCTAAGTCAAAAAATATAACTTTGAGAAGCTCCTCTATTTGTAATCTTTTGCTTTTTTTACTTCATCTTCATTGCCTTGTCATGTTATTCTTCAACCAGTCTAGATTTGATAATAGGATCCATGAATAATTCCTCTTCTTATTCCACCATGTGTTTTAAGTCTTTGTCAACCCTCCCCATTGCTTCCTTGATGATTTTATCATCAATAATTATTTATTCTATAGATAGGATCATGTCTAAGATCCTTTTATTGTATGCCCCTATTTTTCTTTACTTTTTTCTCTTCACTTCTTTCATGAATTGAGCAGCTTTATATTGAACTCCTCATCTATTATCAAGACAATAGGAATAAGGATAGTTAGGTCTTTGATCAAGACACCCAATATGTGTACCATCTAGTTTTTTAATTATTTGAAATCCTTTGAAGATCGTCCATGCCTCTAGACCATTTGTTCAAATCTTTGATCTTCTCAATCAATATTACCATAGCCATATTTAAATGGGCTAAGATAACTATTTTTAAATCATGAATTTGATCCTTTATAAACATATTAATCATTTCCTTTACCTTATATTTTAAATTCTACCATTTATTTACATATCTCATAGCCCTAGAATGTTGTTTGTTTACTATATCTAGCTTAGACCTTTTTGTCTTAAAAGAACCAAATGTATCATAAATAATTCCCTAAAACTTGTTGACAATATCCCTTAGCATTATTAAGATAGACTACTACTCTGAGTTCTTCTTTTCCTACTTTAGGACTTTGAAATAAACTTACAACTATTATGATTATGTTTGGGCTAGATCTAGTACATCCTAATCAAATATTGGATCCTTACTAGGTAAATGTCCTTTCTCCTAGGTCAAATTAGTTAAGGGATCTACCTTTTGATATATGATTTCTTCACCACCCTGCCTCACTATTTTGTCAATCACTATTCGTAAACCAATAGTCTCTAGATCAAATCTGGTTCCAACTAAATATTGGGTCACATGTAGAACTGTGACCTCAATTTATGATTGGGTTGTTGGCTAACTTAGAGTAACCAATCTCCTTGCTTCTTCTTCTTATAGATAAATGATCTAAGGTTTCAATTCTTAGTTTAGACGGATGTTAATGGCTTTCACCATTACCCATTGATAGTAAATAATGGGAATATTTTCTATCCTCATCTTATAAATTAACCACTTAAGGATAAGTATACCATATAATATGTTTTCCTTGATAAATAAGTTGAATTTTCTAAAAGGGGGAGTGATGGTTACCCTTGGTTCCTTTGCCTTTGGAATAATGGTAGTCTCAACTTTTCTCTTTGGATTGTCAATAGAAACCAAGTATAAAGACTTCCCTTTATCTTTCTCTTGATTATTTTTCTCAACACTTGATTCCTCTTTGTCTGAATCTATCTCATAAGCCATGGACAACATATTCAATAAACTTATTAGGATCTAGGGATATCATATGCACCTCCTCTTAATGTAGCTCTTGATTTATTTCCTTAAATGATTTAGGAGATGATGAACTTGAAGCAATTTCATTAGGCCTCATATATTCTATTCCATGTTGTATTTTTACTTCTAATGAGATAAAATTAGAATAACCAACACCAATCAAATGATTTTGCCTAGGGCCTAGTTGCCACCTATCTTCAATTTTCTAGTTCCTATTCAATTTGAACTCAGGTCTTATGTTGTGTTCCTTTAATCTCTTAAAAACATCATAGCTTGAGGATGATTTATTGTATATAAATTCAAATGAACTAGGCTCATGTTCATATGGGTGCATTCAAAATACCCTTAATATTTTAATGTTATTTTACCCTCCCATAAGGGTCATATTGCCTGAGATCATCCATCTGTAAGTTGAAAGACAACCTAAATTTTGATGCAACCTCAATGTGATCCCATTATCTAAAAATTGTATTGCCAATTGTCATTAGAAATATACGTATGAGACCTTTTCTCTTAGTTTTTCAAAGGCCATCTATATCATAGAACAATTGACATACCACCTCTTGTTCTGCTAGTTTATTAATAACATGGTCTTAAAATATAAGAGGAGAATTTTTTAGTTCCTTCAATCATCATAATAGTATATTAAGGGGTATAACCATATGTCTCCCATTATTTCAATATATTTATTGATTATAGGGATAAATATCTCCATAGGGATACTAATTATATATTCACTTAGTGTAGGGTAAACACAATCACAAATAAATTAAATGTGGTCTATATACTTATAGATGTGCAACTTGGAATAGTATTGGGAGATGGTCTAAGTACCACTTGGAGAATATTCTCTTTGGTTGGGATATTTATGGTTAAACACAAGGCATATAAAATATAGGATATCATGTAAAACTTAGTCCTCTTCTTATGCTTGATTGCATGTATTTGTATACTCTGAGAGATGCTAATTATCTCACCTAATGGAGGAACTATCACATTTTCAATGATGAAATACACCATGGGTACCCAAATTAGATTTACATATGTTATAGTTACACATATATACAACTTGATCAAAATTCTCATCACCATCCTAATTCCAAGTCTAAATTGATTTATTAGGATGTTCTTTGCATGGTTTATAAGAACCTGGTTACAAAATTCTAACCACATAGCTAGGGTGTCCATCATGTTGTGTTTCTTATCCCATTAATTATTTAAGGTTAGGTCAATTTTGGTATTATAAAATTTGTAATAAGACTCAAAGGAAATTTGGGAAATGTAATAAACTTTCCTCTAATTATGTCCATTCATTAACATACTCTTATCTATCTTAGCTTCCTTAAAAATGGGACCAAGAATATCAATGCAATAAAGTACCTCTGGTTTTGAAGCTACATAATGAATTCCAGTCATTTGGATGGCTAAAATTTCATCATAGAATCTATTTATTAAGAGGATCTTATCTTCTTCCTTGGTTATCATTGGCTAGTTTTCAATCGTCTAGAATAATTTGGAGAAATTATTATCCCTTATATTCAAAGTAGCTACAAACTCCATGTCCTTGAACACTCAACCTTCTACATCTAAGTATAGATATAACTCACATTATTACTTTGAAATATGTTTATGAGTCACCATTTCTATAATTCCAATTGAATTATCCTTTTGCACATAATAGTTTAACTCTTCTCAACTCAATCACAGTGAATCTAGAGAGAATCTAGTGTTTTTTATACACTCTAGGGATTTTGAAGGTTTACACAAAGATATAATGGAGGAAAGTTAGTTTAAAATGTGATATTTTATTACTTATATTGTATTTGTATTTCACATTTATACCTTCTGCATGTTTAGGTCCATAGGATCTTCTAGTATGACATGTTTTGCCTATGTGGCACTACCATGTCATGTTATTCATTTATTTAAAATGTGACCATTATTTTTTTTTAGACACATGTCATTACCTCATATAATCTTGAATATTGAACAAATTTTAACCATTGATATCTTAATAAATCCTTTATCCTTGACCTTATCATGGGTTGTTTATCTTCCTCCTTAGGTTACAAGAGTTTTCCACTTGGCAACTCCACAAGCTCTTAGTGTACCTTAGAAACAATATTCATTTCTTGAATTATCTCATGCCATGTGGAATTATCTTGTTTGACTTGGGATATTTGAATTATTGACTTCACTCACACCATTGATCTTGAATGTATGATCAAATTTGGGCCATTAATCATCCTTATATAGGATTAAATTCACAATGTTGATCTGCTGACTACATGATCAAGCGTGGATCATTTATCTCCATCTTTAATCACAATCTTGAACATGGGCCATTAATCTACTTGATCACATTTTGATATTGAAACACTTATCACTATCACATTTTTTCTTAGTATCCTTGACTTATTGACCTTTGTTCATCATTGGATGTCCATTGCTTTATTAAATGTGCATCATCAATCTCTGGGCTTGACTTATTGACTATAGTTTGCATCCATGTGTTATTTATTTCTTTTGGACTTTCCAAGATTATGACACTTATCATCCTAGTGCTACTCCTCAAGATCTTTGACATTTTGACTTGGGAAATTTCCTGTGCACCATTGATCTTAGATATAATCTCCCAAGATCTTTCCACTTGGTGACACCACATTTAATTCATTCCTACCAACAATAAAATAGGTAAGGTAAGGGTTCAAGAGTATAAATAACTTAGGATAAATTTTTAGACTAAGATTTTAGTCATATTAATAAACATGATTAGATCTTAGACTAAAGTTTAAACTTGTTTTAAAATATAATAAAATGTTCCTACATAAATTTTAATCTATTTTTAAAAAATCTCATGTAAATATGAACCCATTTTAAATAAAACATAGACTAAAGTTTTTAACATTATTTAAAAATGGATTCAATCAATTAATTAAGACTAAAGGTTAATACATAAGAATCAAACAAGATCATATTATGTAACCAACTAAGGTTAATTTGACATTAAAGAATAAACCCTAAACATTATTTATTCAAATGGTAATTCATTAAACCTAAAACATAGAAACACAAGAACCAAACATTAGTAATATTGGATGAAGTCAAATAAGGATAATATGTTAAAATGTTAATTAAGCTAGATGAGAACCATGATATTCAAAGAATGCATTTTAATTAATTTGAATGTCAATCTAGAGCACAATTTGAAAAATTGAACAAGGGTCTTCATTTTTCAAAATGGGGGTATGTTGAACTCAATAGAGGGGTGATTCAAGTAAATTCTATCAGAGATATGGACATCTAGTTGGTAGTATAGTAATGATTATAGTGGAATCAAAGGTATCTCTTTCATGGATATTAATTCTAGGCCAGTAGTATAGAAATGCTCAACTTCCCACATGTGATTAAAATTTAAAATTATATGAAAGAGACAAGATAAGTAAAATAGACCTTAATTTTTCTCTAATTATTATTAAATCTCTCATAACAATGGGAAATAACATTCAAAAAATCATGCACAATCTAAATTTGAGAAGGGTTAGTATTTTTCATGGCCATGTTGGAGTCTCTTTTAATTATCTAGTTTATTTATTTAATCCTTATAAAGTTTTAAGTTAGACATGATGATTAATCTATAAATTCTAATATTTTAAATACTCAAGAGTACTTACCCATTGAGTCTCCATTTTTTGTGATCAACACACCCCATTTTTAGAATTTATCAAATAGGTACCCATTTACAATAAATTCTTATGGTTAGTCTCTATCAAGACATAAATTGACCTTAAAAATGTTTCAAAATTAAGCTTAAAATGCTTTATTCACCTTTTATTTTCATAAATTTTCTCTTAATATTGAATTTTGTTTTCAATTTGGTTTTGGTCTTTATTAAAAAATTATGACTAACTAGAACAATCAATTATTAACTAAGGTTTTTGGGATTACATGTAACTAGATATTAGAAATTATCATTCATTTTCCCAATTTTCATAAAGTCTAAATCACTATTGAGCTATTAGATTATTAGTTTTCAATATTCAAACTGGGCAAGTTCATGCCATGTGTTGTGATTTAGTTCATATAAAACAACTCAATATTACAAGGTCAAAATTCCAATGACTAGCCAACTGCATGAGATCATGCCAAGTATCAAAATATTATTTGATTATGGGTTTTAAGTAGAAAAAAATTTAAAAATTCAATCAGCCACCTAATTGATCAAGATCATGTCACATGTCTTTCTCTCATTACATCATGCCTCTTAGTTCAAAATTAGAAATCATAAAAACTAGAAACCAACTGATATAGTGAGATTGATCCATATGTAACAATATCACTTAATTTTGAGGTTTGAGATAAAAGTGTTAGGAATAAAACACTTATAAACTAGATTTACTATTACCATAAACTAGATCTAAATCTATGCAATAACATGCATCACATAAACATTCCTTAATTCACCATTATAATGAAAGCATAAATGAGAGCAAGATAAAAAATACATAGATAATATAGATATAACATGGCTCACCTAATGTGGGCTACATCCACCAATGAAAGTTATCAAATAAATTAATAATATAAAATAAGATTACAATGAACTCTCATAGAGATAGAAAAAATATCCTATTGAAAGTGTTACATAAAAAGTTTCACTTTCACTTACACCTACACAATGTTGTATCTCACAAGTTGATAAACCACACCCTGTAATGAACACCTTCACTTTGAAAAACACCTATACTTTGACTCTAAACCTCAAATACACACCCTAAAAATAAAACATTAACCTATAAAGGCCACACCACACCCTGTATATATAGAATATGAAGGAAAATCCATGAAAGGAAGAGAAAATGTGTCATGTTTATCCAAGATAAGCATCATCAACTCAATCTGACTCACTTCCACCTCATCAATATCATCCAAAATCTCTCCCATGAAGGAACATGCCATACTAAGGGTCTCCACCTTTCAAGGGCACATTTTCCAATAACATGTGATCACAACCATCTCCTTGTAATAAGGAGGGCATTACATTTACCAAGAAACAACTAGTTCCCTCAAAAAAAGGAAGTCACATGGAAAATAGACAACTATTAACCAACTCCATAAAACTTGGAAACATATAAATTAGAAATGTACTATGAATATTCTCCTCACATGTAGAGCAAGGTTCCATAAAAGGTGGAGTAGGGATATTTATGCTCCCCACATCCTTAGAGCTCTTTAGGCCCCCAAAATTTATTCCTATGGTCATGCAATAGCCTCAAAGGGATCCAAACTCAATATTATCCCACTTGGAGACCATTTATCCTGAATAGAATCTATGACTACTCCATGACCACTAAGGCTAATCAAATCATAACATAGTCTTAATTTGTCAAATTTGACCACCTTGGTCATCATATTCATAAGATTCTAGCTAGTATGAATCTTCTCTAGCTAAACCAAGTTGTCCTCCAAAGCTTCCATAATGAAGTGATAACATAAATAAATATGTTTCATCCTCGAGTGGAAATTAGAGTTCTTTTCCAAATGAATAACAGTCTAACTATCACTATGTAGTCTCCCAACTTCCTGCTCATGTCCCAACTTCCTGCTCATGGCCCAACTCTCAAAATAAATTATATAACTAAATCATCTCCATGTTATCCTCTATTTTAGCAACATACTCTACTTTTATGGTTGATAAATACACAACCTTTTATATCTTGGAAATCTAACTAAACATTATATCTCTAATAGTAAATATATATCATGTTGTACTTCTCCTGCTATCAATATCCCCAACCATAACTGAGTTCAAATAACCATGTAAAGTGGTATTTGATCCACCATAACATAATTAAATATCAATGGTTCCTCTCAAATATTGAAGAATCCACTTCACTACCTACCAATTCTCATAACCTAGATCACTCATATACCTTCTCACAACTCTTACTACTTGGAGAATATCTAGCCTAGTACAAACCATGACATACATCAAGATGCTAATTACAAATGAGTAAGGTACCTTAGACATCCTATGATTTTTATCTTCCATCTTGGGACATTACTCCTTTGATAATCTAAAGTGGCTCGCCAAAGGATTACTAATAAATTTAACAATTAACATACTAAACCTTTCCAAGACTTTCTTCACATACTCTAATTTGGATAATATTAGATTCATCTCCTTCCTATCATGACAAATCCTCATATTAGGGATTTGATTTACAACACCCAAATATTTCATAGGAAAGGAGTCACTAAGTTATTTCTTGAGCATATGAATATGTTGTATGTTCTTTCCTACAACTAACATGTCATTGACATACAAACAAAAAATAATAAAAGAACCATTATCAAAATGTTTTATGTACACACAATGGTTAGAATGACACTTTTGATATTCTTGTTCCAAAATAAAATAATTAAATTTATTCTACCATTGCCATGGATCTTGTTTTAGGCCATACAAGCTCTTTTTTAGTATTCATAGAGAGTGTTCCTTCCCTTTGACCTCATAACCCTATGGCTGATTCATATACAACTCCTCATCCAAATTAACATGAAGAAAAGTAGTTTTCACATCTGACTATTCTAAGTGCAAATCCTCAACTATAACTAAACCAAGAATAGTCCTAATAGAAGTCATTTTTAAAATAAGAGAGAAAATCTCATCAAAATTAATACCTAATTTTTGTGCAAATCCCTTGACCACCATTCTGGCTTTAAAACCATTTTTTCCCTTCATCATCTTTTTTTATTCGAAAGATCTACTTTTTTGACAATGCACTCTTGCACTTAGGTAGCCTTACCAAATCACACATTTGGTTCTCCATGAGAGATGCATGCTCTTCATCCATGGCTTCTTTTCATTTCATCCTTGCATCTACCTGGATTTCTTCCTCATAACACTCTGGTTCTCTATTTTCAGTGAGTAATAAATAATTCATAGAAGGAGAAAAATATTTAGGTTCTCTTCTTACCCTAGAAGACCTTCTTACCATATGATTTTGGGGTCCTTATGTATAAGGTTCTTAAACTAAATATTTGGATACTTTGCCATTCATAATTTCATCTAATACTATGTACTCTTCCTATTCTTGATTTTGTTCTTACAATTGATCCTTATGGATGACTTTTTTCATTAAAGACTACATCTCTAGACTAAAATATTTTCCTATCTTTGATGCTCCATAAATGAAAACCAAAGTCATCCTCACCATAACCAACAAATGTGCATTTCTCTGATTTAGCCTCTAACTTGGTCCTATCCTCTTTCTTAATGAGATCAAAAGCCTCACATTCAAAGACTCTAATAAAATAATAAATATTCTTACAAGACCAAGATTGTGTAACAATGCCTCCATCCAAAGCCATAGAAGTTCCTCTATTAATTATATATACTACCATGCTAAATGCTTTTTCCCTAAAATGTAAATGTAACCCTACATGTAACCTCATACTCCTAGCACATTCCATTACTTTTTTGTTCATCCTTTTAGATATCTCATTCTACTATGGAGTTATTGAAACCATCCTTTGCCTATGGATTCCATTGTTATAATAATAATCAAATAAATTTTTACTAAAATACTCACCTCCATTATCTAATCTAAAACATTTCAACTTGAGACTTGTTTTATTCTTAACCAAGGCTTTCCACTTCTTAAAAATGTTAAATGCATCAGATTTCATTTTAATGTAATAAACCCAATTTCCTAGTTGTATCATCAATAAAAGTAACATAATAATTAGATACACCAATAAAAGAAACCTAAGCTGGTCCCCATACATCTTAGTGTACCAAATCTAACTTGTGATCTTTCTTTGTGGGTCCAATCTTTAGGTGCTTAACCTGCTTCTATTTCCCATACACAATTCTCATAGAAGTCTAGATCTAGATCTTTCAAACTAGGAAACTTATTTGTTAAGATCTTCATTCCCTTATGGCTCATATGACTGAGCTTGTAGTGCTACATAGTTGCATCTCCATCTACAACAACTAAATCAATAGAATCAACACTACTAGTCAAATAAAAATTACCAACTTTCTTACCTTTCAAATTCACAAGATCACCTTTGGTAACTTTCTAAGAATTTATAGTTAACAATATTGAACATCTCTCACTACCTAATTTCCCCACTAAAACCATATTTTTTCTCAACATAGGCATGTGTCTAACATCCTTAAGGACCCATGTGTTCCCATTCTATATTTTAACCTAAATAAAAACTTTCCCTACTATCTCACATGGTTCATCA
Source organism: Torreya grandis (assembly GCA_037957365.1). NCBI lineage: Eukaryota > Viridiplantae > Streptophyta > Pinopsida > Cupressales > Taxaceae > Torreya > Torreya grandis. Next base: position 380,501 of record JARHVA010001889.1, read on the forward strand.
TAACCAAGATAAACATGTCCTAGATTCTCTTGAACATAATAAAAAAATAATAACTATGTAGGGTGGCATGAAAAGAAGTCCCTGAATCTAATACCTAAGACTTAAAAAAACTATCCATAGAAGGAATTAAGGCATCTTGCCATGATTTATGTTATGTCACATATACCTCATTATTTTCTTCTTTATTGGCATTTTTATCCTAAAATGACCAAAAATCCTTCTTTGAGTGTCCACTCTTCCCATAGTGCCAACATATCATCTTGGATCTAGATCTAGACTTAGATCTATGTTTTGACTTTCCTCGATTGTCTTTGCTCTTATCCTTTTGCCTCCCTCTAATATCAATGGATAAATCATTACTTAAAGATTATTCACTAGTGATTTTCCTTTACATCTCCTCATTAAGGATCACACCTACAACATCCTCAAAATTCAAGCTTCCCTTGGCAAGGACTGCATTACTCATAGCCATAACCAAAATATCCCAACTATCAATTAAAGAACATAATATTAGCAATGATATAAATTCATCATCAAACTTAATTCTATCTGAAATGAGCATACTTACACCTATATTAAAATCTTTAAGATGATTACCTATTGAACCATTCTCAGACATTTTCATGTTAAACAATTTTTTCATAAATTTTCTATTATTAGAAGCTAAAGGTTTCTCACATAACTTTTCAAGCTTATCCATGAGATATTTTATGGTTTTCTCATCAAAAATATTAAATTCAATAGAGGATGTAAGTCATAACAAAATGGCTCCCAATGACTTCCTATTAAGTAATGACAAATCTGCATCACTCATACATATAGGTTGTACTACTTTCCCCTCCAAAGGGAGATGTAGCTCCTTCTGATATAGGTAATCCTCTATTTACATTTTCTATAAACCAAAATTCTTACCATAAAACTTTTCCACTCTAAATTTTATCTCTTCTCCCATATCTCACACTCAATCTAATAGCCTTCCTTTGATTTACCACTTTAGAAAAACACATAAATCAATGGCATTGATACCAGTTCATAGGAATAAAACACTTATAAACTAGATTTACTATTACCATAAACCAGATCTAAATCTATGCAATAAAATGCATCATTGAAAAATTATTTAATTCACCATTATAATGAAAGGATAAATGAGAGCAAGATAAAAAAAACATAGATAACACATATCTAACATGGTTCACCAAATGTGGGCTACATCCACCAATGAAATTTCTCAAATAAATCAGTAATATAAAACAAGATTATAATGAACTCTCATAGAGATAGAAAAAATATCCTGTCAAAAGTGCTACACAAAAATTTGCACTTTTACCTACACTTGCACAATGTTTTATCTCACAAGTTACTAAACCAAACCTTGTAATGAACACCTACACTTTGAAAAACACTTGCACTTTGAATTTGAAACTCAAAGCCACACCCTAAAAATAAAAAATAAACATCTAAAGGCTACACCACACCCTATATATATAGAATATGAAGGAAAATACATGAAAAGAGGAGTAAATGCATCATGATTATCCAAGATAAGCATCATCCACTCAAGCTAACTCACTTCCACCTCATGAATCTCATCCAAAATCTCTCTCATGAAATAATATACCATACTAAGGATCTCCACCTTTAAAGGGCACATTTTCAAACAACATGTGATCACAACCATCTCCTTGTAACAAAGAAGTCATTACATTTTCCAAGAAACAACTAGCTCCCTTAAAACAAGGAAGTCACATGGAAAATAGACAACTAATAACCAACTCCATAAAACATGGAAACATAGAAATTATAAATATACTAGGAATATTCCCATCACATGTGGAACAAGGTTCCACAGAAGGTGGAGTAGGGGAAAATGCACTCCCCACATCCTTGGAGCTCATTAGGCCCCAAAAATTTATTCCTATGGTCATGTGATAGCCCCAAAGGGATCCACACTCAAAAAAGGGGAAAATCCATTGAAAAGATGACCACCTAACTAAAAAATATCATATCACATGTTAACATCTTGTTACATGGAAGTTAACATGTTAGAGATGTAATATAATCAAGTGATTCAATGACATAATGCCATGTGGAAATATCTATACAGTAAATTGTTACATGCCATAAAATTATTCATCCATGTGGGTATTATAATAGATCAGATCTAATGTGTCACCATCTCATGGATCCATATATTGACAAAACTAAATACTTGACAATAGGCAAAATCAAAGTGATTAAACAAGAAGAGGCCACATATTTCAAAAAGACAAATAGTAAATGAAAAATGCCATAAATCAATGATAGAGTGATAAGTGTAAAAGATATAAAGTATATCTAAAAGATAAAAAAGATGAATAAGTAGTTAAATACAATGATAAAGTGTCATGTGTCTAGTAAACCCTTGAAATCTAACGTCATAAAATCAAATTTAAATTTTATGGATGGATGAAAATAAATATTATTCTAAAATTAATTATCACGCATGGAGAATTCAAATAATGAATTAACAAGATAAGTAAATAAAATATATGTTCCATCCAAGGTCAAGTAAAATTACATTATCTAAATGCTAAGTTGTGAATTATTGTCCAAATCTCCATAGCGAACCAAAAGACCTAGAATAATTTTTTTGATACAAAGATTGGATTTATTAAATAATGGAGATAGGAAACAAGGAACCTTACCCTTAAATGTTCTAATTCAAAACTAATAAATAACACAAAGATATATAATTTAGAAATGCCACCTTACTTAGAGATTTTAAACATTACATGACAATCTACATAGAAATCAGAGTTATCCACCCATAAAAATATGAAGATAACTTGTCTCTAGACTAATGGAGTACATATACAAAATATTGGAAATCAAGGTAGTTGGACCCAACAAGGTAATAATAAAACCAAAGGTATTTCCTTATGATGAATTATTTTTAATTTTTTTATGGGCACTTGTAAAATGGATATATTTCACACAAAAAAGCACTCATCTTGTATCTTATGTATCAAGCTTAGATTTAGTAAAATTATATAGGCTTCCACCACCAACCACATCATATAACCATATATTAGTCGATAATGGGTTCAAAAAATACAACATTATAAACACATGAATAGAATTGGCCTAGAACCCAAACAAACTTGTCATGAAAAATAAGGTCCCAATTGGCTGATTTAGGCTTGGTGTTAAAATCTATATGGCATTTCTAAATAGAATACATGCAACTCCATCAATCACTAATGTGAATGAGGTATAGGTCACACATTTTTTATAATTTTAGAATCTAAAATCATTCCCCCACTAGGAGAGATTATAATATTCAATATAAAAACCTATATATAAGGCATGCATGATGAAATGGATGCTCATTTCTACATGTTTTCCTACCTAATGAATATTATCTATTGAATTATTGCCCCAACCAATGCTCTGCACTAGGAGATAAAAGTGTCAAACAAGATATGTTATTATTTTTATCATCTTCACATACATAAATCCAAGTATTACATGCAAGCAATTATATAAATTGTCTACCCAATGGTTTATAAATCCATCAATGGGAAACTTATGCCTAGGTTGTCAAACCAAATTAGAAGATCACTAAGACATTAGGAGATTATTTTTTCTACCCATATCACACTATCATTAGATTTTAGGTCACCTTATTAGAAAATTTGTTGATACCAATAATAATAATAGATAAATTATCTAAGCAAGAGATAGATTACCAAATATCTAATATTATGAATGATAACTTAAAGAAGGTTTTATTAGCCAAGTAACACAAGACACCTCTTAGCATTAGAAGTCCATAGTTAAAAAATTGGGAATGATTGGATAAAAATTCAAAAAAATAGGTCTCAATTTTTTTTGAATAGGTTGGTCATAGATGGTGGGATCCTAGGAAAATAATAAGTCAAAAAATAAAGAAATTCTAGAGGCAGTTTAGATAGGACTATGGCCACTAGGAGTATGAACATGATCTAATATTTCTCAACCCTAAGGATGATTCAAAAATCTATAAAAGAATGATAATAGTCTAAAAGTCAATGAGAATTTCCATAATGATTCAATATGACCCAAAAATATCAAAATAACATGGTATTACAATAGAAAAAGAATAAAATAATTTGGAGTAAATTGGACAAGCATTAAAATAAACATAAGAGGAAACTTACAAGTAGTTAAGGGTAAGAGTTTTCAATAACATCATAAATTCATAGTAAATGAAGTAATAATTTATAAATATATGGAACCTCCATAATTCATGTTTTAATTAACTCAACCAAATACAAAATTATTTCCACCTTAGGCTCTAAAAGTAATTCAATCTCCTTCTCTTCTGTCATGGGTCATAACTACTCCTTCCATGATGACTTATGTAATAAGATATATTACTCATTCATTAAAAAACCTTTATAAAAAAAGAGATGAGGTACATGAGTCTTCATATGAATCACAATAATATGAAGGTTTAGATATAATTTATGGTCGGATCCCAAGATTAGACACACCATTAGATATTTTTTAGAAGGTGATCATATAGAGCTCTTTTGGGACTATAAGTTCTACTCCTCCCCATACTCAAGATGTTGAATCCCAACAAGGTGAAGAATAACAACAAAAAAATATGATATATAGCACTATAGTGTGTTATAGAAATACTTTGGTTGTCCCACCTGTGGTCACTTCAACGACTTCTTCATTAGGGTTGATATATGTTATTGTTTCCACAATCTTTTTAGTAATTACTCTAAACACCAAAACTCCTATAGATTCATCTAGTTTGGTAATAGTTAAAAACAATAATATTATTTTGGAATATAAATTAATGATAGGAGGGGTGAATTATTATTCAAAAACCTTCTCTTATAATCTTACTTAAGAAATCATAGATCATTTACATAAGCATGTATATATAGGCAAGCATAAGAATCAATCCACAAGAGCATGAAATAAATTAACACATTATATATGTGTGAAACCATAAATGGGAATAAAACCCACTAATGATTCAAGTGGAATACATTACTATAATATAAGCACTAACCTTTAGTGAAGCACCAACTCCATATGGAACACCAACCCCAACTAGCTAAGCACCAACTCAACTAGGCTTTAACAATAACCCACTTATAAGGAGGTTCCAACCCCCTAGATGGCTCAACAACAAGTCATAAAATTAAAAAAAATTATCACCTTTATAAACCCTAATTTATCATATAATATATTATTATCTTCTTTCTCATCTCTTTTCACACTTTTATCCCTCTCAAATTGGCCTCTAACCTTCTTCACTCAACTAATCCTCTTCATGGATTGATTAGGTCTTATACCATTGATCCTTATATGTAGACCTCATATATTATATTCATGACATACCTATGATGTTATATAGGACCTTATTATGATTTATAATGTTTTATTACATTTTATTGTTCTGAACACACTCTCTTAACTCTTCACATATGCCAAATTAGCCTTACTTTTTATACAAGACACTTGATCATATCCTTCTTAGTCAACCACAAATTCTTATATTATATATTGGTCATGTAATATGTATTAAAATATTATAATAATACACTTTTATCATAATTTAATCACACATTGGTTGGTTATAACTCAAATAGCCCTTACTCCTCTTTTAGGCTTTATGGAGACCTAATAGGTCTTCTTAACAACACGTTACCCTTTGATATGTATTGAAGCATATTAAAAAACCTAAAATAGTATGAAAAATAATATGCCACAAAAATATACCTTTTCCAACTTCACTTTAGTTCCATTACACCTTTTAGGTCCAACTACCATTTGAACCCTTTCTCAAAACATTATTCATAAAAGCCTTGTGCATATACTAAAAATCTATCTTGAAAAACTAGACATGATCTCAATTTTTCCAAACAACCATGGAAAAAAATAAATATTTAGAAACCTCATTACCTTAGGGTCATCTAAAAATTGATCAGATGCTTCAACTAAGGATATATCGGCTCAAAATATTCTTTGTAAGGTGCACACTCAGAACTGTCAATTGACTTCAAAACATAATCAAGGAAAAATGAAATTATGACACATAATTGAACATAATAAAAGGATTTAAATTCATGGATATGATATTATACCATCCTTAAATAATCCTAAATAAAAATTATTACTTTAACAAATGGAAACTATTGATCTTGCATACCAATCTATTGACATTCTCTCTCATAGACTTCACTCAGCCAAATAAGCCATTTTAGCTTTAATGTTCCAAAATATTATACTAAATTCAAATATTTAGTAAATCATGGATATATAATTAAATTAAAAAATAGTAATAATACACTTTAATTCATCTCTCTCATAAGAAAACACATTAAGAATCATCTTCTCATTTATCCCTAATTTTCTTACTGTCTACACCATTAGGTTTGTTAACAAATGGAAAACTTGGATCACCAAATTTTCACACCTAAGATTTGGAACCTATCTAAAAACCTTAATGAACAATAACTACAAGTCTCACACTTTTATCTTCATCCACTTATCAACTTTGACTTAGTCAACTCTCCCTATTATATTAAATCTCTAAAAAATAAGAACTTTCATGTAGGGTTTGTTCACTCACCTTAGAAAGAAATTATGCCTATAGATAACTATGAGATTTGAATTAAAAACCTATAATTACTTTTACATCCATGATAAATCATTATAATCACTTTAAAATAATACATTCAACATCAAGTCATTGTTAGGGTTCTTTGAGGGTTTAGACCAACTTCTAGTCTTAATGATCATTCACAAATCTTTATTCTTGTTTCTAGAAACCAGTTATTTGAAATTTGAGATATGTCCCTTCCTAATCTACCACTAATACATTATATCCTCATGTAGATACTACACATGTCAACAATCACTTGAAAAACCCTCTCGATAAATAACTCTTCATTTTATGTACTTGAGAGACCTTAAAACATTTTTCAAGCCTTTTTTTGAAAACTATGATCTAAAACTTCATGCACATGATAAAAAAACTTGAATAATTTCTATAAATTCTCACCTATTCACCCATTCCTTGAATACTGATCATGTACCCTATCTATCCATCATCTCTCTTTTTGATTTCTAGGCCTTAACCTGCAAGTCATAATAGGTCTTGAAGTTGACCTTATAACCACTATCCAAAATCTTATCACCTCATGTATATGACATTAAATCTCTTATAATTCTTAAATATTATCAAACATTCTTCATATGTATTGTTATGATGTTTCATTAGGCTAAGCAAGATCTAGAACTAGTCTAGTTATAGACTTGTACTGAAGTACTTACCCCTATAGACTTCATCTCAATAATTCTCATCAATGATTCAATTCATCTTATGTATTATTAATCAACCTTATATAATTAATATCATTTATATCTTCAATATATAATATTTTTGTCTCACTCAGAGCATCTTTAAATCTACATATATAGATCTTTGGAGATGTCCTAATCATTTTCAAAATCCTTCAACACCTCATATCAAAAATCAAACAACATCTCTCATGCTCAAACACTATCAATTATTCTTCTAATCATTCACATATTCATATCTCATTTGGATCATCTTCATAACTACTTACACAAATCTTCTAAACATATAACTCTCTCTTTGAATCTCACTCATTTCATTATGCTACCTGTATTTACCTTCTCAAAATATTTAGGCAAATATTTACAATATGCTTGACACTTGACATACTAACTTGTAATTACTCATGATAATATTAATGATATTTCTCAATATGACATAATAACATTCTTTAAATAGTGCTCTCACATCACTATTCTCATATATAGTAACAACACTTACTATGTGAGAAAAATAACTCATCATACACATACCTCAAGGCTTACTTGACCATGCACCTTCATAGGAGCATTTGAAATAAATGACAACATTAATACCAACACTCAAAAATAAATTAAAATTATCAATAATATCCCATTTTCAACCACTCTTGATGGAAATCACACTCATAAAACCTATGTCAACCACTCTTGATGGAAATCATCTCTTAGACCTAGTTCTTACCTTTTCTCACCCTTTATGTTCTTGCCTTTTCTCACCCTTTTTAACCTTTCCTTTTATCACCCTTTATGATATTGAATTTTTTCACCTTTTATAATCTTTATCTTCCTTTAACATTAATAACAAATGTCTTCCATGACTATCATATTACAAAATCACTTCAAAATAGATCAAAGTTAATTAACAAGTTGAATAGATCTACCTCAAACCAAGAATCCATGATTTTTATACTAATATTAAACATCAAGGGTTGCCTATAGTTACTAAAATCATACTTTCTCTCTTTGAGCTGATATTATCTCTCTAAGACACTATTAGGCATATAATTTTCAAAAACTATGGTAACCACTCATGAAAACTTCTTTCATATTCTAAACTATCTTTCCTTATCAGATCATTCAACCATCTAGTCCATCAAAAAATTCAACAAATATAATCTTTGAATAATCTTAGATAAATGCTCCTTTTAACACATGCATACTTCTATTATGATATCAAAAGTAACCACTCTTTTTAAAAAGAACTTAGAGCTACCAAGCTTACCCTTAGACCAATAATATTTCCTTTAAAAGAATTAGGAACTTAAGATTAATTTAACATCCTTGACATGAATAAATAATATCAAAATCTTGACCATGCACAAGGATATCCCATACTTGACACCAACTTTATAATTAGAGACTACCCCTTTGTCTTCATAGATCGAGCTCAACTACTCATGCAAATATATATCAAAAGCTTACCTCTTATATACTAATTTTCTATACTTTGACTTCAGATACCTAATAATATCCTTAGATCTCTCATCATGTTACCTAATACACTTCAAACCATAGATCTACAAACATAGGAATGGATAATATCCATCTTCAACTACTTGCGTACAACATAGATAACCTGGAATCTTATAAAAAAGAAACCTTCTTTGACTACAACCTCATACTTTTATTGATAAAAGAATGTCTCCATGAATATTAATGTATCCACCCTTCTTCATAGGGCATTAAAATATCATGAACTCAGGATATTCCAAGATCTCCATACTTTCACAAGACTAAACATTCTTCAATGTCCTTTTGGGCTTGATTGACACTATAGGCTTGACCTCATCATTGACCATTTGATTATCAATATGGGATAACAATAGACATTCCTAACTTGATTTCACATATGAGGCATGTTATATCTTAGCAAGTAGTCCACTTAATCTTGTAGATTGATCATGACTTACCTTTAATATCTTTAGTCTCCATACATTCATTTTCCTTATTTCTTGCACTCTAGGAGGTCCAAACTTCATGTTTTGACTTCATGACCTTCTAACTCTAATAGGATATAATCTTTTAATGTATCCTATATTATGATAGATATAATAGAACACCCTACACTTACCATTTTACTAATGTGAATTGTGAATCCTTCCATAATTCCATGAGTACTCATTGTTGGATGATCTTATATATTCTCTTGATCTATGACTAAACTGGCTACATACAAAATAGAAACCATTAAAATAAATAACATACCTTATAGCGTTAGGCTACTTGATAGGTATTTTCATGTTGACCTTCTTGTATTTATTAGTCTTATTGTTGACTTGAGGTGCCTCTTTTTGGTCTTGTTTAAAACTAAGATCTATCTTGTCACTTGTAGACTTTTATCTATTCAAGATATCATCTAGAGCCTCAATTCTCTTTTCAAATTTCAATAAGCACTTTACCTTTCTAGATGCTTAATCCAACTCAGTTTTTAGATATTCTATTTTAGTTTCTTATCTAATTTAATCCTCATCTTTAACCTTTAATCTTGAATTAACTACCTCCATTTGTTCCTCAACTTGATTGATGATCTCATCATAATCCTTAAAAGTGTTGCTCAAACTTTCCTCAAACAATACAATCTAATCCTCATAATCCTTGACTAATGACCTTATTTTGTGATTATTTACTCTTTGAAACTTTAAATAATATAGATCACTTACCATTTATACCTTATGATTCACTTCAAATTCTCCTTGTTCACTATAATAGTATACTTCTTCATCTGATTCTACATCAAACATAATGACTTTCTCATTTGAGTAACCCTTATTGTTTGATTTTATGGCCATGAACAAGGTTTCATTACTATCATGCTAAGGTTCATTACTTCCATGATCATTTTTATATTTTTTAAAATCACTTATATCAGATGAGATGTCTTCTTTTTTTTTTCTTTAAAGCCTAGTAAACTTTTTGACGTGACCATCATCACTAGCTAGACACGCCTAATACCGGTACCACAGGGTAGGGGGAGACTAGAACTTGAGACCAGCAGAGCTGTAGTGAAAATACTTAGCTAACTAGGCTAGGGCCCCTGCCCTAGATGAGATGTCTTCTTTGATAAAGAAACTTTTCTTATTTTTGAATGACCCTTTCCTTCATTCTTCTTGAAATATCTTCTTGTTCTTATCATACTTATAGTATTTTTTGTCATTTACATGATATTTTTAATGTTATTCATTATGTTTATATTTATCATTATTAGGAATTTTGGATTGAAAGTGACCAATCTTGCCACAATTGAAACATTTGAAGGATAACTTACCCTTGTACTTATTTGAGCCAAACCTCAACTTCTTAGCAAACATAGCTATAATTTAATCATAATAAATATATGAACATACCTCATCCTTGACCTTCTTTTAATTTTAATTATTTAAAAAATTTAAACTAACTTCCTTCATGGAAGGTCTTCCTTCATTTATTCTCATCTCATAGGTAGTCAAGATGCCATGAAGCCCATCCATATCTAGTTTGTCTAAATCTTGCATCTTTTATACTATAGACATTTTAGAGTCAAACTTAGGATTTAGTGATCTCAAAAAAATTTGGATAACAATAGGATATTTCACTTCTTTTTATAATCTTCTAATGATGTTCATAACTTCATCAATCCTCAATAGGTACGATGTAATAGTTTAATTTTCAAGCTTTCAAACTATATTTTGTGGGTCTACAACATGGCCAACTTTACTTTGGTGTCTCATTCATAAATCATCTTAAAATTTTCCCATATATATTTTTATGATACAAAATTCATTATTTTTATAATATATACCTCTAATAGAACATAAATAAGGGCATTCATTGCCTTAGAGTTATTTTCACTAGCTTTCTTACATGTATCTGTTGGTCAAATAGGAGGTGAAATATAACCATCCACAAATTAATACCACATATCATGTACATCAAATATATATTATTTTTAAAATTATAAAATACATAATTATATCCATTTATCAATGGAGCCTTATTGGTAGAGAGACCACCATGAGCTTGTTGAGTAGTCATCTTTGCTTCTTAGGATGTCCTTTAAGCTTTTTCAACCTGCTTCAAAGGACCAAGATATGATACAAAATTTTGGAAGATAAATTACTAAGGGGGGGTTAATAATTATTAAAAATCTTTATTTTATAGTATTACATAATAAATCATAGATCATTTGTACAAGCGTGTATATCTAGGCAATCATAAGCATCAATCCATAAGAGAATGAAATACATGACCACAGTATATACATGAAAAAATATCAATGGGAAGAAAACAAACTAATTATGAAAATTTAATATAATATTATAATATAAAAACCAAACATTAGTGAAGAGTTAACTCCATATGGGACACTAACCCCAAAAAATGAAGAACCAACTCAACTAGCTAAGATTTAGCAAGTACCCACTTGTAACGAGGCACCAACCCCATAGATGACTTAGCACCAATGTATCCAACTAAAAAAATTTATGACATTGAAAAAACCTTGTTTCTCATTCAACATATGATAATATTCTTCCTCAACTCTTCACACACTTCTATCTCTCTCATAATGGCCTCTATCCTTCTTCACTCAACAAGCCCCCTTCATGGCTTGATTAGGACTTCTAAACTTGATAATAATATATAAACCTACTATATTATATTAATTACATATTTTTCATGGTGTAAAATAAATTATTCTACTTACCAATTTTCTATTACATGCACTTGTTCTCAACACACTCTCTTAACTCTTCACATAGGCCTAATTAGCCCTACTTTTATACAAGCCACTTGATCATATCCTTCTTATTTAGCCACACATTATTATATTATTATTTCATCCACAAAATATGTCTTATAATATTATAATAACACATTTTTATCATATATTGGTTGGTCATAACTCAAATATCCCTTACTCATGTTTTAGGATTTATGGAGACTTAATAGTCCTTCTTAACAACACTCTACCATTTGATATTTATTTAAACATATTAAAACACCTAAAACTGTAGGAGAACATAATAATCCACTCAAAAATACCTTATAAAACTTAAATTTATGTATATTATAGTTTTTAGGTATAACCACCATTTGAACCCTTTCTCAAAATATTGTTCATAAAAGCCCTGTGCATATACAAAAAATATGTCTTGAACAACTGAGATATAAAATCAATTTTGAAAAAAAAAATGGAAAAAAATAACATATTAATAAACCTCATGACCTTATGGTCATATCAAACATCATAATATGTTTCAACTCATGGTATATAAGATCAAACTCTTCTTTATAAGATGCTCACTCAAAACTACTATCTGAATTCAAAACACAATCAAGGAAACTTGAAATTATGACACTTGATTAAACATAATAAAAGGATTTAAATGCATTAATATTATATTATACAATAATTAAATAAACATAAATCAAAATTATTATAAGAACAAATGGAAACTATCAATCTTGTAGACCAATTTGTTGACCTTTTCTCTCACAGACTCCACTCCACCATATAAGCCATTTTGGACTTAATTTTCAAACCTCTTATAGTAATTTAAAAGATTTTTAAAATCATGTATATATCATTAAATTCCCAAACAAAATCATCATACATTTAAATTCATCACTCTTACTTTAAACACATTAGGAATCATCTTCTCACTTATGTCTAATTTTCTTTTTGTCTACGCTATTAAGTATGTTAGCAACTAACCAAATTGTATCACCAAATTTTCATACCTAATATATGAAACATATATAAAAACCTTAATTAAAAATAACTAAAATTATCACACTATTATCTTCCTCCACTTATGTCATGTCCCCTTTTTAGTTAACATGTTCAGAGTTGATGGTTAGCCTATTATGAGACCCTCATAGGCTGATAGGATGGTTAGAGGGTCTTGATGGAGATTGGTTTGGCTTCGTTTAGTAGAATTTTTCCAGTTGGCTTTTGTTTGGGCTCGATCAGACATGTATTGAGGGAGATATTAATATTTGATTGATTTAATTAAATATTAATTATTTAGCATATTTTAATTATGCAACCCTAATTCTAATTTAAGAAACCCTAATTAGGGAAAGCATATCTTTTTGAGGGTATAAGGGTTTCTCATGGGAGAGAGTTGGAATTATTTCATTGATTCATTGATTATCGATATTGATTGTTGCTAAGAATTCTTCTGTGAAGACTGAGCCAAGGGTTCTAGGATTCCATTTGCATTGGAAAATGTCCACTCTTCAGTGTGTGCAATTCAGAGGCTATGAAATATCAGCTGATCTATTGCCAATTTGAGAGATAGCTTCATACACTGTAATATCCCCAACCAATAGGGACTATAGAAAAATAAAAGCTCTAAATTGCTTTCTAGAGTATTCTAATTTTTTGTATGAAATAAGAACAAATTGTGATTCTTGCAAAATAATTTCCAAATAGATAAATAAATCATAGTATAATCTCTTAATTATTTGATTAGATGATTACAATAGATGTCCTCTGTCATGCATATAAAAGAATATTCAAATACTATCTTAATAACCTGAGTATTCTACAAACTAGGAATAAAACTTGAATCTGGTACGTCTCAGCCTGCTGTGTCAAAAACACAATCACTGACATCAGTTATACTACCGCCATCAATTTCTTGGTGCCATTATCTTGCCGACATCAGTGATATGGTCGGCCAATGTCAGTCTCTACCTACTGATGTCGGTCTCTGTGCGGATCTATACAGATTTGTATGGACTTCGTACGGTTACCAATATAACACACCCTATTTGTTGGACCCCTGATCTTAAGATATATGGCTCTAATATAGAAGATCTCTATCTGTATAATTTATTGAATCAAAACATAATGAAATAAATACTTGAAATACCTATGATAACTTCTGTGTGAAGTTATCTCCCAAACCTGTAAACCTCTGTGATAACTTTTGTATGAAGTTATCTCTCAAATCGGCAATAGATCAGCTGATATTTCATAGCCTCTAAATCACACACACTAAAGAGTAGATGTTCTCCAATGAAAATGGAATCTTGGAACCCTTGGCTCAGTCTTCATGAAAGAATTCTTAGCAACAATCAATATCAATAATCAATGAATCAATGAAATAATTCCAACTCTCTCCCATGAGAAACCCTTATACCCTCAAAAAGATATGCTTGCCCTAATTAGGGTTTCTTAAATTAGAATTAGGGTTGCACAATTAAAATATGCTAAATAATTAATATTTAATTAAATCAGTCAAATATTAATATCTCCCTCAATACATGTTTGATCGAGCCCAAACAAAAGCCAACTAGAAATTTTTTTCTAAACGAAGCCAAGCCAATCTCCATCAAAACCCTCTAACCATCCTATCAGCCTATGAGGGTCACATAATAGGCTAACCATCAACTCTAAACATGTCAACTAAAAAGGGGACATGACAATCCACCCCTCCTAAAATTGCTTGCCCTCAAGCAATCACTGAATGATAAACCAATCAATCCACCTGGATCCCAAATGTAGTCATGATCTCCACCACTATCAATGAATACAAACTCCATGCCATGTCCATCACAACTCTCATCTAATGGTGTCACATCATCTCTAGTACTAAGTTAAGAATCCCAACATCCAATCCATAAATGAAAATCAACCGACAACTCAAGTAAACTCCTTACCTAAATAATATCTAAATCTGGAATATGAATGCTAGACATACTCATATCATCATCAACCTGTGACTCGATTGTAACAAAAATTTGAGTCCCTGTCATGTGTGCTATCTCCTGAACTAAACTCACCTCAAGACAAAGCTCGTCCACATGTCTCTCCTGTGTTGGTGCCAATGTGCACTTGGTAGTGCACTCTATCATGTCATCTTATATGAGCCTCTCCATCTGATGAAAAAACATATGTTTAAAGTTGTTGCCCCATATTGCCTTAAGAATATGTGTCTTCCCATCAACATCAAAATGAACCTCCATGTCCTTGAGATGAAGAGTAACTTCCTCAAATGAATGAAGCCACTTCATGCCCAAGACTAAGTCTATATCCCCCATGTTCACCACATAATAATCAACGTTGAACTCATAATTGTTCAAGCGTAATGGGATGTCTCTAATCATACGCTCACACCTAAGAGTGTGACCATCAGCTACCTTAACTCTAATGCCTTTGAAATCTTTGGTAGTGAGTCCACGCTTCTCCATAAATCTAGCATCTATAAAATTATGTGATGCTCCTGTATCAAGAAGGGTGATGACCCTCTATCCTGCCAAAACTCCATAAAGTCTAAATGATTCATCTGACTGAATGTTGGATAGGCATGCCTCCTATATGTGAATCTCTAACTCTACCTCTACCTTAGGCTCTAAAGCCTCTACCTCTACCCCCTCAAAACTATCCTACTATTTAGAATCCTCTGAATTGGAATCCTCATAATAAGCCCACATCACTCGATTGGCCTTGCCCTTAGGCCTTAAAGGACAATCGTGATTGGCATCATAGGGACCTTTACAATAGAAGCAAAGATTCTTCCTGCATAGATCGTTAAGAGCCTCTCAATCTAAAGGTGGTGCTGTGGGATTTGCCTTAGAATCATTCTTAACACCTGATTTATCTATGTTAAAATTTGGTCTCTCTCTATTACCGTTGAAGCACTTATAGTCCCTAGATGAAGAAGTACCTCCTGAGTTAGATTTACTAGATGGGGCTGCCATCTCCATACTATGTGCCTTCTTCATAGATATCTATAACGAAGGGGGATCAAAGGCTTTGATCCAACCTCTCAATGGTTCAATCAATCCCTCCATGAAGAGAACTACCAATCTACGCTTTGAAATATTTGGCACCATGACTGCCAATCACTGAAACTCACCAATGAAGGACTCAAAGTTACCTATTTGTTTATTGAATCAAAACATAATGAAATAAATACCTAAAATACCTGTGATAACTTTTGTGTGAAGTTATCTCCCAAACCTATAAACCTCTCTGATAACTTTTGTATGAAGCTATCTCTCAAATCGTCAATAGATCAACTAATATTTCATAGCCTCTAAATCGTACACACTGAAGAGTGGATGTTCTCCAATGCAAATGGAATCCTGGAACCCTTGGCTCAGTCTTCACAGAAGAATTCCTAGCAACAATCAATATTAATAATCAATGAATCAATGAAATAATTCCAACTCTCTCCCATGAGAAACCCTTCTACCCTCAAAAAGATATGCTTGCCCTAATTAGGGTTTCTTAAATTAGAATTAAGGTTGCACAATTAAAATATGCTAAATAATTAATATTTAATTAAATCAATCAAATATTAATAACTCCCTCAATACATGTCCGATCGAGCCCAAACAAAAGCCAACTAGAAAAATTCTGCTAAACGAAGCCAAGCCAATCTCCATCAAGACCCTCTAACCATCCTATCAGCCTATGAGGGTCACATAATAGGCTAACCATCAACTCTGAACATGTCAACTAAAAAGGGGACATGACAACTTATCAACTTTGACTTGATCAACTTTTCCTGCTATATCAAATCTCTAAAAAACAAGCACTTTCTTGTAGGGTATATTCACTCACCTAAGAAACCAATCACACCTAGAGATACCTAAGAGAGTTTAATTCAAAATAAAACACTTTATAACAATATATTCAACATTAGGTCATGGTTAGGGTTCTCTGAGGGTTCAGACCAACTTCTATTATTAATGATCATTCATAAAGCTTAGCTCTTCTTTTGAGAAACCAATGGTTATAAATTTTATCTAGGAAAATTTCTCATCTACCATTAAAAACTTATATCCTCATGTAGATTTTTAATGTTCCAACGATCACTTGAAAAACCTTTTCAGGTAGATAACTCTTCATGTTGTGCACTTGAGAGACCTTGAAACATTTTTCAAGATTTTTCTTGAAAATAATGACTTCAAACTTCATGCACATGATAAAAAAAAAGTTTAATCACATTTTTCAATTGTAACCTATTCACTCATGTCTTTAAAATTAATCTTGACACCCTATTTGACCATCATCTCTCTTTTTTGTTTTTAGGCCTTGACCTACAAGTCACAATAGTTATTGAAGCTGACCTTCCAACCATTGTATAAGCTCTCAACACCTCATTTATATTCCATGAAATATGTTATAATGCTTAAATACTATAAATCATTCTTTATATTCCTTTTCATGATGCCTTATTAGGCCAAGTAGGATCTTGAACTAGTCTAGTTGTAGACTTGGACTGAAGTACTTACCATTGTAATATTCATCTCAATACTTCTCCTAAGTGATTAAATTCATATTATATATGATTAAGAAAACTTATATAATTAATATTATTCATAAATTAAATAAATCATATTTTTGGCTCATTCAGAGCATATTCAAAGTTGTTTACAAATCTTTGGAGCTCAATTAAAGATCTTTGTAGCTTACTTGAAGCATCTTGAGAGGTGCATACATGGATATTGAAAGATATCTTTCTAATCATTTTCAAAATCCATCAAAACCTCAATGTAAAATAAAACAACCTCTCTCATGTTAAAAAATTATCAATTATTCTTTAGTGCATTCACATCTTCATAGCTCATTCAGAGCATATTCAAAACTACTTACATAGATCTTTGGAGCATACATGTTTCTATTTGGATCTCACTCATTTTTTTATCTTACCTACACATAACTTTTAAAAATATCTAGATAAATATTTACAAGATGCTTTACACTTGACATACTGACCTATACTTACTCATGTTGATCTCAATGACATTTTTGAAGATGACATAAGAACATTCTTCAAATAGTACTCTCACATCATTGTTCTCCTATACAACAACAACACTTACTATGTGGAAAAATAAATCATCATACACATACCTCAAGGATTAATTGACCTTTATCCTTCAAAAGAGTCTTTAACATTAATGAAAACATTAATACCAAAACTCAACAATCAATGACAATGCTCAACATCTTTAACTAACATTATTCCTCCAGCTAATTCTATGTCTATTTTATATTCTTTGATTAGCAAATTCATGAAGTGTCTAATCCATGTTAACATTACACATCTAGTTTTACCCTCACTTAAGATAGGCATTATAATCATTAGTCCACATTTTGAAGACCTAATGTCATAAATATTTTTTTCCAAACATCCCATACAGGATCATCTATTCACCCAAATAGGTGTTTCCATTACTCAGTGTCTATTGGTAGACTTCATAGTAATTTTAGTTGAATAGTATCCAAACATCACTAAATATGTATTTATGACACTAATTTAGATAAATATCTCCAAGGACAGGTTGTTCATTCAACCTTTTCATTCATTATCTATACCTCCCTTCTCTACTTCTTCATTTCCTTACATCCTCATTCCACTTCCACAAAATACTATATATCCCTCCACCCTCAAGACACATCCATAGATCACTTTATCCACTACTTATCAAACCTCTCCCAAAGATATCCTATTAACTCATGCATGGATACTAAATATTCCATTAGATTAGTTAGCCTAAAAATATATAATGATCATTGAGGAGGATAGATTTACTATAGAGTTTTATGAAACATAAAATAAAATCAAAATTGTAAGATGAAGGACTATTACTACTAGTGTAAAGTATACATAGTTTGTGAGAGAGGAATAACTCTTATCTTTGGGGAAAAAAGGAAAACCAACCTTGGAGTTGAAGATGAAATTCAAGAATACCCCATATCCATGGTAGATGTTACTAGTGGATTGTTGAAAAATATGTTTTGTGGTCTCAAATAGATAGAAAATAACTAGAGTCAAATATTAGAATAAATCCTCCAAAACACATAGTATAAAATGTTCTTAGTTAGACTAAAACCACGTATGATAGTGTTATTTATCTGATAGTCTAGGGGATAATCACAACCATAATGGAATAATGTGGTAAATTTTTATGAAGCATTAAAAAATTTAGATTCCAAATTACATTTTGTTGAAAATAATGTGAGGAAAAAGTAATACCAACACATCAATTTACAACTCCTAGATATTTCTTTGGCTCATAATTTTATGATAGGAAAAAGAGCTAATATTATGGAATGTCACAAAAAAATGTAAAATTTAGTTGAGTAGCTAACTATCTAAGATAAAAATATAGTTTAGATTCATGGTGATATTTTCACTAACAATATATATGGACCACAATGAAGAGTAGCCACCAAACCATTTGTGATAGCTTATTGAGAATTACTACCAATAGTTTCAAAATAGAGGTTTAGAGCATGGTTTTTAGGAGTAGTGACTGATAATTCAATTGGTTATATTTGATAAATATAATTCATCACAATCATAAGATTTAAGTACTTATTTTATGGCCTCAATGAAGTTACATAGGAATTTTATGTAAAAAAAAATTATATTATTGAAAATACCTATTATTGATGTTAAACTTATTGAGTTGGATTTTGTAGCATGTATGACTAAATTAAAAAAATTAAAGAAAAAGGGATAGTTGACCAATCAATCGAGACTCTCATCTCCCCAAGATATATTTTTTACAACCAATACTTCTTTTCCTAAATTCAAAATAATCTACATGCCAACATGGCTAGTTATGGTGACCTTACCTTCTACTACCAATCATTTTCATGCTCAACCAAGACCAAATATAGCCACAAATAAAATTATACCTTCATGGAATTTAGTTTTAGTAACAATTTTAGGATTGTCTATGTTAGAATCCCTTATTACTGGTATATTTAGTCCACCATCTTTAACTGAAATTCAATCTAGTTCTAGTACAATTCCAACTACCTTGTGCCACTCATATTTCATAACCGACTACTAGAGTTATTTTTTCTTGAGCTATTTATGTTTTTTTACATGAGTATAAGAAAAGTAATAATGATTTTATCTATAATTAATTATAAAACATTCATAATTTTCTTGACTATATGATCCTATTTTATAATTTAGAGAAATTTAGTGGATGAGATGATCCCATTTAAAAAGTTAGATAAACATGTCTTGTATCTATTATTTTTAGGATATTGACAATTAATGAAAGAGAATAAAGTTTTCATGTATGTTTTATGAGTTTTTGTGAAGTTTATTTTCTCTTCCGATTTTCTATGATCCATTGAATAATTTTTGTTAAGTTGATATAATCTATGGTAGGCTTAAGTACACGTTTTTCTATATAGATAATTTTGAAAAAATTGTTAGTCTTGTCAATTATTTGGTTATAGATCATATTTAAAACTTATTAGTGACATAGTAAATGCTTATAAATATGTCAATAACATATTTTATTGTGATCATTGAATCTAATTACAATTATTTCCTTAGGCTCTTCATTGTGTTTCTCTGTATATTGTTCTTTTAGCTAATCTACAATAAACAATGGCTTATGGCATGTTTTTCCTAGTGTTGTATGTAAAATTGAAAGGGTTTAATACCCAATAAAATAATATATAACCATATTTATACCTTTCCCTTCCCTAATTTTTACCTTTTTGACAGATTCACCTTACGTTAGATCCACTCATCCACCTCAAGTAGAATTCATACACCTATAATATATAAAACATCTACAATTAATAACTACTATACTTATTACTATTCCATCTCATGGTTATTTATTAAACTAATGACCATAAGTAATTCTTTGGAGTTAAAATTTCATCTATCCTACAATGTTGAGAAACTTCTCATAACAACCTTGGTGTGCAAAAAATCCACTTAAACAAACTTAAAAATAGACAAAAGATGATGGAATTTAACACCTTAATTTTTTTGGAATTTTGAGCATGGATATAGTTTGTGTAATTGTGTATCTATATGAATATAAAATATATGTCTATAGCTATGTAATGATAGAATCATTGTATGTGTCAATTGTACCCTAGGTTGTATACTAGGCTCATAGTTTGACATATGTACCTATATTTTTGCATCACACATGTCTTGCATTAAATTTCCAGTTATAAATTCTTCTATTTTTCTGTACCAATGGATGACATACCATTATCTACCTATGATTTGGTGATATGATGTGAAAAATGTATAAATAATGTCTTCTTCCTTATTTGAACTATCTTGACAATAATAAAAAAATAAAGGTTTATGGGTTTGGCTATGTTAGCCCCCAATTATGGATAAGTTTTGATACTCACATTACATTAAAAAAATTAACATGATGGTCCCTAAGGATGATTTTTTGAGATCTCCTAAAATATTCAAGAGTGCTCAATGGGAATTTTACAAGTCGTTAAGGGCACAAGTGGAGGAACAATGATCAATAGAGAATGTGAAGTGATGGGATCAAAGAAGAGTTTATGCAGATTATGGAGTGTATAATGAGGATAAACTAAATAAAATGTCTCGAATGGGTTAATAGGTAGTATATTTAGGGTAAAATCACCTAGATAAAATATAGTACATCATGGCATAAATATAAAATTGATTCATATTAAGGACATTTAATGTAATGTTGGTTAGGATTTTTAGGAGTAGTAAGGTTGAGAAGATATTTATGAGCACATATTTATGAATGTAACTTCAAGATTGGTGCTTGAAAATTATAAAATCCCACACACACACACACACACACACACACACACACACACACACACACACACACACACAATAGAAGTATTGTTATGATATTTAACTATCTTGTCACAAATTTTAATTTTAAACTATTTATAAATGAATACAAGTAATTAGAATGATATTATCTTAATAATATGTCTATGATTTATTTTGTATTTTTCATCGTCTAAAATTTATAATGTTTTTGATCTTCATAAACACTAAATATCTATCACATGTGTAATGAATCTACACATTATCAACTAACCTAGTTATGACCCAAATTTTCCTCTATTTATGACTCAGGTGAGAGTGCAAGGTTACATTACATGCTATTTCATTGTGTTCTTAAATATTGATACAATATATTCTTATCTGTAAAAACCATTGATCATTCACTATAAAATATCCCAACATTTTGGTTGTGTTTTTTACACCCAATAGAACTTATTGTTTTAATATGAGTAGAGATGATTTTTATAATAGTATTAGAAAATATTGATCATTGGTTAGAGAAATTAGAATGCAAGGTTTCATTACATCATTAAATATGTGGTGCTCAAAATCATTCTATGTGGGTAGAGTATAATTTCCATGACCCACTCTATGAGGTATTATTTTTCAAATTATTAGTACACTTGCATGCATGGCTCACCATCTATGTTGTGGGAAATAAAATATACTATTTCCATAAATAAACCTATAAAGAGTAGTGTTTATATAATTTATGACATTTGGATACCATTTGGACTTGAGTAGTATATGTTTATTGGTGAGGAACTCTAAATAGTTAACCATTAGATTTCTTTGTTTTACAAATTCTTTCTTATAGGAGTAGAGTACCATTTCCTAAACAAATCTAAGGGATCGTATATTTCACAAATCCAACTAGAGATTATGAAGCTCATGGTAGAATCAAGTATATATAATATGCCAATTTTCAACTAGCATATTTTTTATATGAGATATGTTGAGGGTATAAGTGAAGGTGCATGGTTCATATGAAGATAGAAAATAACCAACTCTTATCATGAAACCACTAGACAAGAACGAGCTCAAAACAAAAAAATATGGTGAAATTTAGAAAATTAAAATTGCATTAAAGGACCCTTGGTAAAGGTGAGATATTGATTTGGGATATACTGTGAGGACCCATGTAGAATGGGGAAGGCATGTTGATGAATCTAACATAATAAGTGTGCTCTAATAAGGATAAATTAAATGTTAATGAGATAGAAAAAAGTTTGTATGAATATATTGAAGTTATTTAGAAATTATAAAGCATGAAAGACAATATTTAAGAAGTTACTACTTTCAATCTACATGAAGTTCATGCCTGCATCTTGCTCACTTATGAAGGTAGATAATCAAGATAGTGTTAGTGTACCAGTAATAAAATAATTTATTAGGCACTAGGTATAAAAATAATTTTATGCAAAAAATAGGCATGTATAAGCCATTTAAATGCATCAAGTTTTAGTTAATTCCACTTCAAATTTTAATAATGTATGGAATGTTGTAAATAATGGGAAACACTCCCCATCAAGTAGGTAACATCATGTAAGGTAGCCTAATAATTTTTAGTGAAAAAAACTACTAAAAAAATTAGGCTTAACCCCAAAGTAATTTTTTATATCACAACTTCATGTATAAACTAGAGAGACCATACCTCTTTTAGGAATCAATCATACCTACCCCATCATAATGTAGAGATAAAATACACCAATTTCTCAAGCATTAACTACACAAGCACCAATATCACCTATCCCAATTCCATAAAAAAAATTATATGAGATGTCCTTGAGCCTACTAACATACTATGGGATAAAAGATGTTATGGTGCATATTCACAAATTTGAACTCAGTTGACTTGTGAAAGGTATCACATCATTAAAGCAGAAGGAAATTAAGTTTGAAAGCATGTTACTAGATTACACCTACACTTGGTATCAAAATATTGATCCAAATAAATCTATGTAGATTAAGATCAACTCAAGACTGAATTTCATTATGTTAGTGGTATGTTGAACAAAAAAGTTATTGCATTAAAATAAATCAATTAATACTTTATAGACAATGATTTCACATATGAGATATGGTTTAAGAATTTATTATTCAAAATTTCATATGAGATTCACTTGTTTTAGCATTACCAATGATTTTTTAGTATACTATTAACACCTTTTAGACATGTTTCCATGAAGAAATTTATGGAACCACATGAATACTTGGAGGTTGAATTAAGAGCATAGGTTATGGGAAGTTTAGAAACTAGATTTGGCCTATTCATAGAAGTGTAAATAACATCTAAATATTTTTAAATATATAATTTGACTACCAAAATTTTTCATGATGTAAGGAGTGACCTATGGTGTGTTTATTGTGAGGTTGAGGGTCACACCAAGATTAATTTCCTATGGATTATTCATGCACTTATTGAGTCTTGAAAAAAAAATCATGAAGGCCATGATGTTTAAAATTTCCCTTAATTATAATGATTATTTCAAACATAAGGTTGAAGAGTGTAAAAATATATATTATATAATCACATAGAGAGATAAATATGATAAGGGTTATACAATGATATGTTTTATGAACCCTATGATGTAGGAGCATCTCGTAAGCAAAACACTATTTATAGTTATTGAAGTGAAATATCCTAGTTAGGAGTCATAATTGATAAATTTTTGAATTAAAGTGTGTTTATAAGATATTTTAGGGTCCATTTGAGTCCTTAGAGTCATTTTGAGTCATCAAGAGTGAATTTGGAGTGTATTAGAGGTTTCCCTCCAAAAGTGTAAATTTGAAAATTCAAATATTTGAACTAAACCTAAGAGGACCATAAGTATGGTATGAAATGGTTAGGTGAGATAAGATCTGTAAAAATGTCCAAATTTTCACATAAATAATATTTGAAGTCATTTTATGTCTAAAACCTTACAATCTTGGTAATTAATAATTATGTGGAAAAAGATAACTATCCTTCTCATGTTGGGGTTGGCATGTGAGAGTCTTGTTTGTAACCACCTCAAAAAACAACATAAATTTTTTATCAAAAAAAAATTTAAGGTAGTTGTGGGATTAAAAATGATAATTTTATAGAGATAATATAGAGATAAAATAATGAGGATGAGAAACCAAAGAAAGGAAG
Source organism: Torreya grandis (assembly GCA_037957365.1). Classification (NCBI taxonomy): domain Eukaryota; kingdom Viridiplantae; phylum Streptophyta; class Pinopsida; order Cupressales; family Taxaceae; genus Torreya; species Torreya grandis. The sequence continues at coordinate 405,590 of JARHVA010001889.1, forward strand.
AATGTATAAACTCCTTGAAAAAGTTGACAAGTCCATGAATGGACTATAAATGTAATAGTTGATAATTTAAATGAATAAATGAAATATTGTGTGTGTTTTTAATATTATTAAATTGGTTTTTATTATTTATATACTATTACAATAAATTACCTTAAGTTAATGATCATTCTAGTATTTATGTGAGGTTGCAGGTTGAGTTTTGGACTGTAGGTTACAGTCAAGCAAAGAAGAGTTAATGTAATTATTAATGGTTGGTAATAGAAAGAACATTATGAATATTATCTATAGGTAATACCAAAATCATGTAAATTTTTAACAATAATTTATAATATTCCCCATTATTAATAACCTTAAGTAAATTTTGATAAAGAAAAGGAACTCTTTTGTGATTGTAATAGTCAAGAAGGTGGTAAATTAATGTTTCTTAAAGCATAGGTGATGGTATTGGTTTGAGATAATAGTATATAGGTAAAGGAAATTTTAAATAATGATAATTAATATGGTTTTAAGGTATAATAAGTGTGTTGTACCTAAAAAATGTGACTCATTTTTAGGACAACATATAAGCTATTTTGGTCTTGTAAGACCAAAATATCTCTTCCCATTTAAAAAAATTGTTCTAAACTTTCAAAATTGGGAATTATTCAATCTTTTTCAGTCAAAGGACTAATGGTTCAATAGGTTCAAAGGCTTCTATAGGTAGGTTCAATCAAAAGAACAAGTTTTCAACACTTAGCCATTTTCAAGACTAGTTCAAGGTTCAAAAGGTTCAATGTGCTCGATCAGGTTTGAAAGGTTCAACGAGTTCAAGGTTCAATGGGTTCAACAAGGCTTGTTTTAAAGAATCTTGGTTCAAGCGGTGAATAGAAATAAGGGAATGAACCATTGAACCTTTGAACCAAAGTTAGTTTAATCAGTCAGTTCAAGCGACAAGTTTAAAGGAGTGCCCCAAGCATCAAAGACACAAGTGCCCTTGCGAAGGGAATTTTCAAGGCAAAAATGACTAAGGAAGGAAACAAATAGACCAAAATGAAAGCCTGACAAAATTTAGTGGATGCTGCCACATGTCATCTTATGAGCCTCATTTCACTTTATTTTTAAGAGCAACAGAAGCCACCATGTGTCCTTTATAAGTTAAGCAAAACATGCCACATGTCATCATTTGCATGAATCCAAATGAGTCCCACATGTTTCTAAAGTATTTATAGAATCCGATGAAAGCCACCACGTGTCATCTTCTACAAGACACTCAAAAGGCATCCAAAGCTTTTACAAGTTCAACAGATGTTGCCACGTGTCCTCACCTATTTTACAATAGATGCTGCCATGTCTCACATGTTGAGATTCACATAAAATAAACTAAGGCAAATTTCCAAGGGACAAATAGCCCTTTGGAAGGATACTCAGAAGCTGAAGTGAACTATTTCAAAAACTTGAAAGGCTAATTTGGAGCTCAAATAGCCCTTATGGAGGGCAGGAAGGAATCAAATGGACCAATTTAAAGGCTAAAAGAGCAAAGGGATTTCCTTCAAAAAAGTTCTCTCATCAAAAGTGACAAAGAGACAATTCCTTTAGACAAATTGTCTGAAAGAATTTCTTCAGACTTTTTCTCTGAAGGAAAAGTCTGAAGAAATAGAAAATCTACAATGCTACCATGTGTCACTTAGAAGGTCACAACGGAAGCCACCACCTGTCATCTATTGAGACTAGTTTCAAAGTAGTGGAACATGCCACGTGTCTCTCATCAAATGCAACAAAAGCTACCAAGTGTCATCTTCCATAGAGTTTTCAAAAGACCAGTAGAAAGCAACTAAGGAATAGAGCATCAAATTAAATCAAGGACCTAATTCAAATAACTAGAAAAGGAAGAATGATGAGGAAGGAATAGAAACATTCACGCATCAGATATGTTTTTAGAAGCAGATCATCAGGTGGACATTGAAAGATGCAAACCTTTAATAGCATAACCCATTTCTCTGCATTGAGAAAAGCAAATGGGTAAATGACCCTAAATTCCAGCATGTCTTCTTAACAAAATTCAATGCAACAAGATGTGTTACTATTCCCAAGTCCTTCTTGAAGAGGATATATAAGGGACTCTCTTTTATTTTTTTAGGGCTCTCTCTCTCTCTGATTATTAGAAACAAAACTCTACCCAAATTGAAAGGCATTACTGAGACTTTGAGCTCAGATTGTTGATCATATTTTTTTATTGGAATAAGAAAGCAAGTGACTTTTCAAACTTTGTGATGTGATATCTTTGTTGTTGGGGAAAGTGTTCTTATGTCTTTTTCCTTTATATTTTCCATTCCTTTAATTCAATAAGTAGAATTAGTGAAAGTCATCAGGAAGGTGTCCTGAAGCCAACTGTGGAGAGAATTTGTGCCCCCATAATTGCAAAGAACCTTGGGATGACTTTTTTCCCTCATTGTCTTTCGTCTTCACTCTTATGCAACTGAGGTGGAGACTTTGTGCTATATCTCAATCTACTGGTTACTACGTCCTTGGTTACATTTTGTAATTACTACCAGGAAGATTTTTGTGGTTTGTTAAATAGTACTTCTAAAAGAAGAGGAGTGCTTTCTGTCATTTCCCTTGAGATTTCTCCTTTGATTTTCACGCATCATCTCTGAAAAAAGAGAGATGGATGGTTTATCCTACCCTTGAGTATTATTTTCTTTATATATATATATATATAGGGAACATCCTCTTGATGAGAGGAGAGATTAGTCCCCTTTTGATGTGGTAAACCTACACATTTGGATGAACAATCTTCCTACTTTGGATGATCAGACCTATTTTGTTTATCAGTATGTTGATCAACAAAATATTCAACCAACAGTTTTTGGCAACTCCACTAGGGATATAGTTATGTGCATTCTAAAACCTCAAGTTTTAGATGGAATCAGTCTCAACCATTATCCATTATAGACTCCATTCCATTTTTGTGTCTTACCCATTATTATTATAACCTTACCATTCACCTCCACACCAACTAGGAAAGAGCACATAGTTTAAAGCCTCAAGCTTCAAACTAAAGCAAGGTCAATTATTTTCAATTTTTGTTTCACAATTTGACAAATTCAAGGTATACACAAAGCTAAAGGGCTAAAGCTATTGTTGACCCTATATTCGAGTTGATACAACAAAGTGATTTTGATCCTTTTCCTTCACCATCTCACCTCTAATGAACCAAGAGCTTTTCTCCTACTAAAGTCAGGTCTCCATTGCCAAATGAAGTATCCACTTTTGTTGTTGATAAAGCTTTGCCAATAATTACCCCTCTGAGATTTGTTATTCCTCCTTTTAATAGTCATATAATGGCAACTCAAGGCCCCTGGGGTAATTCTTTTAGTCCTCTCAATCTTACTCCACCTCTACACGAGCTCTCACGTAGTTCAAGGAGGAATTTCCCTAGATTCTATGGTGATGGGAAAGTTCATCCTGATAAACACATTACAGCCTTTAACATAGCTTGTGGTGTAATTGAAGTAGAATTTGAAGATGTAGCAGTCAGGATATTTGTAGAAACATTACAAGGTGCTACTACAAATTGGTTTTATCATCTACATGATCAGTCAATAACTAAATGGAATACTCTCAAAGTTAAGTTTGAATCCAGATTCAAACCTGTAGAAGATGCACGTGCCCTTCTAGCTCAACTCACACAGATGAAAAAAGAGCCTCATGAACTAAAGAGGGACTTCATAGCCAAGTTTGACAAACTAGGGAATAGAATTTATGTAATTGCTTGACCTACAACTGAGAATCTTAAATGCTTCTTCATTAATTCTCAGTTACCTAAAGTAAGTTTTCTTTTGAGATGTGCTGGTCAAATAGATCTTGCTATAGCTCAACATTTGGCCACTAAGGTAGAAGATGATCTCATCTTAGCAGGGAAGATAAGAAGAGATCCAAATAAAAATAGACCCTCATCATCTTTTGAATATTCATCTATAGGCACCACTAATCCAATGGTGCAAAGGTTGGCAAATGAGTTACTTGCTCTCAAAAAGCAAATGGTGCAAGGAATGTCTTCTACTCCTTCATATAGAGATATGCAAATAAGGACATTTCCAAATTAGTCATATCAAGGCACTGCTGCTAGAAATTAAGGGCAACAAAATCATCTTCCTCCCCCACAAGGGAGACTTGCCCTTAAAGCTCTTCCAACTAATTCAGCCATGGGATATCTTGAAGCAGAATCAGATTTCTCTTTCCAGCTTGAATTGAATCAAGAAAATGATGTTGATCTCCTTATATAAAATCAAGAAGAATCAATTGGAAACTTCCACATTGGTTTCCTGAACTACCAGGATGAACTGAGAAGCAAAGGAGAAGCTTTTGATGGATCATATGCAGTGTTTACCAGGTCCAAGAACCAATCAATCTAGCAAGATAATAAAAGGAAGATAGAGGAGCAACCTCAACCAGTAATTACAATTGCTAAGTGTGGAACCACTCTACCTTTCCAGTCAAAGGATTTGGTAATCATCTAAAAGGTAAGTACATCAATTTCACCTTCACTTTCTACTTCAATTTTGCAAACTAGCCCTCCTCCCATCCCTCCTAAAACCCAAAAGGTTGAAATGCCTTCCTCTGTTCCTAGTCTAATTCAGCCAGTTGACATAATTGATCATGTCAAAAAGACCAAAATACAAATGTCTGAATTTGAATATTTGCAGTCCAATCTTGATCAATTAGATAAGTTGGTCCAATGTGTCAAGAACCAAACTATCCCTACAAGACAAGAAGCTAAAAAGGTAACTCCTGATTCCCCAAAGAACATGCCCATTCTAAATAATCTTTTCATTACTCCTCCAGCTGCCCTTGGGAAAATAGAACCTTTCTATGTTTCCTTGTTAATAAATGGTCACAAGCTAAGTAATTGTATTATAGACTCAAGTGCATCTGACAATGTCATGCCTGCTAAAGTAGCTGAATCTCTTGGCCTCACACTGACCAAGACATTTGAGAGATGTTTCTCCATAGAGAACAAACAAGTACCATTGTTGGGGCAAATCAAAGATGCCCAATTTGCATTTGTAGCCTTTCCAGACAAAAGAATCAAGATGATTGTCTTGGTGGCTGATGTTCCAGCATCCTATGGCATTTTGCTTGGATAAAATTTCTACAAAGACATGGGAGGACAACTAAGCATTGACCTATCTAAGGCAAGGAACCCTATCAAAGGAGTAATGAAGAGATTGCTCCCTGAAAAGGTGGCAAAATACATGGTCACCAAAACATCAACCCCTAAAGTTCAAATTCTTTTTGAATCCTCAGGTATGGGTAACTACTTTCTATTTATAGACAAAGTTCAAGAAGCATCTGATAAAATTCTTGAAAGTGTCAACCTAGAAATTAGTTCAACTAGAATAGCAAAATAACTAGTAGGTTGCAATACAAATGAAGAAGGACCCTCCCTCTCTAATGAAGGAAAGTCTAAAGAAAAATTAGTATCTGATGAGGTATAGACTCTAGAATTCGATGGTAGCTATTCCTCTACTGGTTTGAGAGCTAGGATTGTGTTCATATATCCTCAAGGAGATATGTTTCCTTCAACTTACAAATTACAATTTAGCAACACTAACAATATAGCTGAATATGAATCTCTATTGCTTAGATTGAAGGTTGTTCAAGACAAAGGCATCAAGTTTCTTCATGCCAAAGGCGATGCTGAATTAGTGGTTTTTCAGGTAAAAAATTTATACCAAACCAAGAATGAAATATTATGCCACTATCACAACCTGGTTTGGGACCAAATTGAAATCTTTGATGCTTTCAACATTTCTACCATACCCAGGGAATCTAATGATAGAGCTGATGCACTTGCTATTTTAGGAACTCTCTTAGTTCCTCACTCAAATTTCAAAGAAGATATGTATACTAATGAGTTAGTCTATAGACCAAGTATTCTTGAAAATGCTGATCATTGGCATGTATTCGATGATGATCATCAAATCATTGCCTTCTTAGAATGAAAAGATAATTTTGAACAACTACATTTTGAAGGCAGTGAACCTCAGAAGTATGAATCAGCCTCTAAATCTAGTTCAGATATAAATGAAAAATTCTTATAGCTTAAAGGAAATAAAATTCCCAAAGGCTTGGTTTCTCTTGAGAAACTATTTGACAAGCATGATAGATTCATCAAACAACAGCAAATAGATTCAAGTTTCTCTCAGGGATTTGATTAAGTAAATCTGACTACTAAAGAAAATCCCAAGATGGTTAACATTGGTAAGTGTTGCACCCATGAAGAAAGATTCAAGTTCACCACTTTACTCTATCAATACATGGATGTCTTAGCATATTCTTCTGATGACCTGAAGTCTCTCAAACTCAATGAAATCCACCATGACATTCCTCTCAGGGCTGACTCAATGCCTTATAAGCAAAAATCTAGACAGTACAATCTGAAAAGATCAAGTACTATTCTATCTAAGATACAAAAAATGTTAAATGCTAGAATCATCTTCCTAATCTATCATTCCACATGGATTTCAAACATAGTGTTTGTAAGGAAGAAGAGTGGAAAAATTCGCATTTGTGTAGATTTCAGGAATCTAAATCAGTCATCTTTGAAAGATAATTACCCTTTACCAATTATGGATCAAGTGCTTCAAATAGTGATAGGTTTAGAGATGTTATCAATGCTAGATGGCTTCTCAGGATATAATCAAGTTGAATTTGGTGAAGTATACCAACACAAGACTACATTCACCACACCTTGGAGTACATTTGCATATAGAAGAATGCCTTTTGGCTTGATAAATGTTGGTGCCACCTTTTAGAGAGCAATGGACCTGGATTTCAAAGATGAAATAAGTAAATTCATAGTGTTATACCTTGATGACTTAACCATATTTTCAAAACACCATCCTAATCATGTATGCCACTTGCAACAAGTGCTAGAGCATAGCTACCAGAATGGTATTTCCTTGAACCCCAAAAAATATATTTTTGGAGTAACAGAGGGGAAACTCCTTGGACACATTATGTCTAAACAAGGCATAAATATTGACTTAGACAGAGTCAAGTCTATTCAAGAGCTTAATTTTATTACAAATAAAAATGTTGTTCACTCTTCTTTAGAAAGGTGAATTTCTTATGGAGGTTCATCCCTGAATTTGCTGAGAAGACTAGACACATTATGAATATGATGAAAGGGAAGACCACCTTTAGCTAGACTAAAGAAGGAAAGTCAACATTTCAGGATATCAAGACTGACATTGCCCACGCCCCTACCTTGGTTTGTCCACATTACAACAAAGATTTCATCATATACAGCTATGCTTTTGATCATACACTTTCAATAATTCTTATTCAATAGGATAAGGAAGGTATGGTATCTCTCATTTATTTCATGAGTTTTCCTCTCAAAACCCATGAGATGAAATATTCAAATGTAGAGAAGCATGCTTATGTAGTGGTGAAAGCAGTCAAATGTTTTCGCTTCTATATCTTGAATTCACACACTACTACCTTATTTCTTGACACTAGAGTCAAGTCCATATTAACTCAGTAGGAGTTTGGCACAAAAAAAGGCAATTAGATTGCAAAGATCCAAGATTTTGATTTAGACATCAAGCCAAAAAATTTGGTAAGGGGAAAAGGCCTATGCTAATTAATTGCTGACAACAAGCTAGAAGATACACATCATGAAGAAGCTAAAGTGGAAGACACACCAACAGTCTTTTTTGTCTCCACTACCAATGAGTGGTATTCAGGTATTGCTCATTTTCTTACTTATGGTGAATGTCTTACTCATTTTTTTTATAAATAAAGGAGGACTATCAAGTTGAAAGCTGCCAATTTTGTCTTTTGGGACAACGGCCTATACAAGAGAAGCATAGATAGAGTATTCCTTCGTTGTGTAGACAAAGAGAAATAAAGACAAATTTTGAAATATTTTCATAATCTAGCCTATGGAGGACATTTTTTTACTCCTGTGACTGCTCACAAGATTCTGTGAGCTAGGTATTACTTGCCAACTCTTTTCCAAGATGCATATAAGTGGGTAAGAAAATGTGAACTCTACCAGCAATTTGTTGGAAGACCTAAGTTAGCTACCCTGCTACTGAAGACAATGATTATAGAAGAACCTTTCCAACAATGGGGGATTGATTTTATTAAGACTATAAACCCATCTTCAAGTGCTAAACATGATTATGTCATTACAGCAACTGACTATTTCACCAAGTGGGTAGAAGAAATCCCAACTAATCATGTTACTTCAAAAATTATATTCAATTTCCTCAAGGAGAATATCATTTCTAGGTTTAGAGTTCCAACCAAAATTTTTACTAACAATGCAGCTTGTTTCACGTCCCAGGAGATTACACAATTTTGTTTCCATTGTGGAATTATACTCTCCCATTCTTTTGATTATTTTCCACAAGGGAATGGACAAGCTTAATCAAGCAATAAGAACCTGGTAACTATCATCAAGAAGCTAGCAGATGACAATCAAAGGACATGGCATAAAGCATTGGTTGATGCTCTATGGGTAGACAAAATCACACCAAAGAGGTTAATTGGTATGTCTCATTTTTAACTTTTTTATGGTATCAATGTTGAGATACCAATCACCTTAGACTTGCCAGCCTTGAAATTGGCAAAGGCAATTGAAGATCAGACATATGAAAGCTCTCTTGATAAGAGAATCATGTGCCTGACTAAGCTGAATGAATAGAGAACCTTGGTGGTGGACCAAATTTCTACTCATCAAAGTCTAATGAAGAAAATATTTTACTAGAAGGCCAGAAACCATGATTTCTAGATTGGGGATCAAGTCCTGATGTGAGACAAAAGGAGAGAACCAAAAGGGATGCATGGAAAGTTTGACTCCCTTTGGAGAGGCCCATTTATAATTCATCAACACAATGGTGAAAAATGATTTCTGCTGAAATATTGAAATGGCACACTCTTTTCTCTACTTCACATTGGGAAACATCTAAAACACTTCAACTCTTGAAGTATTAGATCATTTCATCTGTACACATGTATATTTGTATAGTTTTTAATTCTATTTTATTTTGTTTGTTTCCATTTTTGATGCCTTTCATTTTTGGGTAACATGACTCCATAGCCCAATGGTACACATAAAGACACTAAAGATTTTGGATTCCACTCCTTTCAATTCTTTTTTACAATTGATAGAAGTTCCTCAACTGGAGCCAGCTATTGTACCCAAAAAATGTCACTCATTTTTATGACAACATATAAGCTATTTTGGTCTTGTAAGACCAAAATATCTCTTCCCATTTCAAAAAATTGTTCTAAACTTTCAAAATTGAGAATTATTCAACCTTTTTCAGTCAAAGGACTAATGGTTCAATAGGTTCAAAGGCTTCTACAAGTAGGTTTAATCAAAAGAACAAGTTTCTGACACTTAGTCATTTTCAAGACTAGTTCAAGGTTCAAAAGGTTCGATTTGCTCAATCGGGTTCGAAAGGTTCAATGGGTTCAAGGTTCAACGGGTTCAATGAGGCTTGTTTCAAAGAATCTTGGTTCAAGTAGTCAATAGAAACAAGGGAATGAACCATTGAATCATTGAACCAAAGTTGGTACAATCAGTTGGTTTAAGTGACAAGTTCAAAGGAGTGCCCCAAGCATCAAAGATACAAGTGCCCTTGTGAAGGGAATTTCTGAGGCAAAAATGATTAAGGAAGAAAACAAATGGACCAAAATGAAAGCCTGATAGAACCCAACAAATGCTACCATGTGTCATCTTTCGAGCCTCATTTCACTTTGTTTCTAAGAGCAGTAGAAGCTACCACGTGTCCTTTGTAAGTTAAGCAAAACACACCACATGTCATCATCCACATGAATCCAAATGAATCCTGCATGTTTCTATAGTATTTATAGAATCTAACAGAAGCTGCCATGTGTCACCTTCCATAAGACACTCAAAAGGTGTCCAAAGCTTTTACAAGTTCAACAAATGCTGCCACATGTCCTCCCCTATTTCACAATGGATGCTGCCACATATCACATGTTGAGATTCACATAAAATAAACTAAAGCAAATTTCCAAGGGATAAACAGCCCTTTCGAAGGACACTCAGAAGCTAAAGTGAACCATTGCAAAAACTCAAAGGCTAATTTGGAGCTCAAATAGCCCTTGTAGAGGGCAGGAAGGAAGCAAATGGACTAATTCAAAGGCCAAAAGAGCAAATGGATTTCCTTCAGAAAAGCTCCCCTGGCAAAAGTGACAAAGAGACAATTCTTTTGGAAAAATTGTTTGAATGAATTTATTTAGACTTTTTCTCTAAAGGAAAAGTCCAAAGAATCAAAAAATCTGTAATGTTGTCATGTGTCACTTAGAAGGTCACAACAGAAGCTGCCACATGTCATCTATTGAGATGTAATTTCAAAGCAGCAGAACATGCCACGTGTTTCTCATCAAATGTAGTGGAAGCTACCAAGTGTCATCTTCTGTAGAGTTTTCAAAAGACCAATAGAAAGCAACCAAGGAATAGAGCATTGAATTAAATCAAGGACCCAATTCAAATAACCAAAAAAGGAGGAACGATGAGGAAGGACTAGAAACATTTACGCATCGGATATGTTTCTAGAAGTAGATCATCAAGTGGACATTGAAAGATGCAAACTTTCAATAGCGTGACCCATTTATCTGCATTGAGAAAAGTAAATGGGTAAATGCCCCTAAATTCTAGCATGTCTTCTTAACAAAATTCAATGCAACATGATGTGTTACTATTCCCAAGTCCTTATTAAAGAGGCTAAATAAGGGACTCTCTTTTATTATTTTAAGGGGCTTTCTCTCTCTCTCTCTGATTATCAAAAACAAAACTCTATCCAAATTAAAAGGTAGTACTGAGACTTTGAGCTTAGATTGTTGATCATATTTTGTTATTGGAATAAGAAAGCAAGTGACTTTTGTGACTTTGTGTTATGATATCTTTGTTGTTGGGAAAATTGTTCTTATGTCTTTTTCCTTAATATATTTGTTGTTCCTTTAATTCAATAATTAGAATTAGTGAAAGTAGTCAAGAAGGTGTCCTGAAGCCAACTGTGGAGAGACTTTGTGCCCCCACAATTTCTTTTAATGTGTTTTCTTTTTGTTTCTATGTAAAAGACCTTGGGATGACATTGTGCCCTCATTATCCTTCGTATCTCACTCTTGTGTAATTGAGGTGGAGACTTTGAGCTACATCTCAATCTACTGGTTACTACATCCTTGGTTACATTTTGCAACTACTACCAGAAAGATTCTTGTGGTTTGATGAATAGTACTTCTAAAAGAAAAGGAGTGCTTTTTGTCATTTCCCTTGAGATTTCTCCTTTGATTTGCATGCATCATCTCTAAAAAAAGAGAGATAGATGGTTTATCCTACCCTTGAGTATTATTTTCTATTTATATATATAACATATCTATAGGGAACCTCCCCTTGATGAGAGGAGAGATTAGTCCCCTTTTGATGTGGTAAACCAACACATTTGGATGACCAATCTTCCTACTTTGGATGATCAGACCTATTTTATTTATCAGTATGCTGATCAACAAAATATTCAACCAATAGTTTTTGGTGACTCCATTAGGTATATAGTTATGTGCATTCTAAAACCTCAAATTTCAGATGGAATCAGTCTCTACCATTATCCATTATAGACTCCATTCCATTTCTATGTCTTACCCATTATTATTATAACCTTACCATTCACCTCCACACCAACTGGAAACGAATGCACAATTTAAATCTTCAAGCTTCAAACTAAAGCAAGGTTAATTCTTTTCCATTTTTGTTTTACAATCTGGCAGATTCAAGGTATACACGAAGCTAAAGGGCTAAAGCTATTGTTGACCCTGTATTTGAGTTGGTACATCAAAGTGATTTTGATCATTTTCCTTCACCATCTTGCCTCTAACAAACCAAGAGCTTTCCTCCTACTAAAGTCACATTTCCATTTCCAAATGAAGTATCCACTTCTATTATTGATAAAGCTTTACCAATAATTACCCCTCTTAGATTTGTTATTCCTCCTTTTAATAGTCATATAATGGTAGCTCAAGGCCCCTAGGGTAATTCTTTTAGTCCTCTAAATCTTACTCCACCTCTACATGAGTTTCCACATAGTTTAAGAAAGAATTTCCCCAAATTCTATGGTGATGGGAAAGTTCATCCTGATGAACACATTATAGCCTTCAGCATAGCCTATGGCGTAATTGGAGTAGAATTTGAAGATGTAACAGTCAGGATATTTGTAGAAACATTACAAGGTGCTACTACATATTGGTTTTATCATCTACAGTCTCAGTCAATAACTAATTGGAATACCCTCAAAGCTAAGTTTGAAGCCATATTCAAACTTGCAGAAGATGCACATGCCCTTCTGGCTCAACTCACACAAATGAAAAAAGAGCTTCATGAACCAATGAGGGAATTCATAGCCAAATTTGACAAATTGAGGAATAGAATTATCGTAATTGCTTGACCTACATCTAAGAATCTCAAATGCTTCTTCATTAATTCTCAATTACCTAAAGTAAGTTTTCTTTTGAGACGTGCTAGTCAAATAGATCTTGTTGCAGCTCAACATTTGGCCACTGAGGTAGAAGATAATCTCATCTTAGTAGAGAAGATAAGAAGAGATCCAAATAAAAATAGACCCTCATCATATTTTGAATATTCATCTATAGGTACCACTGATCCAATGGTGCAAAAGCTGGCAAATGAGCTACTTGCTCTCAAAAAGCAAATGGCGCAAGGAATGTCTTTCACTCCTTCATACAGAGATATGCCAAGAAGGACATTTCCAAATCAGTCATATCAAGGCAATGCTACCAGAAATTAAGGGCAACAAAATCAAATTTCTCTTTCCAGCCTGAATTGAATCAAGAAAATAACGTCGATCTCCTTGTAAAAAATCAAGAAGAATCAGTTGGTGACTCCCACATTAGTTTCTTAAACTACCAGAATGAATCCAAAAGCAAAGGAGAAGCTTTTGATGAATCATATGTAGTGTTTACTAGGTCTAAGAACCAATCAATCTAGCAAGCTGATAAAGGGAAGACAGAGGAGCAACCTCAACCAGTAATTACAATTGCTAAGCGTGGAACCACTCTACCTTTCCAGTCAAAGGATCTAGTAATCATCTAAAAGGTAAGTACATCAATTTTACCTTTACCTTCTACTTCAATTTTGCAAACCAGCCCTCCTCCCATCCCTCCTAAACCCTAGAAGGTTGAAATGCCTTCCTCTATTCCTAGTCTAATTCAACTATTTGACATAATTGATCATGTCAAAAAGACCAAAATACAAATGTCTGAATTTGAATATTTGCAGTCCAATCCTGATCAATTGGATAAGTTGGTCCAATGTGTCAAGAACCAAACCGACTCTATAAGACAAGAAGCTAAAAAAAGTAACTCTTTATTCCCCAAAGAACATGCCCATTCCAAATAATCTTGTCATTACTCCTCCATCTACCCTTGGGAAAATAGAACCTTTCTATGTTTCTCTGTTAATAAATGGTCACAAGTTAAGTAATTGTATTATAGACTCAGATGCATATGACAATGTCATGCCTGCTAAAGTAGCTGAATCTCTTGGCCTCACACTAACCAAGACATTTGGGAGATGTTTCTCCATAGAGAATAAGAAAATACCATTGTTGGGGCAAATCAAAGATGCCTAATTTGCATTTGTAGCCTTTCCAGACAAAAGAAGCAAGATGACTATCTTGGTCGCTGACATTCCAACATCTTATGGCATTTTTCTTGGACAAAATTTCAGCAAGGATGTGGGAGGAGAACTAAACATGGACCTATCTGAGGCAAGAATCCTTGTCAAAGGCATAATGAATATATTGCTCCCTAAAAAGGAGGCAAAATATGTGGTCACCCAAACATCAACCCTTGAAGCTCAAATTCTTTTTGAATCCTTAGGTATGGGTAACTAATTTCTATTTATAAATGAAGTTTATGAAGCATCTGATAAAATTCTTGAAAGTGTCAACCCAAAAATTAGTTCAACTAGAATAGCCAAATAACTAGTAGGTTGTAATACAAATGAAGAAGGACCCTCCCTCTCTAATGAAGGAAAGTCTAAAGAAAAATTAGTATCTGATGAGGTATGGACTCTAGAATTTGATGTTAGCTACTCCTCTACTAATTTAGGAGCTGAGATTGTGTTGATATCTCCTCAAGGAGATATGTTTCCTTCATCTTACAAATTACAATTTAGCAACACTAACAATACATCTGAATATGAATCTCTGTTGCTTAGATTGAAAGCTGCTCAAGACAAAGGCATCAAGTTTTTTCATGCCAAAGGTGATGTTGAATTAATGGTTTGTCAAGTGAGAAACTTATACCAAACCAAGAATGAAAGATTATGCAACTATCACAACCTGGTGTTGGACTAAATTGAAAACTTTGATGCTTTCAACATTTTTTCCATACCTAGGGAATCTAATGACAGAGTTGATGCACTTGCTATTTTAAGAACTCTCTTAGTTCCTCACTCAGATTTCAAAGAAGATAGGTATACTATTGAGCTAGTCTATAGACTAAGTGTTCCTGACAATGCTGATCATTGGCAAGTATTCAATGATGATCATCAAATCATTGTCTTCTTGGAATGAAAAGACAATTTTGAACAACTATGTTTTGAAGGCAGTGAACCTCAAAAGTATGAATCAGCCTCTAAATCTAGTTTAGATATAAATAAAGAATTCTTACAGTTGAAAGGAAATAAAATTTCTAAGGGCCTGGTTTCTCTTGAGAAACTATTTGACAAGCATGATAGATTCATCAAACAATAGTAAATAGATTCAAGTTTCTCTCAGGGATTTGATCAAGTAAATCTTACTACTAAATAAAATCTCAAGATGGTTAACATTGGTAAGTGTTGTACCCCTGAAGAAAGATTCAAGTTCACCACTTTACTCTATCAATACATAGATGTCTTAGCATATTCTTATGACGGCTTGAAGTCTCTCAGACCTAATGAAATCTACCATGACATTCCTCTCAAGGCTGACACAATGCCCTATAAGCAAAAATCCAAATAGTACAATCTAAAAATATCAGGTACTATTCTATTTTAGATACAAAAAATGTTAAATGCTAGAATCATCTTCCCAATCCATCATTCCACATGGATTGCAAACATAGTGTCTTTAAGGAAGAAGAGTGGCAAAATTTGCATTTGTGTAGATTTCAAGAATCTAAATCAGTCATATTTGAAAGATAATTACCCTTTGCCAATTATGGATCAAGTGATTCAAATAGTGACAGGTTCAGAAATGTTATCAATGCTAGATGGCTTCTTAGGATATAATCAAGTTAAAGTTGGTGAAGCAGACCAACACAAGACTGCATTCACCACACCTTGGGGTACATTTGCATATAAAAGAATGGATTTTGGCTTGATAAATGTTGGTGCCACATTTCAGAAAGAAATGGACCTAGCTTTCAAAGATGAGATGCATAAATACATAATGGTATACCTTGATGACTTAACCATCTTTTCAAAACACCGTTCTGATCATGTACGCCACTTGCAACAAGTGTTGGAATGCTACCACTAGAATGGTATTTCCTTGAACCCCAAGAAGTCTATTTTTGGAGTAACAGAGGGGAAACTCCTTAGACACATTGTGTCTAAAGAAGGCATAAAGATTGACTCAGACAGAGTCAAGTCTATTCAAGAGCTTAATTTTCCTACAAGTAAAAATGTTGTTCACTCTTTCTTCAGAAAGGTGAATTTCTTATGGAGGTTCATCCCCAAATTTGCTGAGAAGACTAGACACATTGTGAATATGATGAAAGGGAAGACCACTTTTAGCTGGACTAAAGAAGGCAAGTTAGCATTTCAGGATATCAAGACTACCATTTCCCATGCCCCTACCTTGGTTTTTTAGATTACAACAAATATTTCATCATATATAGCTATGTTGTTGATCATACACTTTCAACAATTCTTATTCAACAAAATAAGGAAGGTATGGAATCTCCCATTTTTTTTCATGAGTTGCCCTCTCAAAATCCATGAGATGAAGTATTCAAACCTAGAGAAGCATGCTTATGTAGTGGTGAAAGTAGTCAAACATTTCCACTTCTATATCTTGAATTCACACACTACTACCTCAGTTCCTGACACTACAGTCAAGTCCACATTAACTCAGCAGGAGTTTGGCACAAAAAGAGGAAATTGGATTGTAAAGATCTAAGAGTTTGATCTAGACATCAAGCCAACAAAGTTGGTAAGGGGAAAAGGCCTATGCCAATTAATTGCTGACAATAAGCCAGAAGATACATAGCATGAAGAATATGAAGTGGAAGACACACCAACAGTCCTTTCTATTTCCACTACCAATGAGTGGTATTTAGGTACTACTCATTTCCTTACTTATGGTGAATGTCCTGCTCATTTGTCTTATAAATAAATGAGGACAATCAAGTTGAAAGATGCCAATTTTGTCCTTTGGGACAATGGCCTATATAAGAGAAGCATAGATGGAGTATTCCTTCACTGTGTAGACAAAAAACAATAAAGCCATATTTTGAAATCTTTCCACAATCTAGCCTATGGAGGACATTTTTCTACTCATGTGACTACTCAAAAGATTCTATGAGCTAGGTATTACTGGCTAAATCTTTTCCAAGATGCATATAAGTGGGTGAGAAAATGTGAACTCTGCCAAAAATTTATTAGAAGACCTAAGTTAGCTGCCCTACCTCTCAAGCCAGTGATTATAGAAGAACCTTTCCAGAAATGGGGGATTTATTTTATTGGGATTATAAACCCATCTTCAAGTGCTGGACATGATTATGTCATTACAGCAACTGACTATTTCACCAAGTGGGTAGAAGCAATCCCAACTAAGCATGCTACTTCAGAAGTTGTATGCAATTTCTTCAAGAAGAATATCATTTCCAGGTTTAGAATTCCAATCAAAATTGTTACTGGCAATGTAGCTTGTTTCACCTCCCAAGAGATTACACAATTTTATTTCTATTATGGAATTACACTCTCCCATTCTTCTGATTATTTTCCACAAGGGAATGGATAAGCTGAATCAAGCAATAAGAACCTGGTAACTATCATCAAGAAGCTAGAAGATGACAATCAAAGGACATGGCATAAAGCATTGGTTGATGCTCTATGGGTAGACATAATCACACCAAAGAGGGAAATTAGTATGTATCCTTTTAAACTTCTTTATGGTTTCAATGCTGAGATACCAATCACCTTAGAATTGTCAGCCTTAAAATTGGCAAAGGCAATTAAAGATCAGACATATGAAAGCTCTCTTGATAAGAGAATCATGTGCCTGACTGAGATGAAAGAATAGAGAACCATGGTGGTGGACCAAATTACTACTCATCAAAGTCTAGTAAAAAAACTTTTTGACCGGAAGGCCAGAAATCATGATTTCTAGATTGGGGATCAAGTCTTGCTGTGGGACAAAAGGAGAGAACCAAAAGGGATGCATGGAAAGTTTGAATCCCTTTGGAGAGGCCCATTTATAATTCATCAACACAATGGTGAAAATAGATTTCTACTGAAATATTGAAATGGCACACTCTTTTCTCTGCCTCACATTGGGAAACATCTAAAACACTTCAACTCTTAAAGTATCAAATCATTTCATCTATACACATGTATATTTGTATAGTTTTTAATTCTATTTTATTTTTTTTGTTTCCATTTTTGATTCCTTTCATTTCTGGATAACATGACTCTATATCCCAATGCTACACATGAAGACACTAGAGATTCTGGATTCTACTCCCTTCGATTCTTTTTTACAATTGATAGAAGTTCCCCAACTGGAGCCATCTATTGTACTCAAAAAAGTCACTCATTTTTAGGACAACATATAAGCTATTTTGGTCTTGTAAGACCAAAATATCTCTTCCCATTTCAAAAAATTGTTCTAAACTTTCAAAATTGGGAATTATTCAAGCTTTTTCAGTCAAAAGACTAATGGTTCAATAGGTTCAATCAAAAGAACAAGTTTTCAACACTTAGTCATTTTCAAGACTATTTCAAGGTTTAAAAGGTTCAATGTGCTCAGTCGGGCTCAAAAGGTTCAATGAGTTCAAGGTTCAATGGGTTCAATGAGGCTTGTTTCAAAGAATCTTGGTTCAATCAATCAATAGAAACAAGGAAATGAACCATTAAACCGTTGAACCAAAGTTGGTTCAATTGGTCGGTTCAAGCGATAAGCTCAAAGGAGTGCCCCAAGTGTCAAAGACACAAGTTCCCTTGTGAAGGGAATTTTTGAGGCAAAAATTACTAAGGAAAAAAATAGACCAAAATGAAAGCCTGGTAGAACATAGCGGATGCTGCCATGTGTCATCTTTTGAGCCTCATTTCACTTTGTTTCTAAGAGTAGTGGAAGCTACCACATGTCCTTTATAAGTTAAGCAGAACACACCACATGTTATCATCCACATGAATCCAAATGAGTCCTGCATGTTTCTATAGTATTTATAGAATTTGATAGAAGTTGTCATGTGTCATCTTCTGTAAGACACTCAAAAGGCATCCAAAGCTTCTACAAGTTCAACAAATGTTGCCATGTGTCCTCACCTATTTCATAGCAGATGCTGCCACATGTCACATATTGAGATTCACATATAATCAACTAAGGAAAATTTCCAAGGGACAAACAACCCTTTTAGAGGACACTCAAAAGCTGAAGTGAACCATTGCAAAAACTTGAAAGGCTAATTTGGAGCTCAAACAACCCTTACAGAGGGTAGGAAGGAAGCAAATGGACCAATTCAAAGGCCAAAAGAGAAAAGGGATTTCCTTTGGAAAAGTTCCCCTAGCAAAAGTGACAAAGAGACAATTCCTTTAGACAAATTATCTAAAAGAATTTATTCAGACTTTTTCTCCAAAGGAAAAGTCCAAAGAAATAGAAAATTCATAATGTTGTCATGTGTCACTCAGAAAGTCATAGCAGAAGCTAGCACATGTCATCTATTGAGATGCAATTTCAAAGTAGTGGAACATGCCATGTGTGTCTCATCAAATGTAGTGGAATCTGCCAAGTGTCATCTTCTATAGAGTTTTCAAAAGACCAGCAGAAAGTAACTAAGGAATAGAGCATCGAATTAAATCAAGGACCTGATTCAAATAACCAAAAAAGGAGGAAAGATGAGGAAAGACTAAAAACATTTATGTATCAGATATGTTTCTAGAAGTAGATCATCAGGTGGACATTGAAAGATGCAAACTTTCAATAGCATGACCCATTTCTTTGCATTGAGAAAAGCAAATGGGTAAATGCCCCTAAATTCCAGCATGTCTTCTTAACAAAATTCAATGTAACATGATGTGTTACTGTTCCCAAGTCCTTCTTGAAGAGGCTATATAAGGGAGTCTCTTTTATTGTTTTAGGGCTCTCTTTCTCTCTCTGATTATCAAAAACAAAACTCTATCCAAATTGAAAGGCATTATTGAGACTTTGAGCTCAGATTGTTGATCATATTTTATTATTAGAATAAGAAAGCAAGTGACTTTTTAGACTTTGTGCTGTGATATCTTTATTGTTGGGGAAACTATTCTTATGTCTTTTTCCTTAATATATTTTTTTTCCTTTAATTCAATAAGCAAAATTAGTGAAAGTAGTCAGGAAGGTGTCCTGAAGCCAACTGTGGAGAGACTTTGTGCCCCCATAATTGCCTTTAGTGTGTTTTCTTTTTGTTTCTGTGTAAAGGACCTTGGGATGACTTTGTGCCCTCATTATCCTTCGTATCTCACTCTTACACAATTGAGGTGGAGACTTTGTGCTACATCTCAATCTACTAGTTACTACATCCTTGGTTACATTTTGCAATTACTACCAAGAAGATTCTTGTGGTTTACTTAATAGTACTTCTAAAAGAAGAGGAGTGCTTTCTGTCATTTCCCGTGAGATTTATCCTTTGATTTGCATGCATCATCTCTAAAAAAAGAGGGATGGATGGTTTATCCTACCCTTGAGTATTATTTTCTATATATATATATATATATATATATATATATATATATAGGGAACCTCCCCTTGATGAGAGGAGAGATTAGTCCCCTTTTGATGTGGTAAACCTACACATTTGGATGACCAATCTTCCTAATTTGGATGATCAGACCTATTTTTTTTATCAGTACGTTGATCAACAAAATATTCAACCAACAAAGTGATAAACATATAATACACAGTTAATTTGAAAGAGAACCCCTATTGACATAGTTAAATTATGTAAGAAAAAGAATGTACATGTTTGAGGAAATGGATAGAAATTATGTTGGTTGAGTCTCAAAATGGTTATAAGGATAAAATATGTTTTATAATATTCCTTTTTATGTTTGAAACTTCTTTCAAAGTAAATATACCCTTGAAACCTCACACAGTCCATTAAAGAATGCACATAACCTTGAGTTTCATTAGTTGTAAGATTTGATAGGTTTGATAAAGGATCCAAAAGGTATTTAGGAAGGTTTAAATTATCAATAAAAACCTTATAAATATATTTAAATAGTTTTAATCTATTTGAAAACAAAGGTAGAGTAATTTGATCTCTCTCAGCCCTTACACAATCATCTAAAAGTATGCATAACTCTGAGTTTTGATCTTTATAAGCCATGATAGGATTTAATGAAGACTTTTTACTATTTGGAAGGATCGATATTGTTATTACATAAATTTTAAAGTTTTTTTTATATATTTAAGTGTATTATAGATCATTTTATCCCATTATAACCCTTCTCAGCTAGTACATGCCTGCACCTTTCTACTAACTAGGGTTTCCAAACAAAAACCTTTATATTTTGAGTTCTAACTATTGAAATTTAACAAAACTTTTTAATATTTATTATTATATAATTTATAAATGGAATTAAATGGTTTTTTTTTTGAAATGGTATCATATAGTATGGATTTGAGGTCTAAGAAAGAGCAATGAGGTTTAATAGACCTAATTGGCAGGGTGCTTGTGAAGGAAAGGGTATATATAGAGAGAGATTTGAACCTTGAAATTTTATGGAGAGATATAAGGAGATAAAGGGTGCCCTAATATGGGATTATATATTCAATAATTTTTTTAGAGTGGTCAAATAAAGGTAAATAGTGGAAGAAAAGGCTACAAGGCAATGGTGGCACTAATGATGTTGAAGAGTACAAGGGGATAATGGAGAGTGATTGACAGATTAAAATGGGTCAATTAAAGTGTGTTGAGATGATTATAATTAATACATGATAAGATATTATCTTTATGAAACCTAAGACAATATTTGGTGTGTTAAGCTAATAAAAGAGTGGCATGTATGAGAAAAATGAGTGAGGAAAGTGAAAATGAATGAATGAAGGAATGAAGGAATGAATGAATGAATGAATGAATGAATGAATGAATGAATGAATGAATGAATGAATGAATGAATGAATGAATTGAGATGTGTGAGATAATTATTTAGGGGTATAATTAATGGTATAAATTATTATATGTTGTTTGATAACAATGTTATATCCCAATATACTATATAGCATAGTGAACAAATCGGAAGACATCAATGAAGGTAGATCCTTGTGAAGAAAGCAATGTTTTTAAAGTTGAAATAAAGATTCAAGATTAGAAAAAATTAGAGATAGAATGGTGATTATGAGTATTTTTCCATGTACCTATGCATTATTTGGTATCAGATCAAGGTAAGCTCTTGGTTTGAATTTTTATTGAATTTTTAAAGACTGTTGATTTAGATAGGCAAAATCATGTTATGAGGATTGCATGAGATAACATTGTAGGCTATTGTGGGAGAAGAGTATGGTATAGGTATGATATATTTAAACCAATACATGTAAATTGAATATTGGTGAAGAGAAGATAAATCCTCTTAAGTCTAATGAAAAGGAATTGAACTAGTCAAGAGAATTAGTAGAGACAGAGTGAAGAGAGGTTTGAAGCTTAAGAGAGTAAGAAAGGAAAGACTCCAAGAGAGAGTAAAGAGGGATAAAGTAAGTCCTAGAAAAAGAATACAGAAAGATAATTAGGTCCAAGAGATATATAAGAGGCAATTATGCAACTTGCTATGAGATAGGTATAGATAAGTCCTAGAAAGTGAGGAAATAGAGACAAGATGGATTAAAATAAGAAGTTAAATATATGACAATAAAGTTGGAGTATAGTTTAAAGAAGATAGATATCATGGGGAAGCTCATTAAATCTCAAGGAATCCAATGGTTTAGTTAAAGTGGGAATAAGAAAGTGAAGTGGACACTAGAGCTATTTAAGAGAGAGAGAGAAGTCACAAAATGAGTGTCTTAAGGAAATATAAGAAAAAAGAGAGAACAACCCATTGCATTTTGATGAATGAGGAGTTGTCAAGAGATAAACATGATAGAGAGGTGGAGAAAAGAGTTATAATTTAGGATAAAAAGGAAAGATAAGTGATAAGAGAAGGAATTAAGAGTAAAGACAAGAAGAAAAGGTGGAGAATGTCTATGAAAAGGCATTCATAAAGACTATGTGGTCTCTTATTTTATATTATAATGTTTATTTTGAGTGTCTGTATATAGGCATGAAGAAAATTTTAATGAAGGTTAAGCATAAGTCTTTAAATCTTAAAAAGGATGGGTCTAGTACATCACCCGTAAAGAAGAATGATTAAGGTAAGGAAAGATAACTAGTTATAGAAGTCAAGATGGTGAACAATGATGGCACTCAGCATGCTAAAGATGAAGTGGAAGAGGAGTAATATGATTATGAAAATAATTACAACTAAAGCAAGAGATGAAACTAACCATAAAGACATGAAGATAAAATTTGAAGACATGAAAGGTAATATGAGCTTACAACAGTATTATATATAGGTAAATGAATGCTTAAGTGTTGATTTTGATTACATATATGAAAGGAAAGAAGCTAATATACATATTGGGAGAAACAAGATAAAATTTCATCCCTCAAGGAGAGTAAAAGGGCATGGTTATGTTTTGCCTAAGTGGATAAAGGAAACAAGTGGTGAGATAGAAGAGGTAAACCTAAATCAAGAGGTCAATAAATGAAATAGCATAGCTAAAAGAGAAGAGAAAGTAAAGATAAAAGAAACAAATGGTAGATTACAAAAATTTGACATGACAAGTTATCAAGCCAATAAGCATGAAGAAGGTGAGGTAAGAATAAAATTTCAATCTAAGCATGTACAAGGTATAAAATGGATTGATAAAAACATGAAATGGGTAAACAAATATAGTCTAACAAGTATAATTCAATAAGGTATAGATAAATAAGAAAATGACAAACTCAATAAAAAATAGAAAACATGGTGGATTCAAACAAAGCCAAAGAGTTGAAGTTATATTTGAGTGAATCCATGAGGAAATAATGTTAAATGTATGATGATAACACAACCATGTAGAAAGGTAAGCAAGTGGTGTATGTTGAATATGATGAAGATTTATTTCAATCAATCAATGAGTTCATGGATAAAGAATATAAAACATGGCAAAGAATGTCAATGAGCACTAGTGAGTAGTAATGTGAGATTTGCAAACAAAATAGATTTGAATCACTAATGAGGAATGAAGATGAAAACGCTGCACAAGTTGGAGAAGGACAAAATTTTGAAGAAAAGGAAAGATAATATGGTCTAAATTTTGATAATTATGGTGGAGAGATATATACTATCACATTGAAGAAGGAATTAGAGATGCTAAAAGAGATTTTCAATCCATCAAAAAGGATACAAGAATATTAAGTATAGCAAGATAAAATCATGAGTGAGCTCAGATAAAAATCAAGTATGGAGTAGCATAAGGAATAACAAAGAGTTATTAAATTAAATCCATAAGAAATTATATTAACAAGCAAGTAATGAGAGCATAATCAAGCTAACAAGGTAATCTATTTCATGGGTGAAGTTGTATAAGAGTTATTAGTTTAATTTCATGATGATGGCAAGATAATAAGATTGCAAACAACATTGTACCATGATGAATATAAATAGGTTTATAATTTATTCTTAAAATATTAACAAGGTTATGTGAAGCCACATAAAAAAGTGGATAAGTGTGAATACAAGGTAGAAAAGGAGAGTTTATTTGAGCAAATGACAAATATAGATATGCCTATGATTCCATTAGAATAAGAAACAAGCCATGCCAAGAAGCCACGTCAACCATAAAGACATAATGAGAAGGAAGAATAAGAACCATTAATTAGAGATAGAGTATGATGAATCAAAAATTGATTTATACAAGATATAACATGCATCAATCAAGAAGTTTCAGAAGATGGTACACTTCATAGAGGTAGAGGAAGAGTGGAAAAGGAAGATAGACAAGTCAAAAAAGCATAAGTACAAGAGCCTCATGAAGAGAAAAGAGAAATAAAGGAGGATCATTAGTAAGGTGAGAATGGAATATACTCAAATATTTAATTGGAAGGTAGGAAATAAGATGGAAGTCAATTTTCTTCCTCTTGGGGAATATGATGCAGAAGCATTTAGTAAGCAAAAAACTATTTGTAGTTGTTGAAGTGAAATGTCCTAGTTAGGAATCATATTTTATAAATTTTGGAATAAAAGCATGTGTATATGATCCTTTAGGGTCAATTTTAGTCCTTATTGTCATTTTTAGTAATTATGAGTTCATTTGGAGTGTATTGGAGTTTTCCCTCCAAAAGATTAAATTTGAAAATTCAAATATTGTAACTAAATCTAGGAGCACCATAACTATGGTATGAAGTGGTTAGGTGAGATAATTTTTGTAAAAATGTCTACTAATTCATGTTAAGAATACTTGAAGTCATTTTATTTCAAAAACCTTGAATTCTTGGTAATCATGAATTATGTGGAAAAAGATAACTCACATTGGGGTTGGCATGTGAGTGTCTTATTTGTAACCAACTCATAAAATAATGTAAATGTTTGATGAGAAAATAATTTGAAGTTAGTTATGGGAATAAAAAATATAATTTTAGAGAGAATGTAGATATATCTAAGAAGGATGAGGAGAAACTAGAGAAAGGAAGAATGTAGAAACTCCTCAAGAATGTTGACAAGTCCATGAATGGACTCTAAATGTAATAGTTGAAAATTCAAATGAATAAAGGAAAGATTATGTGAGTCTTTAATATTATTAATCTAGTTTCTATTATTTATATACTATTACAATAAATTCCCTTGAGATCATGATCATGTTAATATTTGTGTGAGGTTGTGGTTTGAGTCTTGGACTATAGGTTACAATCAAGCAAAGAAGAGTTAATGGAGTTATTGATGGTTGGTAATAGAAATAATTATATGAATATCATATATAGGTAATAAAAAAATCATGTTAAGTTATAATACTAAGTTATAATATTCATAATTAGGAATAACCTTAAGGAAAATTTGATAAAGAAAAGGAACCCTATTGTGATTGTAACAATCAAGAAGGTGGTGAATTAATGTTTATTGAAGCATAGGTGATGGTCTTGGTTTGAGATAGTATTATTTAGTGAAATTAACTTTTAATGAATACTTATTCATATGTTTTTAATAAATAATAAGTGATAAACCTATAATGCATGGCCAATTTGAAATATAACCCCTATTAACATAATCAAATACCTTGTTTCGTCTAGTCAATATGTAAGAAAAGAAGGTACACATTTGAGGAAATGAATATACATTGTGTTTGTTGAGTATAAGCATTTTTAGAATGGAAACATAGGTTTTATAATAGTCCTTTTTATTTTTTAAACTTATTTCAAAGAAAAAAGACCCTTGAAATGTCACACATTCCTTTAAAAAATACATAGAACCCTGAGTTTCATTGGTTTTAAGATTTGATACATTTGATAAAGGATCCAAAAGGTATTTAGAAAGGTGTAAATTATAAATAAAAACCTTGTAAATGTATTGAAATAGTTTTAAGTTATTTAAAAACAAATTTAGAGTAATTTGATCTCTCTCGACCCTTACACAGTCATCTAAAAGTTTGTAAAACTCTATGTTTTGATCCTTCTAAGACATGATAGGATTTAATGAAGGTTTTGACTATTATTAGGGATGGATATTGTAATTAAATAAATTTTCAAGTTTTTTTTATATATTCAATTGGATTATAGATCATTTTATCTCATTATAACACCTCTCAGATAGTATAGGCCTGCACCTTTGCACTAATTAGGGTTTCCAAACAAAAACCCTTATATTTTGAGTTCTCACAAGTGAAATTTACCAAAAATTTGTAATATTGGTTATTTTATCATTTATACATGGAACAAAATGATTTTAGCTTAAAATAATAGGGTATAGTATGAAATTGAGGTCTAGTCAAGAGCAATGAGGGCTAATAAACCTAATTAGTAAGTTGATTGTGAAGAAAAGAGTATTTAAAGAGATATTTGAACCTTGAAACTTTATGGAGAGATATAATAAGATATATGGTGCCATAATATGGGATTATATCTTTAGGTAAGTTTTCAAAGTATTCAAATAAAGGGAAATAGTGGGAAAAAGACTACAATGGAATGGTGGTACTAATGAGGTTGAAGAGTATAAGGAGATAATGGAGAGTGATGGAGAGACTAAAATGGGTAGATATAAGTGTTTTGAGATAAGTTTAAGTCATACATGATAGGATATTATATTTATGAAACCTAAGATAAGATTTAGTGTGTTAAGTCAAGAAAAGAGTGACTAGTGTGAGCAAAGTGAGTGAGGAAAGTGAAAATAAATGAATTAATGAAATGAATTTAGATGAGTGAGATAATTATTGAGGGCTATAATTATTATTATATATGACTTCATGGTGTTTGATAATAGGTTTATAGCACAAGAGACTAGATAGCCTAGTAAAAAAGTTGGAAGACATCAATGAAGGTAGACCCTTGTTAAGAAAAAAAAGTTTTTGAAGTTGAAATTAAGATTCAATATTCGAATGAATTAGAGCCATAATGGTGATTATGAGTCTTTTACCATATACCTATGCATCACCCCACCAACACTTTAATTAATAAGGGACATAAATAGAAGACCATTACACTGGATTTGAACATCATAATGTGTATTGGTATCACCATGAAATAAAATGCTCCTAAAGATAAAATGTACCTAGTGTAGACACCTAAGTCTACCTGCCAATGACTTCCAATCAAGAATTTGTCAAATTTCCACCCAAAATCCATAATTTAGCCTAAAACACATAAAATTATGTGAAACTAACATATTTTAGTGCTGATTTTGGCTAGGGTATCCCTAAATGGGGCAATACAGTTTATGGACCAGCTAACTTTGATCAGATCATTTCAAGTCAAAATGCCAATTTTACACCTAGATGCTCTAGATTGATATTTCCTTTCAAATATCTTGTACAAGACATATGCCTTTATTATTTTCCATTAGTAACATCCTAAATAAGATAATAGTTAATGCGTCTGACATTGACCTCCAATTCTAATCCAGTCAAATTTTAGGCCAATAATAAAGTATTATGATTGATTTGAGTAATTTGTGGACAAATTTATTAATCATACTTAAGAGATAATTAATATAAGTAAAGACTAATTAGTAAATCCATGGAAACTTGTTGAATAATTTGTTTTGGAAATGAATATTTAATATCTACATCATCATGTGACCTTACTTTTTAGGAAGATATCCCTAGGCCATAAATGCCACAAATATCAAGATTCATGCCTCCCATGCCTCATCAAATCCCTCCATGCCTCTTAATCACTACTCTATCCATAATATTGATGAGCCTATCTATCAATTTTAATTTAAAAATTTGGATTAATCCTTATCCACACATCTTAATCCTAATATGGATGGTTCAAGTTGATTTTGATCAATATAAATAATATACAAATAGAGAGGCCATGAACATCATTTGTTAAGCTATTTTTCTACAAAGTTATTATGATCAAATATCTTAACGAACACATGATTATGCAAATTTATAATGTAGAATTGATTACAAAGCTTCATGTAACTAGCGTTACCATACCAAATTGATTTCAAGGCAAGCCAAGCCACAATCCAAAGGTGCCAAGGAGAGATGGAGGTATCCAAGCTTCCATTTCCAAGGAATTCATGAGCAAAAAGTTGAGCAAGCCACTACTACAAATTTATTTGGAGCATCCAAGGAAGGTAAATGAATTCTTGTAGTTTTTCCTTACCTTTTAGTTATGTTGGTCATTTTTTTTGTTACTAAGCTCACCCTAATAAATAGGCATGAAGATGTTATCTTAGTGTTTTTTTTATTTGGTTTCATTCACTAACACCATACTAATATCCTCTTCTTGTATACATTAGGTGATTCCTTGCACACATTATTTGTTAGTCTATCCATCTTCATACATCAACATTATCATTATGGTTTTTATCATTAGTGCATTATTTTCACTTGAATATTTGATATCGGGAGTCAGTCCTTATGAATATTTTGGCCAAGTCTTCATGGTGTTCTATCATGATGCCTGCCATCACATGCTACAACAAAAATTATCTTCAAGAAGGTCTATAATCAATGAATCTATAGAAGTTTCTCCTTGGCACCTTGACAAATCCTCCCACCCTCCTTCATCAATATAACTCATTTGACCATTCTAATTGTATCATTTCTAATAAGGAAATTCATCTCCTCATTGGAAGGTAAAACTAAATCATTTTATATTGATCAATTTTATTCTTCTATTAATATCTTTCATCATTTTGTGCTTGCTCATCTATAATCTATATTCTAGGTTATATCCTTGTGTTACGCTTGTTAATAAGCCCTAAATGGGACACCATCATCTTTAGCCAATCTAAGTCCTCTTAATGATTTTAACCACCTATGGGAAAATCATTATTTTGACTTTTATTCCTAATTATGATCACCTTTGGGAAAATCAACATCCTTTTTAAATCAATGCATACAAGCATTTTTTCATTTGGATTAATCTCAACCACAAGTTAACTCCACATTTCTTATTATTTATTTTTGAGGGACCATCCATGAAAAAATGTGATGGCCATTCCCTCAAGTGGGCATCATCATAGGCTTCCCAAACACCATTTATAGCTTTGTTCTTCAACCATCATCTTCTTTTTGGCATATAGGCCATCTCTCATTATTTGAGAAGACATTGCATTGCCTATGGTTTATAACATATTCCTAAATAGGGGGAAACTGTAGATACCTAAATCTGGCCACCAATGACCTCGAATCAATATTTTGACCAATTTTCACCCAAAATGCACAATTTGGCCTAAAATCACTAAAACATGTTAAATGTTGTGAAACTAACATATTCAAGTGCCGATTTTGGTTAGGGTATCCATAAATGGGGTAATGTAGTTTATGGGCTACCTACATTTGATAAGATCATTCTAATTCAAAATACCAATTTTACACCTAGATGCTTTGGATTGCTATTACCTATCAAATCTCTTGCACAAGACACGTTCCTTTGTTATTTTCTATTGGTAACATCCTAAATGGGATAAGGGTTCAAATGCATCTGCCATTGACTTCCAATTCCAATCCAATCAAATTTTGGGCTAATAACAAGGCATTCTCATTAATTTGAGTAATTTTTGCACAAATTTCTTAATCATGCTTATGATCTAATTAATCCAAGTTAGATCCTAATAAGGAAATCCATGGAAACTTGTTAAATAATTTGTTTTGGAAATAAATATTGAATGTCTACATCATCAGGTGACCTCATTTCTTAGGAATACATCCCTAGGCCATAAATGCCACAAATATCAGGATTCATGCCTCCCATGCCTCATCAAATCCCTCCATTCCTCTTAGTTTCTCCTCTATCCCAAATATTGATGAGCCTATTTATCAATTTGAATTGAAAAATTGGGTTAATCCTTAGCCACATATCTTAATCCTGAGATGGATGTTTCAAATTGATTCTGATCAATCTTAAAAATCTATAAATAGAGAGGCCATGAACATCATTTTAAGCTATTTTGGTGTAAATTTATTGTGCTCAAATATCTTTAGGAACACATGATTATAAAAATTTATAATGTAGAATTGATTACGAAGCTTCATGCAACTAGTGTTACTATGCCGAATGGATCTCAAGCCAATCCAAGCCACAATCCAAAGGTGCCAAGGAGAGATGGAGGTAAACAAGCTTCCATTACCATGTACTTCATGATAACAAAGTTAAGCAAGCCACTACTATAAAGGAATGGAACATCAAAGGAAGGTGAAGGAATTATTGTTGATTTTCTTTACTTTTTAGTTGTGTTTATCATTTTTTTTTGTTAGTAAGCTCACCCTAGTAACTAGGCATGAAGATGTTCACTTAGTGTTTTTTTTTTTTTTTTTTCATTCAGTAACACCATACTAATCTCCTCTTCTTAGTCAAATTCCTAGTTCACACCTAGTTGTGAGCCAAGTTAAGATAAATAGAAAGTGATGTGATTTGAGCCAACCACTAGTCAATATATTGATGGATCATGTAAAAAATAAGTGTTATATCAAGCCATATATGTGATCTATAGTTTTCAAAGGTGAGCTTTAGCTTGTCCATGGCCTATAGGCCAAAGTAAAGGTAGATCATTATCAACTAACTAATGATGAGAAACAAGGAGAAGATCTGATTGAGATATTATTCATTTTTAATTATAAGGGAATAATCCATTTATTAAATAATTTATTGATAAAACATGAAAATATACAAATAAAATATCCCATGCCCCACTTAACATGTGGTCATGAGGTAATATCCATGCAAAAAATTAGGTATAACTAGGAGCTTCTCATTTATGAAACTATGGATGGGTGGTTTATTTGTGACAATATAATTGATAAGGGTGTGGAATATAACATCATGAAAAAATATGCATGGTGGAAGTTTAGGATTCCAATGCTAAAACCTTATCCCCATGTCATATTCATGGAAAACAAGAATTATGTGCAAATGCTAGGGATCCTAAATAGTGTCTTTGTTGATATAATGGGCATTGATTTCCATGCATAATTTTTGGTAATTGAGATCATTGAGGCCAAAAAATACCCACCATTACCTAGACACACATAATATTATGCTAATAATTCAAATATAAAGTTTAAAAAGTGTTTACTGAGATTTGAGAATGGTAATCAATGCAAAATCATTCTTTTGGATGGTGAGCAAGTCCTACCCTATGTGGAAAGTATGAATATTGATGACATCAACCAAGTTTAAAATACCAAAGTGTAACAATAGATCATATTTAATGAAATGAATAATTTATTTGTCTTGGGGGGATGGACAATCAATTTCTAACACTACTAATGTCTCATATGATCTATGGATGTATAAATCCTATGAAGTCACTAGTAAAAAATATGGCATGGTTAATATGGAACAAACACCCATAAAAATTTAAGGTACTCAATATTTCAAGCATAAATTCACATTTCATGCATAAATATATGGTTTCATACATTTAATAAAAAAAAGTGGGTTTTTGAATTGAGCAGAAATAAACTCATTGCACTTCCTTAGTATGCAATACATGAAGATGCTATGATTTGCCTTGGTGTCATGGAAGGACGTTTCTCAAAATATAATTATTATTTAATTTCATTAGCCTAAACCTAAGGAGTAATGTTAAATTATTGTGGGAAACACATAAGCCAAACCTCTCCACTTAGGTCAAGGTCAACGAGGTTATTTATGCTAGATTCAATCGCTATAAATCTATAATGGACTAAAACATTTTGGTATATATTCTAACCTAAGTAAAAATTATGTGTATGTGAGTCATTTTAGATGTTAGGTATGCCTTGTACCCATATTAATACATGGGTCCATGATTTTTATTGAACCTTTAAGACATGGGATCATGCACTGTATGTAATAAATGAGACACACTGATAAGATATAGATTAGAGGACACTAAGAAATAACTTATCTAGAATTTTTATTTCCCCACACCAAACTTATAGCTAGTTGAGAATTTTCACTTGATTTTACACGTGATCCTAAAGTATTATATTATTATGGAATAATGAATGTGGAAAGTTTATAGTGATAAGGGACTTTCACTTCCAAAATTATTCTAAGATGTTATTATCAATAGTTACTCCAATGAAGAGGTCAAGATGGCATGTAACTTTCACTTTTAAACACAAAAGTATAAATTTGTGAACCAATTAGATGATGTAACTCCTGATGAGAACCCAAATCACTTAAGGGTATAAAAATATTATGGGTAGCATAAGGTTGTGTATGCATAAAGTGATAATCAAAAATCATATAAAGATATGCTTAATACTACCAAAGTTAACACTAGGAATATAGAGGAATAAAGGATCACCATTATTGGTGATTACTGGATGGATGAAGAGTTGGATCACATTGAGTAGATGTTTAATGAATATCATCATATCTACCCATTAAAATATATGGATATGAGTGGCAAACACTCTTCTCTTTATAAGATGAATATCAATATAATTGAGGGTGCCATACTTGTGAATAAAAGTCAATAATAGATGAATCCAAGTATGCTCACCAAAGTAAAAGAATATATATAATATATTATATTACAAGTGTCATTTATCCCATATAAGAATATAAATGGTTTTACCCCATGGTAATAAGTATTAATATATATGAGCACATATTGATATGCATACATTTATGTTGCTCAATCTTGCATGTGTCATACATCCATTTCCTAATCTATTCACTGAAGATATTCTTGAATGTGTGGTGAGGTGCAAAATTTACACAATCACATATGGGGTTTTTGGTTACCACTAGGTTTAAATTAAGGGTGAGGATAAATAAAATACCACATTTATATATAAAAAGGGGATCCTTTTACCTATAATTTAATTCATTTGGGGTTTACTAATTCACCAACTATGTTTTTAACATAGTCATTATTTCCTTCAAATATTTCATCCATCAATTTCTCTAGGAATATATCTATGACTATACTATCTATGGACTAGTTAAGGACCACCATGAAAATTTACACCTAATGTTTGAATGATGCTGAAAATTGAAAATATCTCTAGACCTAAATAAATTTATTTTTAAAATACCCTTAGACACACCAATCTATTGCATAATAATCAAGGTAAGTATTTTATTTGATCCATCCAATATGGACATAATATTTAAATTGGATGTTTCATCTAGTCAGTGAGATGTGTGCACATTTTTAGGCATACTAGCTCATATCACAAAATCATTTGTAACTATTTCAATATCATTGTGCCTCTCTAAGAACTACTATGTAAATATGAACCCTTTATTTGAACTAAGCACTAGGATATGTCTTCAACATCCTAAGAAAAAAATTGACTAATTCACTAATATTCCCATTTATAAATTCAAGCACCATGTTTCATGTTCATGTGGATGCATCTAGTATGTTCATTGTTTAAATCATGGATCAACCTAATAATGAAAAGATCTACCACCCCATCTATTTTTCTAGTCCCAAGTTAACTTCAGATATGAAATTTTACATAACCAATGAGCATGAGGTACTCACTACGGTCTACGTGATTCAAATTTTTTATTAATACCTATTCATAACACTCTTTGTATTTTTCACTAAACATTAAAAACTCAAATATGTTGTGAATAAATCAGTGTTACTTGGAATAATACACCTTTGGATCATGTTATTTTAATCATTCTAATTCTTTATGGTAGGTAAGCTAGGAAAACAAAATTTAGATCATTTATCCAAAATCACATTAGGTGAAGATCCAAAAAAATAAAAAATGATATTCCTAACATGAAACTATAAAAAAATCAATGTGTGCTTGAGGAAATCATATAAATTTCCTATTTTCTCACTTATGGTGTTTACCCTACTAATATATCCACCAAAGCAAAAATACCACTAACAGTTCATGCCACCCCATATCAACACATTGGGGTTAAAATTATCAATATGGGACATGATTAAGTCCTCCATTAATGTTTTAAGTAACATTATTGAATCTATGTTATGAGGTGGGTATATTAATGAGTTGAAGGAGGTCATTACGCTAGTGAGGATACTAAACACAAGATCCTTTTTTATAACCTATGGTGGCCTACCTTGTCTCAATATGATCTAGACTATTACAAAAGGTGTAATGTGTGTTAATGTATCTGAAAACCTAATCAACATGATTAAATACCCTACTCATTATTACTTCACAAGATTCTTTTAAAAAATAGGCCATTGAGTTTTTTTGGCTAATCTCTCTCACCACATGAAGGACTGGTGCCCACTATATCATCATTACTATAGACTACCTCACGAGATAGTTTAAAGACACACTAATAAAAAAATATTAAATTAAAAATAGTAAAATTTTTCATATGGGAAATATCTCTAGTTGATATGAATGTACTTTGATATTAACAAGTGATTTGGAACACACTTCCTCAATAAAACCATGTACATCCTAATAGTAGAATTCATGATTACCCATCAAAATTCTACTCTATATCACCTTAAGTTAATGGGACTATTGATTCCTTTAATATAATATTTGGTATAAACCTAATAAATGTTTGTTTTATCAGTCGCAAGGACTATGATGATCATGTTTTTTATTCCTTTGGTATATCAAAAAACATACAAGTGTCTCAATAAATCCACACCTTATTAGTTAGTGTTTGGATTAAAATCAGTATTAGCAATGGAGTTCTTGATACCCTCCCTATTCATCTCACATGTGGGAAGGCCATATGATTAAGAGTCACTTCACATTTTCATGATTTTAATAAAACTAGATGAAACAAATGCCATTACATGGTGGAGCCAAATGATAATCACATTAATGGGAAAACCTTACACAAGGATGCACATGTTTTTCTATATGAATCTAAGTATTCTAAAAATATGGGTAAAATCCAAATCCATTATATGGTTCCAAACATTATCAACTATATCTTTAATATTAATTCATGCTAATTATCCATGCTATATGGTGAAATGTTTCTTAGGAATTTCAATTTAAATTTGCTCAATCTATATTACCTCTAACTGGTACCATGAGCCACTAAAAAATAATGCATATTTAATCACGTACTTTATCAATTTTTTATTCTATAGTGTAGGTTTTGTTTTTTTATATAAGTGTAAATTTTCATGTGCACATAGTAGTAATAAGTGTCAATCCTTCTAAGACTAGTTGGATGACTCAAACAAAGGATTTAATTGAAACACTTATGTCATATGTCTAAGTAATTATTGGAGAGTATTGTTTTAGCTCATTTAATAATTATATTCCTTTTATGTTTGTTACATCTACTTGGATGTTCAAATAAAAATAATATACTTTATTATAATATATTATTTGTTATACATGCTAGTGTATAATTTTGGTAATTACTCACTCATTCTAAAGTTGAGGTATATTTATGCTAACAAACCATACTAGACTACCATATGTCAAATTTAGTGTGGGGTGGTAGAAGACTCAAAATTTTATAAGGAATATATAGATGTATGATATAATTAGACTAAGTATCTACAAATGTGAGGTCTACAGGGAAAGGAGTGTGAATGAAGAATGAAGTACATGTTGCTCCCATGAATGTGGGAAGATAAGGTGTAGGATACATCAAAGGAGAAATTTTCATGATGACATCACTAGTATTAATTAGATTTTATAAAGGAAACTCTATCTATCTTACACTTGCATTTAATGTAAGCGTGTCTAAGAAATAATAATGGTAAGTTAATTTTATGAATTTATGAATTTCACCATTAAAATGGTTTAAACATTATTAGGAATTCTCAATTCAACACCATGATTAATTTTTAATAGTTTTAACTTATATGAATATTTGATACCTCATAGAGCATGAAACTAATGGGAAAAAACAAGTGAAATTAAAATAAGGTTGAGATAATTAAGGTGATATAATCATTAAATTTATACATGAATGATATTGTGAACCCATTACAAAGAAAACTTGGTTATAAGATGAGAGGTAAAGTTAAATTAGAATAATTTAAAGGTTTTAGGAAGAAAAACCCAACATTTTCAAACTATAAATTTAAGAGTAAAATAAAATTTAAGGGGTTTTATAAGGTTAACAACCCCAAATTTTAATAGAGTTTGTTCAAACCTAAAGTGAAGCTAAAATTAAATACTATTATAAAAAAGGCACCATGAGCATTAAGAAGCCATAAGTGCATATGCATTAAAGAGCTAGCAGAGTTTGAAATATTGATGATTAAGGAAATGATCAAGGAAGATTTGGAATGGAGGATTGAAGAGGCACCATCTCAAGTAGTACAAATAAAATACTTAGAGACTTGAATGCATGGAGAGAAGTTGGAATTGAAGATAGTGTAATTAAATATTGGGGATTATAATCATAGAGGAGGAAGTATTTAAGGTTTACATGGTTGAAATAATAAATATAAATATAGACAATGTTATCTTTTTTAATGTCATATCTAGATAAAATGTAGATAAAATAGGGGTGATCTAATTTTTTGATTTACCCTATTTTGATAAGCCTTTTGCTTTGGTGTGATTCCTATTATCATGTGTATGAGAAATTTTTTACTTTATTGGTCATATAATAACTATTTTTGTGTCACACATCAATAATTGTACTTATTTGTCATGTTCTATTTAAGATATTAAAGTTTTATTGGATAATACTATAGAGGTAGAATTGGTCACACAACTTTTGAATTAAAAGAATGAAAAGTTTAATTTTTATATTGAGAATATTGAAGAGAGTAAAACTAAGGGAGTCTCATGATTGGTAAGTATAAAGTTGAATAAAGTAGGAACATGGGTATATATTAAAAACAATTTATTTGCATCATGAATAGGATGGATGAGGGCACCCTCTTCAATATCTCCAAATTAATTACTGACTCCATCATTGAAAGCATATAAAAAATCCAATCCATAGGAGAAATACTTATATGGGGTGGTATTATAATTTTTTTAGTAATTTTTTATATCATAATCCATGATGGATATTATGACAACATTTGTTCCTTCAATATTTCATACAAATCACCTACTATTAGCTGCCATAAACACTTATGCCTTATAATTTATATCAAAAAATAAAAAATTGAGATGGAGGGAGGGTAAAAGAATATAGTAGAGGAATTGAAGAATATGTGTCATATTCTAAAATCACCATCATAGGTTGGAAAATGCTATCATAATTATTCATTAATGCAATAAAACTCCTTAGAAAAAATTATCATTGATGAGTGTAACATGTCGAGATGGATTAGATTTCCATATGGATAATTATCATGCTATTTTTTAAACAAGGTTGTGATAATATCCAATTCATGAAAGATAGAGTTAAATGTTACTATTGGCCATTTTTGGCCCACATACTAAACTAGCCTAAATACAGTGTATTTTCTTGAGGATCAAGTGTGGATCAAGGATTGGACAAGATTTTTGAGTGATTTAATGGACCAAAGGTATCTTACAGAGTTTAAGGGTTTTGAAAACACTTTGAGCTTGATTAAAGGTGTATCTTGCCAATTTCTAAGGGGAAGGTAAGAAGTTACAAAGAGACCCTATGGGATGTAAAAATTGATTGAGTTAAGTATGTAAATTCAAGGAATCCATTTGGTTCTTCATTATGATCATCTAGGCATCTTGGGTCTAGTGGTGGAAATGTCTAGTGGGAAGTTTGTTGATGCTATATATCACATGTGTGGATGAGTCTAAGAAAAGTAGTCACATGTTTTTGTTCACTTTTGTGCCAAGTTTATATGCACCAATTTTTAAGTCCTTCACCAAGGTGCATTAAAATTTATGGAGATCCAAAGTTAGCCTCTCAACCAAATTATATTATTTTCCATACTTACCCATTTTCAAATAAGTTTAATCAAATCCAAATGAGAATCTTGAAAAGACCATATCTCACACATGTAGTAGTTACAAGGGAAAATGGTCACATAGGTTTGTTCATCTTGGTCCCTAGTTATTATGCACCAAGTCCTAGGTCCCCCACCAAAGTTAAAATGAAGTTATGCACATGAAAAGTTGGATCTTCATTCATATTTTTTTAAGTTTCCCATACTTAGCTAAATGATCTCAACCATCACTAGGATGTCACAATGGAGAAGATATGGACCAACCATCTTGAGCATTGAATATTTTTGCTTTGAAATCTCCTAGTGATAATAGATCAAATGGGTTTGTCATTTCTAACATTAAAAACATATCCTAAAAGTTTGAGGCCTCCATGACTTTTTCTCTTCAAGTTATAAGCCTTTAAAAATAGACCTAAAATTTAAGACATTCATGCTAACATCAAATCAAAGCTCAGGCAAAAAATATATTTGTGCTTAAATTTTATGGTCTATGAGATGTCATTCTCATTTTACAAGATGACAAATGATGATCGATAGAACAACAAATTTAAATATAGATCGAGACAAATATTATTGATCTTAAATTTAATGATCATGCAACCATCCATGATAGTCACATGAATGTCAATTAACAAGCGTGAGGATGTCAATTTTAAATTCATAAACTATCCATTAACTTTCAAATGGTGGGTCCTAAAAAATCAATGGTTGGTGCTTGATCGAGCATCAAGATCTAATGGCAAGTGGTGTCTAAGAGTTAATGAATCTTAAGGATGAATGTGTGCATGCCAAGTTTCAAAGAAAAATTCCATCGGTAAAAGATCGATGATTTATAAGCCTTTGTATATATTCAAATTGATGGAGTAAGTTGAGTCAATATGTTAATGAGTCAAGATGGATTTCGACCACCAATAAAAATAAAGATGAGCCAAGGATTCTCAATGGAGGTTGAGAAGTTATTTTTGACCATGAACATAGGGTAAGTTATTCTCGATGCCATTAGAGATGGTTCAAATGTCATGGAGTGGTCTAAATAATGTAGTAGGATATAAATAATACTAAGGGACCACCATTAGAGGTAATTTTTATCTTTGGTTTAATAGGTTAGAGATTATAGGGTTCATGTTTGAGATTAGTTCATTGAGTTAAATAAGGATCCATGTATATTTAATTCTTGACTCCTGTAAAAAAAGTGAGGTCTAAAAGTTGATATATTGTTTATAGGTCTATTTTAATATAAATAACTATAGGAAAGATAATGTCTTTAGATTGATTTTCCATCTATAGGTGGGACCTATAATCCAAATATGAAAGTAGATGTAGATAGGTGACTAATGGAAAGGGTTTTTATCCTTCAACATGGTCATCATCTTGACAAGTAGCCACCTAAAAATCATGAATCCATGATCACAAGGTTTTGAACTCAAGTGAGAGATAGTATGATGGATCAAAGAAAAGGTCTAGTGATGGGAACTATACTCAGAAGTATTAAATGCATCCTCAAACCTTTGGGAACTTTTTCACAAACAAGTCATGGGCAGTGTCTTAATTGATCAAAGAAGTAGAAAGGTTTTCATTAGTTAAAATGTAAAGGTGGTGGCTGATGTTCAATTAATGACCTAGGATAGTGTTATTTTTCTAATAGCATGCTCACACATCCTTTCTTTCTATCTCTCTTCTCCTATATATTTTAGTCTCATTTCTATTAAGGGGGCTCTCGAATTTTAGAAATTAGCATTTTATTTTATGAGACAAATATACTCATCAAGACTCTTAAAAAAGTGTGCTCATTTGATAAGGTTAAACCATATCAAAATATTATGATAAATACTTTTTGAAGTAATAGGATCAAATCTTTGACTATATCTTATGTTTAATCAATGTTTAGCATGCTTGTGTATGGTAAATTTTTAAAGAAGGTTCATCCTATTTTGTTTTCCTTCTTCTTGCCTCTTTGAAGGTGTTTTCAAGATAATTTAGAGGTCTAGATTATTATTTTATTTGGAACCTCTTCCTTAAAATATTTATGCAATTGGTGAGATTATGAAATTGAGTAAGAGATTATGAAATTGAGTAAGCCATAATTGTCTTTTGCTAATCTAATGTGTGTTCAATCTTGTATGTATGACCATTTAACTTTGGTGCATCACCATTTTATCCTTCTTATAAATCATGATTATCTTTCTAACCCTTTTCCCTATGAAGCATTAGTATTAGGTAATCATTAAGAGGAAGCTGGCCTTTTCTAGAGGTTCAACCCCAACATAGGTTACACATAGCTAGGGGTTATCCCAATATTATAGCTTAGTTGGAGAGATCTTTAAGAACCATCTCTTTTTGCAAATTAAACCTATAAAAATTTATAGCCTGCTCACTAGGACCCACTTATTTTAAAAGGAAGATTGATTAAATTCAATATTGGTTTGATAAAATTTACAATAGTTTAGCTCCCAAGTAATAACATCTACCAACTCCAAAAGGAAGAATAAACACTATGATGTATAACATTAGCTTCATCTCATGCCAAAGGCAAAAAAAAAGGTTAGCTTTAAGAGGTATTCCTTTTGATTTTTTTGAACTACCTTTAAATTCATCAAAAATATTATGGTTTGTCAATACTCACCCATTTCAGGGAACTTTTTCTCTTAGGTCATTTCCAAATCCTAAACATATAAGAAGCCCTTTATTAACCCCTTACATAGATATGGAATTCCATAGAGATTTTAATGGCTAGAGCCCTTAATGGCTAGAGCCCTCTAGCCCTTGCTCACTATGATCTTATCCTATTTATAACCCTTAAAAGTTTTCCCTATTACACTAGAGACAAATCTATAACACCCTCTGAATACTTCATGGATATATCAAACTTTTTAAATATACATAACATCAATAAGGAGAATATAGCTATTAGGTTGTTAGCTACTTATTTCAAAGGAAAGGCCCTAGATTGGTATATCGGTCTTGTTGCTATCTCCATTCAAACATGGGATGAATTATGAGAATCCTTATGTAAAATTTGGAGGACAAAAGTGACCATTTGTCACCTATAGATCAATTAAATACCATTAGGAGATCTCCTCATGAAGTCATGAAAGACCTCAACATAAGGTTCTAAAAAACATGGGATAAAATCCTAGTCATAATTAGACCAACCCATAACTTTTCTTTACTATATTATTTAAAGGATTTAAATAGTGACATAGTAGTGATGGTCTAATCTATGTGAGTAAATATACTTCTATATGGATATGAGGTGGCCATTAAGGTAGAAAATTATCTGGTTCAAGATGGAAAAACTATACCCAAATCACTAATTCCCTTATTTCCTAAAATTAGACCACCTCCTATTATTATCCCTCCATTGGATGTCATTTTTCTTACACCAAAAATTGATACGATCCCTACACCAAATAAAGAGAAATTTTATACTAGTGGATCTAGTGATTCACTAGAGAAAAATAACTTTCAAGAGCTCAAAAGCATGTTTTAATCCTTGGGGAATGAGCTAGTAGATGTTAAAAGGTAATAGGATTTCAACAAGCCTTATCAAATTTTATATCAGCCTCATCAGCAACCCTTTCAAGCAAATAAGCCTCCATATAAGGGGAACTACCAAGGTCAAAATAAAGGAGAAGCTTAACATGGCTACAATATGAATAATAGATACAATCTTAATGTTTCTAGTAATTCTAAATCCTTGGTCCCAGTTCAAAATAATATGGATAAATAAGTAAAGGGTACCATGCCTTGGAACTAGTCCTTTGGTCAACATACTATCTCAAATATTGACATTAATCATGCCTTCAATAATCAATGGCAATAAGATACTAATTTTGGATGCAACCAAGCTCTCATGGCCCAAAATGCATAGGTACATATGATGACCAAATTAGAGGAACCTCCATAAGGTCAAGGTTCTAATCAAGGACTAAATCATTTAGATGCTACAATGATGAATTGTGAACAAGAGGAGTGCTACACATCCAACCATTAGGCCAATTTTAGTTAGGTTTTTTTTCTATTAGTAGTAAACACAATATTTAAAAGAAGGAATATAAATGGTAACCAATAAGTAGTCAAAGAGTTTCCCACCATTACTCCTTCATTGACAAAGCCTAGTGAATGTTATACCACTCCAAAGGTTATAGTACCTCTAAAATAATTAGATCCAAAGGAATATTTTTTTCCCCAAGGCTCAAAAGTTCAATAAACAACAATGGTGGCTCCCAAATCACAAGCAAAGGTTGGTGGTTCACCCATCAGTATTTTTGAACAAATGAAAAATTCATGTGTGAGTTTGCCCATGTGGGTTATACTCTCCATACCTAGCTAGGTAGACATCATTTAGGAAAGACTGTCAAAGATCAATGTTGTAGACAAGCCACCAATTAAGGTTAATGAAGTTCTCACCAATGCAACCAAAGGGCCAAACAAAGGGTAATCAAGTAAAATCAACAAGCCTCCCCCTTATATATTTCACTAATCATTGGCAACTCTTTGGTGCATAATTGTTTAGTGGACAGTGGGTCTAGTACCTTAGTGATACCAAAGTCCATAGATGATCATCTTGGTTTGAATTATGAGCCATAGGTCAAAGAAGTGTTACAACTTGATGGTTCTTCTCCTAATCCATCTGGCATAATCAATGATCTCAATATGACCTTGCAAGGTTGTCCTAGTGTTTCAGTGGTTTAGGATGTATTTATCTTTGATGTGACTCCTCTCTTTACATTGTGTTTATCCATAGAGTTCACAATGAAGATAGGAGGCTATATTTTAGTAGACTAGTCCTATATAGAATTTAGGACAAGGTCTGGGACCAAAGTGTCAATAAAAGCTAAGCTCATTACACAATTCCATATAAATCCCTATGGACTAGATAATGTCAACATTAGTTGCACCGTCATTGATGAGGATGAATTTGTAATGGGATAGCATTTAAAAAACAATCTATAAGAGGTACCATACATGTTCCTAGATGAGTTATGGAATGACAACCACTTGTGGACCCCTTAGAAGATGTTAAAGAAAGGGACTTTGGTGTCTTCTGTTTGCATGAAGAAAACTAGCCTATGCCGTCCCTCATGAGGCCTCAAGATCTTAGTGGTCTATGAAACTTTTTATTTGATGGATCAAAGAAAAAGCACAAGGTTGATGAAGGTGTCATGTTAATATCCCCTTAAAATGATAAGTACTTATCTTCATATATGCTCCAATTTTAGTTGCTCTTATAATGTAGCAGAATATGAGGGCCTCATCCATGGCCTTCAATATGAAAATAAGAGAAGGATCAAGTAGTTTCAGGTATATGAGGATAGTGAATTAGTTATACACTAGATCAAAGGTAAAAATTTCACTAAGAGACCTTTAATTAAGTCGTAAAAACATAGAGTATGGGACCTCATTGAAGACTTTGAAGCTTTCAACATCCAATCAATACTGAGAGACCAAAATCAACATGCTAACAGACTAACAACTATGGGGGATCATTTTGACATCCCTAATGAATTTGAAAGGACCAATGTTCAACCATATGTCAAAGTGGTAATAATACCATCAATTCTAGATAATGAAGATCACTAGTAGGTCTTTGAAAATGACAAATAGATTGCATGATTCTTATAGTAAGAATTAGAGTTCTACTCCCTCAACCAAAAAGAATGTAGCATTAGTATGGGGAGAAAATTGTTCAATTAAGGTCAAATAAGCTTCTTAAATGGTTAGTCACCCTAGAAAGCCTATTTCATGAAGGGGACCATATGAGGAAAGATAAATTCGTAATGTCAACTAATGAAGAGAACTATGAAAGAGTTAGTATCTTTGAAGACAAGCTCCTCAAACTTGGAAAGGTATGCACTAAAGCTAAAAAACATGCTTTCATGGAGCTTTGTAAGAAATATGTAGACATATTTGTTTGGAAATATAGTGGCCTATATGGATTTGATACTAATGTATCCCAACACATAATATAGATAGAGGATAATGCCAATCCTATCAGGTAGAAGCATATAACCATAAATCCTAAGATTGAAGATCTCATGAGAAAATAATTGACCAAGATTGAAGAGCTAAGTATTTTTTTGGTCAGATAAAGGTAAGGTAACTTTTGAAGCCATCAAACAAGCCATTACACAAGTGACCTCACTCTTGAATCCTAATTTCTCAAATGATTTCATCTTGTACACCTTTGATAACATTGATAACATATCAGCTATGTTGATGCAAAATAATAATGAAGCAATGGAGAAACCAATTGTACTTTTTAGTCAAGGGCTAAAAGGATATGAGGTGAGTTACAATTTCATTGAGAATCAAGTTATTTTATCCTTGATAAGCCTCAATAAGTTAAATCCCATGTTCTCCAACAACAGGATCCATCTTATGGTGTCTCATCCTGGAGTTAGGGATTTCCTCCTTAACAAAGATTTGAATTAGAAGAGAGTAGGATAGATCATAAAATTCATGGAATATGACATAGATATCAAGGTTACCAAGTTGGTTAGGGGAAAGGTCTAGTTTGAACACATGGTCAATGACCTCCAAGAAAACAAGGAGGTTATTTCAGTAACCTAAGATAACTCATATGCAGGTGCACCTCTACCTAAAAAGAGCTAGCTTCAAGATATGGCTCACTTTTTGACAATAATAGAATCCCACCAAGGTTTAGATAGAGCCAAAAGAAGGTATTTTAGTATTCAATCATACCTAATTCATTAGTTTATGGTGTTATTTTTAGAAAGAACCTTAATGGGGTACTCTTTAGATGCATAAATGATGACCAAGTGACCAAACTTTTGGAGCAGTTCTATGATGGACCTATAGGAGGTCATTTCTCACCAAAAACCACCACAATAAAGGTAATTAGGTCTAGTTATTACTATCCTAATCTTTTCAATGATGATCATACATGGATTATAAGATGTAAAAAGTGAGCCCTCTCTACAAGAAAGCAAAAACTAATAGTCCTTCCACTCAACCATATTCAAGTGGAGCAACCATTCATGTAATGGGGGTTAGACTTCATAGG
The DNA here is from genome assembly GCA_037957365.1 of Torreya grandis. Classification (NCBI taxonomy): domain Eukaryota; kingdom Viridiplantae; phylum Streptophyta; class Pinopsida; order Cupressales; family Taxaceae; genus Torreya; species Torreya grandis. The sequence goes on from JARHVA010001889.1 coordinate 450,400, forward strand.
GATGATCAATCCACCATCAAGCATTGGGCATAAATGGATGCTCATTGTAACTGACTATTTCAATAGGTGGGTGGAAGCCATTGCTTGGGAGGAGGATAGTGAAGGTACAATCTTAGATTTCTATGATAGCCTTGAAATTAGGTTTGGCATTCTAGCTACCATAATTAATGATAATGGATTGGTATTTCTTGGTATGAAGATAAGTGAGTAGGATCTCAAGTTGGGCATCTATATCAAAACCTCTTATAACTAATATCCTCAAGGAAATGGAATAGCAAAGTCCACAAATAAGAATTTACTTAGGATCATTAGAAGGACCACAAAAGAGAATCAGAAACATGGCATACCAAGCTAAAGAGAGCCTTGTGGGTTGAAAGGGTGACTCCTAAAACTACCATTGGTAATTCTCCATATGTTCTTGTGTATGGAAGGGAATCCAAATTTCCTATATCCATTGAGATAACTACATTTGAATTATCCCATCAACTTGAGTTGATGGAGGATGAGCCCATAACTTTGAGGATGGTATAACTCATGGATCTAAAAGAAACTAAGGACCTTGCTATGAAAACATTGGAATACCATAAAGCTCAATTCAAAAGGGAATTTAACATAAGAGCTATTGTAATTACTTTTAAGGAAGGATACCTAGTCCTTAAATGGGACTCAAATAAGGCCAAACTAGGCAACCATACCATGTTTGATATCTTGTGGAGTGGTGCTTATTTGATCCATGGGTGGAAGAAACATAATGATTTTTAGCTTACCCAGATAAATGGAGAGGTATTACCCATCCTAGTCAATGGAATTCATTTTAAGCCTTGTTATTGAATAACATTACATCAATTATAACATATTTTACATAGTAGAATATCTTTATGTTTTCCTCTATTTGCCTTGTGCACTTTTCTTTTCTATTCTCAGTCATTTTGTTGTGTTTTATTTATTTTAATCCTTGTTTCTTCAAGAGAGGTTTAGCACATTTATAAAATATAATTACTCCATGCCCAATGTATTGGATGAGATAAATGGTTTGGGTTCTCAAAGCATAGTAGGCATGCTTCCATGAGTCATCAAAGATGTTAGCCATTTTTGGCTCATATACAAAACTTGCCTAAATGTAGTTTATTTTTTTGACGATCAAGTGTGGAGAAAGGATTGGATATTATTTATGGATGATTTAATAAACCAAAGGGATTGTATAAAATTTATGGGTTTTGAAAAAAATTGATATTGCTTAAAGGTGTATCTTACCAATTTCTAAGGGGCATGTCAGAAGTTGCAAAGAGATCCTATGGGTTGTCAAAAGTGATTGGGTTAAGTATGGAAATTCAAGTAATCCATATGTTTATTAATTATGTTCATCTATTAATCTTGGGTCTAGTGGAGAAAATGTCAAGTATGTAGTTTGATGATGTTATATCTCACATGTGTGGATGAGTCAATAAAAATTGGTCATATGGGTTTGTTCACTTTTGTGCCAAGTATATATGCACCAAGTTTCAAGTCCACTACCAAGGCATGTCAAATTTTATTTAGATCTAAAGTTAGAATATTATCCAAATCCTACTATTTTTCCATACTTGGCCATTTTCAAAGAAGTTTAATCAGAGTCAAATGAGAATCTTGTCAAGACCATATCTCACATATGCAATAGTTTCAGGGGAAAATGGTCATATAGGTTTTCCCATATTAGTCCATAGTTGATATGTTTCAAGTCCTCGGTCCTTTATTGAAGTGAAAATGAAGTTATGCTAGTGCAAAATTGACTCTTCAGTTAGATTTCACTAAGTTTCCCATGCTTAGCCAAATGAATTTAACCATCTTTAGGATGTCACAATGGAGTAGATATGGACCAACCATATTGATTATTAAATATCTTTGCTTCAAAATCTTATATGGCCATAGTATCAAATGGGTTTATCCTTTTTGACCTTAATAACATCTCCTAAAATTTTGAGGCCTTCATGAATTTTGATCTACAAGTTATAAACCTTAAAAATTGTATTTGTAACTTAAAATGTTCATGTTGATTTCAAATTAAAAATTAGGCAAACAACTATTTGTGATTAAATTTTATGGTTTATGAGACATCATTCTCATTTAGGATGATGATAAATAATGATTGGTGGGATGTCAATTTAAAGATAGAGCAAAATAAATCCTATTGAGCTTAAATTTAATGGTCGTATGGCCATCTATGATGGTCACATGAACATCATTTATTGTTAGAAAGGATGCCAATTTTAAGGTTATGAACTAGCATTGTATTTCAAATGGTGGGTCCTAATGGATCAATGGTTCGCATTTGATCAAGCATCTAGATCTAATAGTGAGTGGTGGTAAAAAATTCAACAAATCTTAAGGGTGAATGTGTGCATGATAAGTGTTAAAGATGCATGTAATGGGTAGAAGACTAATTATCCATGGTCCTTTATACAAATTAAAATCAATGGAGTGAGTTGAGTCAAAATTTCAATTATTTGATTCATATTTTTAAAACCAATCAGATTAAAGATGAGCTAAGGATTATTGATAGAGGTTGAGAATATATTTTTGACCATGGACACATAGTTTTATAGGATTTTCTTGATGCCATTAGAGATAGATCAAATGCTACAAAATGATCTAATTAATGTAATAGGGTATAAAGAATACTAAGGGACCACCATTAGAGCTAATATTTAACTTTGGTTTAATAATGTATAACTTATAGGGTTCATTCTTGAGATTGGTTTATCTAGTTAAAGAAGGATCCATGTATAATTAATTTTTGACTCCTATATATATAAAGTGGGATCAGAAGGTAATATATGGTCTATAGGTCAATTTTAATATAGATAAATATAGGAAAACCAATGTCCTTAAATTATTTTTCCATCTATAGGTGGGACCTATGATCCATCTATGAAAATGGAAGTAGATAGGTGACTAATGTAAAGGGTTTTCATCCTTCAACATGGCCATCATCTTGACAAACAACCATCTAAAAATCATGAAGCCATGATTTGGTTAGATACATGATCATTAGTTTTTGACCTTAAGTGAGATGACATGAAGGATCAAAGAAAAGGTCTAGTGATGGGAACTGTAGCTAGGATCACTCAATGTGTCCTCAAACCTTTAGGAACTTTCTCACTCAAACAATCCATAGAAAGTGTCATAATTGATCAAAGAAGTGGCAAGGTTTTCATTGGTTAAAACATAAAGGTGGTGGCTTAGGTTTAATTAATGACATAGGAAAAATGTTCTTTTTTATAACATGCTTGTACATCCTTTGTTTCTATCTCTCTTCTCTTATATATCCTAGTCTCATTCACATTGAGGGGGCTCTCATATTTTAGAATTTAGCATTTTCTTTTTTGAGACAAGGATACTAATTGAGAATATTGAAAACATGTGCTCTTTTGATAAGGTTAACACCTATCAAAATATTGTAAGAACTACCTTTTGAATTAATAATATCAATTATTTGCATGTCTCTTATCTTTAATCAGTGTTTAACATCTTTATGTATAGTAAATTTATGAAGGATATTCTTCCTAGTTTGTTATCCTTATACTTACCTCTTTGAAGGTCTTTTAAAGATAACTTGCAAGTCTAGATTAGTGTTCTATTTAAAACCTCTTCCATGAAATATTTATGAAATTGGTGAGATTGTGAGATTGAGTAAGCCATAGTTATATTTTTATAATCCATTATGTGTTCAAGACTGTATGAGTGACCATTTAAATTTGGTACATCACCATTTTAGCCTTCTTAGGAACCTTTATTCTCTTTCTAACCATTTTCTTGGTAGTATTATTTTCATTTATGTCTAAAGGGACACTATGGATGTCATTGATGTCAAAAGGATCAGGTAGGATTGATGGAGAGAAGAGCATGTTTCATAGTTTCACTATGCAAAGTTGTCATGATTTTATAGAGACCATTTAAGGATTTTTAAAGTCAAATAGATAGAAGATCCATTATGGTTTTTTTATATACATTCTATATATTTGGTCTGTATGTTCAAAGGAGAGAAAATAAGCTCATAATTGATTTATTTAGCTCTCAGACTAGATAGGATTTCACAATAAAATCATAAGGGTTTGTCCATGGCATCAACAAGAAAATTTATATTTTAATGTTGACTTGGTATAGCCAAAAACTAGTAACTTCAGTTATAATTTAAGTCCATATCATCGTAAAAAAAACTAGCCCTTCGACCTAGTAATTATTGGATCTACCCAATGATCAAAGGACTTTATATTTTCCTAAGTCTAAGACTTAATATATGTCCCAGCTTGATCAACAATCTGCACTTCATTGTATGCAAACATTCCAATAGAGCAAAGCAAAGTCAAATTATCAAAGGCTCCTCTAAGTAAATGTATTAGTGATAAGTGTGACATTCATAGAGCTTTTCAGATAGAGACCCAATGAGAGTAAGTTTGTTAGAGTTAATGTTTGAACTAGTTAGAAGTTTAATAGTTTACACTTAATTGAACATTGGAGATCCAATAAAGTGCAATTAACTCAAAGTATCAAAATTCCCTCTAAGTGAACACACTAATGCCAAGTGTCATAAGCACATGAGTCTATCAGATAAAGGACTCATGAGATTAATCATATCAAATACAAATATCAAGATTGTCATTATATTTGATGGTGTGTAGGTGATCATGCAAACGAGATCCAATAGAGCAAATGGACTAAAATGTTATAAAGTGATTGATGTTTATCGACATAGTGGCAAGTTAAAGAATGAGTAGGTTTGATAATATCAATGGAGTGAAAGTGATCCAAAAATGCAAAAAATAATGAGATGAGGTCAAAGTGTTGAATTTTAATGACCAAGTCAAGGTAAAGGTCATGAATCTTTGGAGATTGAACAACATGCAGAAGATATGATCTAGAAATTGATGGATGTATTTTAAAGAGTAGAAAATTAAAGTTCTACAACATCAAATATTTGACAGAGTGAGAGAGCTTAGAGATGATGTGAAAAAAGAGATCAAAGGCCAGTATATATATTATTTAAATTCCAATGGTCAAGTGGAGAAAAGTGTAGGAACATGCTAGTAAGCCATGAATAATGTCATAGACAATGAGATTGATTGATCCAATTGATCAAATCTACATTAAAGCACCTATGCATAAAAAATTAAGTCTAATAAATATTATATATAGTAAAAATCCCTTTAATTATGGTGTGATGTATAGAATTAATATGCGGGAAACTTATAGCTCAAGTAATAATGAACTAAATTTTAGAATTAGCATGATGTCTTATAGTTTGAGTGAAAACACATAGAAGAGGCAAATCATAGATACTTTGTTTATATATGTGATATCTAGGATAAGGAATATATTTATGGAGGCATTAAAATTGTGTTAAATAGAAAATATATACATAGAGAACTAGAGGGTAGAGAGGAAAAGTAGAGGTTATAGAGAGAGAGATGAAGTGTGTCAAATAGATACATATACAAACACATAAAGAGAGGGGTAGAGAGGAATAAAGGCACATAGAGATAATGTGAATAAAATGAGCAGTTATAGATTAGAATTATAATAAAGAGAATAGATTTGGATTCATTTATGAATTTATTTTGTATTATAGAGTTGTAGCTCCATAGATCTAATTGGTTGGTGCCATTAGATTATCTAAGTTAATAATTAGTTAGGGGATTAGTGTCTCTATAGGGTTGGAGGGCTTAAACATTGTAACCAATGAGGTTAAGCTAAGTTGATGCTTATTTAGGGAATTAGTGCTTCCTTAGAGTTGGTGATCTTAAACTAGGGGATTAGTATCTCCTTAAGGTTGGTTCCCTTAAATGTTACCAGTGAGGCTTGTAGCTAGTGTGTCTTGTAACCAGTGAGGTTTTTCCAAGTGAGGCATTGAATATGAGGTTTGATTAGAATAGTATATTCTAGAAGCTATTCTCAATCTGGTTTTTACCTTTGGTTTTTCCACATATAAATTTGGTATCATGTATATTTATGTGTTTGTGATATCTACATTTATCTTTTAATCTACATATGATTTTGAATTTGCTTTAAAAGGAATAAAGGACTAGTTTTAGTTGATATATTGATTCAACCCCCCTCTAATTAGATAGTTGTGTTTCAATAATAGTTGTGTTTCAATAATTGATTTATTTAGCTCTCAAACTGGAGAGGGTTTGATATTAAAATCCTAAGGGTTTAGCCATGGCATCAAAAATCAAAGTTCTATTTTAATGTTGACTTGGTATAATTGGGAACTTAAGTCCATATCATCATTAAGAAACCATCCCCTCCATCTAGCAATTACCAGCTCTAAGAAATGATCAAAGGAATTTATATTTTCATAAGTCTAAGACTTAATATATGTCCCAGCTTGATCAATGGCCCATGCTTCATCATACGTAAATGATCTAATGAAGTGAAGCAAAGTCAAATTGTGCAAGGTTCCTCTAAGTAAACACTCTAGTGATAAGTGTTGCATTCACATATCTTGTTAGATAGAGACATAATGAGCATAAGCTTATTATAGTTAATGTTGGAGCTAGTTGGAAGATCAATGGTTCACATTTAATAAAACATTGGAGATCCAATAGAGCATGATGAAGTCAAAGTTTTAAACTTCCCTTTGAGTGAATGCCTTAATGCCAAGTGTCATAGGCACATGAGTCTATCAAATAGAGGACTAATAAGATTTAGCCTATCAATGAAAAATATTGAGCTTTCTAGAAGATCTGATGGTGCATGAGTATTCATGTAAAGGAGGTCCAATGGAGGAAATGGACTCAAATGCTAAAAAGTGTTCTATGTTTATCGTCATAGTGGCAAGTTAAAGATCGAGTAGGTTTGAGAATATCAATGGAGTGAAAGTGTTCCAAATATGTAGGAAGCAATGAGATGAGGTCAAAATTTCAAAATTTAATGACCAATTCAAGGTAAAGGTCATGCATATTTGGATATGGAATGACATGTAAAAAATAGGATCTAGAGATCGATGGACGTATTTTAAAGAGTGTAACATTAAAGCTTTGTAATGTATAGAGATCCAATAGAGTGAGATAACTTAGATATGCTATGAAGAAAGATATCAATGGGTAGTATTTAAAGATTTTTAATCCCAATGGTCAAGTGGAGAAACATAAAAGAACATGAGATTAATCCATGAATCATGACATAGATAATAAGATTGATTGATCCAACTAATCAAATCTACATTAAATATCTTGTGCATCAAAACCTAATTCAAATAGATGTTATAGATAGTAAATAGACCTATAATTATGACATGATGCATGGAATCAAGATGTGGGAAACTTACATCTCAATTAATAATGAACTAAATTATAAAATTAGCATGATTTGTTACATTCTGAGTGTGAACACATAGAAGAAGCAAACCCTAGATCATTTATTTATATATATAATATCTAGGATAAAGGAAATGTTGTTAGATCCATTTCAATTATGTGAAATATAAAATATATAGACACAAAACTAGAGGGTAGAGAGGAAAATAAGAGGCTACAAAGAGAGAGAGAGATGAAGTGTGTCAAATAAATACATATACATACATAGAGAGGGGCAGAGAGGAAGAAAGCTACACAAATATAATGTGAAACAACTGAGTAGTTACATAATACACATGTAAAAAAGAGAATAGATTTGGATTAATTTACAAATATATTTTGTATTTTGAAGTTATAGCTCCATATATCTAATTGGTTGGCTCCATCAGATTAGTTGATTTGGTGCTCAGTTAGGGGATTAGTGTCTCTTTAGGGTTGGTCCCCTTAAACATTCTAAGTAGTGAGGTTAAGTGAAGTTGGTGCTCAGTTAAGGAATTATTGCTTCTTTAGAGTTGGTGATCTTAAATTAGGGGATTGGTTTCTCCTTAGGATTGGTACCCTTAAATGTTTCCAGTGAAGCTTGTAACTAGTGAGGTTTTTCCAAGTGAGGCATTGAATGTGAGGCTAGATTAGAATAGTATATTCTTGTAGCTATTCTCATCATGGTTTTTCCCTTTGGGTTTTCCATGTATAAATATGGTATTATTTGTATTTATGTGTATGTGATCTCTACATTTATCTTTTAATTTGTACATGCTTTTGAATTTAATTTAAAAGGATTAAAGGACTAGTTTTAGTTGATCTATTGATTCATCCCATTCTCAGTAGATAATTGTGTTCCAACACCTTTTCCCTATGAAACATTAGTATTAGGTGAGAATCAAGAGGAATCCATCCTTTTTCAGAGGTTCAGCCCCTAGATATGTTACCCATAGCTGATGGTTATCCAAATATTATATCTTAGTCGGAGAGATCCTAAATAACCCTCTCCAAGGGTGCAAATTAAGCCTATAACAGTTAATTTTTTCTCAAATTTAGGGAAACCTATAAATATATAGATCACCTTAAGTGATAAAAAAATATGCAAAATTAGGAATAATAATACTAAAAATATTAAACATTCATTGATTTGAAACTTGTTAAATCTACAAAAATACTAAATAATGGAAGTTTAATATAAAACTGTAACTTAGCTAAAAATAATGTTGAAGGATGAATCATAATTTGAAAATGGAAAAGTTTCTTGGTATGGTGACTATGAAACTATATATATATATATATAATGATCCATAGAAAACATTATCCTAATTTATATAAGAGAGGTTATTTTCATATCCTCTATGAGGTTGGTCATATATAATAGATAATAGAGATCTATTATTTGAGGTTCTATTTGTCTTTTTGTATATGTTTTGTGTTTCATATAGGAGATTATAATAAGATATAAAAGCCATTACATGATTATTTTTTATTCAAAAACCCTATCTTATTAACACGGTAATACCAATACAAATAAATGGGAGAAAAGGGGTCAATGGTTGAAGTTTGGTGTAACCTCAACACCCCATGTATTGAGTGTTGCCTATTTACCAATAGTCTAAAGAGGGATAAAACCTAATGTAGTTATACCATGCTATGGTGGTGTGTGAATAACTTGTGTAAAGTGTTATATTTATGTGTAATACTTGTGTGACTAATATTCTTAACCATGAAGTTTGACCTTGGATATGTATTCATATCTTATCTTTAGGATAATAGTCATGTATGTAATCATAATTGGGATAAATAGGGAATTTTATCTCAATGTGTAATTATACTTTTGATGCTTTTTAGTGTGGAATTATCTTGTGTGAAAATTGTTTTTAAATGTGTTTATATTGCCACATATTTTAAATTATTTTAAATATATATTATTAGGGACATAGTCTGACCTTTCCATAACTTTAGATTTTGTAACTTAGTTGTTATTTGGTTGGAGGAGAGGAGAGGGGTATTGGACAATAGAGTGGGGTGCTCCTACACAATAGGGAGTTATTTTAAAATGGAGATAAACTATGGTGATAAAGTTATATCATGGATTAAATGATGGATAAGTCTAATAACATGATGGATAGGTAAATTCTAGTGTCTATAATCAACATAGAAGAGTGAGTCCCCCTTGATCAAGGTGGTTGAATTTGATCAAAAGGGCCCTAGGATAGTTATAGAGATAAGTTTTTAAATGAGTGGTCACAATTTCACTATTTTATCTTAAATTTTAATTTATGCATCTATATTTTCTTCCCATTTTGATATAGTAAAGAAACAAATTAAAATTGGTAGATTATTAGGGAAAATGTGTACCTAAACTCACCTATGAAGTATAGTCCTAAATATAGGCCATCATGTTGAACTGTACTCTACACAAAACCTATAATGAAACATATGTAATATTAGTGTTTACTTAAGATGAATATAAAAGATCAAAAGAAAAGAAACTAAATAATGACAAAGAGTGAATACACCTAATTGGGTATGTGAACTATTGTATTTTCCTAGTGAAAATTTGGTGACTATAGAGGGTAGGGCCCTTAGAGGTTTCATTTGCATTGAATAACCTAGATTGGACTATGAATTCCCCAATCCTCATCAATAGGTGAGTGTTACTAAATGCATCATCAAATACCTAGAGTAATGAAGTAATTTAGAATCTATATGAATCCCAATAGGTTGTTTTGGTGAAAAATTAGTGGAAACACTAGTGCAAATAGTGAAACACTCATTATATACATAATAAATTTAAATTATGGTGAAAATATGAAAAAAACATGGTGAAAAAAAATTATTAGTATTTGGGCTTAGTATATACATTGTGGATACTGACATGGATTTTCCATTCCATTTATGAAACTAAGGAAAATATTGAGTAATGAGGAAGCCATGTGTCATGCACATTTCTCCAGACTGATACATAGTGTAAATAGATTATGAAAATAACTAATAAAAACTATAATTATAAGAAAAATTGTGTGTTAAATTAGAATAACTTGTCATGCATGATCCCACCACCAAACCAAACAAATATGAGATAAAAAAAAGTAATTATAGAAATTGAGACCATAAAACTATTGCATAGTGTCCTAAATAAAATAATACTTGTTGATACCTCTAAATGAAACACAAGTACTCTTAGTGTTTAAATAACACTTCTCATTTTAAAATTTATAAAATTTATGACATGAGTTATAAGTTTTAGCAATCTAGTTGCCTATGGTGAAATAATAGTAGAGCAAGATAAATTATTCCACAATATTTATATAATTTGGTGGTTGGGATCTACCTTGGTCTATTCTTTGTGAATTACAGAGAATCTATATTAATACTTAGAATTACATTCTAGATTTAAGCTATAAATTAATATAAGTGGATATTTATAATGAAGCTAAAACTAAAGTGATCTTGGTGTCAAAAAGAATAAAGAGAAGGGTAGAGTAAAATATAAATAAGTGATTAAAAATTTTAGTCTCAAACATTATGAAAAATCATCAATTTAAACTAAGTATACATTCAACAAATATATAATGCAACATAACCTAAGCTCAAATTCCACTATATAATAAGCAAGCTTCAAAGGATAATGTAAAGAATCACAAGTAAGAACCAAGTCTAATTTAAGGATTTACTACTATAATAAAATAGCATTATCGCATCTAAATACAAAAAAAATGAAATGAAGCAAAACCTAAGATCCTCCAACTAATGTAGCATATACACAAATTAGAAAATCTATGATTAAAATATGCATCTTAGAATTCAAAGACACCATTCAAATTCAGGAATTTTACCATCAATTGAGAGAAAATGTTATATTAATAATTGACACATCAAATATGGACAATCCTTGTAGAATTCCTTGATTATATTAATTACTTAAAGTGTATAAAATTTTCTCAAAATTTTCTCCATTTACAAATGGTAATGCATGCCCTTATAGAAAGATCAGGCATTATATTGGTTAGTTACAAAATAAAAGTGTACAAACATAAGGAAAATTGTCCTTACAAGTTATAAAATACACACACTTCTCACAATCATATGGACCTAGAGGTAAATATGTTAACAAACTAACATATGCCTTTATAATGGAATATTCTATTTCAAAAGGTTACCAAATTATATAAAATAGAATATTGATTAATTTTTTGGTGGGGCCTCTGATTGTCATTACTGGAGGATGCTCATGGATTTATCAGGTTTTTCATCAAATAGCTCTAGATCCACAATAATTTTCATGATACACTCCTCCTCTTGATCTACCAAGTCACCAAGTTCCCTATCATTCCTAGCCATGGCTTCTTTAATGCTCCTATCTTTGTTTATCTTTTCCCATGAATTGAATATCATGTCTAGGATTTTGCTATTATTAGCCCCATATTTTCTTTGGATTTTTATTTTGATTTCTTTGGTTACTAAAGCATACCTATGTTCAAATTCTTCATCACTGATGATTCCAAGGATAGTGGGTTGTGTAGGATATGTAAGCATAGTCATAAAGAGTTGATTAATTATTGCAATTATCTCATTATCATCTTCCAATAGTCTTTCTACATCATTATGCCAAGCACTCAAAATATGAACCTTGTCAACTATAATTCCCAAATTTATGCTCAAGTGTCCCAAACTAATGGTTTTGAAGCCTAAGATTTTTTTCCTTGGTTAAATGTTGATAATTTGGGTTATTTTGTCCTCTAAGGCTTGCCATTAGATGACCAGGCTCTTGGCTAATGCACATTTCCCCTCTAATGCATTCTATCTTAGCTTCATTGCTTTGAGTGCTTCAAACATGTCATAAAATGACTCATCAAGCATTTTGGTCATTTCCTCAGGCACTGATAGAATTTATTATATCTACAATCTTTCCTTTTCTCTTTCTAAATTTAAGATTCTATGTTTCATCCCATAGACTCTAGCTCTTGCTTGTGTTGATTGGGCCTCAATAAAACTCTCCACATCCTCTTCATGAATTGTAGCTTCACCAAGCTACTAACCTCCCATATGGTTTAATCCCACAAAGGGATCCACCTTTTGAAAGGTGAATTCCTCTATTCCAACCACAACTATCCTTGTTGTTATTCTTTATAACCCAACTATTTTAAGGATGAATTTGATAGTAGTGATTGGCTTCTTGAACTTGGGAGGTTTTAAGACCTCCACACCTAAGCTAATTGATGCCATTGGGGCATCCATCCTTTTAATTTATGGTCCTTGGGTGACCACAATCCTCTTGATCCTTCATCATAACCCTTATCCATGGCTTTATGTCATCTTGTATTTCAAATTTAGCAACTCTAGTCATGGCCCATAAATTAGAAAGAGAAGGAATCTTTTATAATTTTCCATAAATGAACCAGTTAGGAATGACTAGTCCATGAACTAGGAATTCATCACTGAAGAGATTGATTTCACTAGTGGGGTGAGAGAAAGTCAATCTTGGTTTATTCATTGGTCCAATGGGGACCAATGCTAACTCTACCTTCCTTTTTTCTTGGGATGCCATAGGGAAAACCTCATTTCCTTTTTCTTTCTTAGGCTCCTCTTTCCTATCTAAGTCATAAGCCTCTACAAGTTCCTTAAGGTCACCCTCAACTATCTCTTCTAGTTCCAAATTAATAATGTCTATGTATTAAATTAGGGAAGGTGGCCTTTAGGGTAGTTTTGAAGCTAAGGGACCCTCTCTAAGTCTCTCCTCCAATATTACTTATCCTAATTTCTCCTTGTCTTTACCTTTCTCATCTTGTTTTTTCATTATTTATTCCTAAGGCTATGGCTATGGTTGTTCTACTTAGGGTTGTTCCTAGTCCATCCTAAATGGACTAGGTAGCAAGTTATACTATAAAGGATTCATTTTCCATGTCTTTCATGAGGGCTTGTCATCCTTGGTCAACCTATGCTCTAGATTGATGTTGTGGATTTGGATCCTAACCAATACTTCTTCATAATTCTTAACCTTAATATATATGGTGTCATGGACATAAACTTTATGTAGATATTCAGGCTTTGGTAGCTTCTTATCCTTCAAGTGGCTATCCAATATACCCTTAAGATCCCACATCTTAAGTTTGACAAGTTGAAAACTAAATGAATCCTAGTTTCTGGCCATAGTCTCAACCTATTTCTAGTCCTAGAATATGGTCCTTCCATTGATCAGAGGGAAGGGGTGGAGAAGTCCTTTCTTATTTTCTTTACAAGTGCCATCAAAGCCATGCAAGAATTAAGAAGCAATTTCTTGTTTAGATAGCTTGCTAAGAACATACATTGGCAACCTACAAGGTTGGGACATGATTCCCTCAATCCTAATGACTATGTAGTCAGAGTAGTACTATATATCACCTATCATCTCCATGTATTTATTGACTAGGGGGTGAAACCTAGGCATATAAAATCCTATGATAGCCTCAACTATGGTTGGATAAGCATAGTCATAATAGAACTACATGTGGTTCCTAAATTTAAAGATATGCAATTTAGAATAATGGTGTGAAATAGCGGTTTTTCCATACAGGGACCAATTTTTAATCCTTGGAAAGTTAATTGAGGCAAGCAGGGCACCTAATAAGTATGAAATCATATAAAATTTCTTGGAGGTCTTTCTTTTTATGGTAATGAATTTTTTGGTGAGGAAGATATTGATTAAATATCCAATTGGAGGGGTGAGATTTTGTTCCACCATGAAATGTACACATGGGACCTAAATTTTATTCACATATGTGGTTCAGGGGGATCCAAAGGCTCAGTTTAATAGGGTCATTAAAACCCTAATACCCTCCCTAAATTGGATTATTAGGATTTTCCCCTAAAATTCCTTGAAGATATGGGGTCCTTAGTATAGCTAGGGTCTAAGGATAAAGTCTAAGTCATGGTTGCTTGTCCAGTCTTTGATCTTGGATAAATACACATGGGGAAGAGGGAGCTTATAATATTTCTCTAATGCTGTAGGAGAAATATATGTTATTTCCTTAGAAGTTCTCTCCCTAATGATCCATTAATTATCAATTCTATAGTCAACAAATATGGGAGAAAGGATGTCTATATAGTGTACTACCTCAGTTTTTACTACAACATAGTGGAAGCCAACCATTTGAACAATAACTAGGTCATAGTGTTTTTGGCTTACTACATCAATTCATTTCTCCTCTTTTGTGATGGGATTCAATTCCTTGATCATGAATAAGAGTTTGGACTAGTTCTTAATGCCTAGGATATTTAGGGTTGTAAGGTCTAATTCAGTCTCTTTGAAGATCTGACCTTCACTATATACTAGTAAGTAGAGCTTGATCTCTTTCTTTAATTATTATCTATGATCTGTCATTATATTTATTCCTATAACTTGTTTATACTAGTAGTAAATAGTCTTTGTGGAAGTTCTCTTGTGCTTAGAAACATAATTAAGTTCTCCTTGGATTAGTTGTAACTAATTGAGTCTACTTGGGTCACTTTATGTAGGGTTAATGGTTTTAGATCTTAAATGGCATAATATATCTAGGCTTAGGCTTATACATGCCTTGGATTTGATTTAGACCTTTGCCTTTATACCTTTGAATTTTTGAGCCCATAAGATATTGTATTTTGGCCTTTTTTCTTGCATGGTGCTTATGTGGCATCAGTCTAGGCCTTTCACAACATTTTTCATAAATGCCTTTTGAGAACTAGTCATTGGCATTTACAAATGCCTCCTTTATTTCAATTTGTTAGATCAAAATATAGGATTAGCATGATATTTTGATTATAATATAGGCCCTTCCCTATGGTTGGATATTTATGTTCCAAGCCCTGTGATAGTGACACTTGGTGTCTTTGCATGCCTCTCCATGCTCCAAATCTTATGTAAGTGTTTCAATGAATGAATGTTGGCTATGAAGCAAGCTCGTGGGCCTTTTAAAATTCATGAGTACCTTCAAACCATTAGATCATCTCCCAATAATAAATTTTGAACCATTCGATCATCCTATTATCTCTTCTTTGAATTCACTTTCATAACACATCCAACTCACAGGATGTCAAGGCCTTATTAAAGTCTTTGGGTGCCTTCATGTCATTGGATTAGAATCCAATGATAGAGCACAAACCATTGATCTATAGAGATTCTTGAACATTAATTTAGCACATTAATATGACTGTGACTTAGGTTAAATCCATTAGGATAATGTTTGTTTCATTTATTAAGAATGAAATAAACCCTAGGCTAAGGAGTTTATGCCTAAGCTTTCAGATTTATATGCAAGGGGGCCACAACATAAATATTCTAAGCCAATGTTTACACTATGTTTATAAACACAATGTATTAATTGGTCTAAAATATTTGTGCTAAGGCTTTAAAATATGCTCAAAAGAATCAACATGATATAATGGTGTAATAACAAACATATTAAAACTTTTAGCTAGGAGCATTTGGTCTAAATTTTATGATATAATGACTTATTTTAAAATAAGACTTAGTATAAGTCTATAGTTTAAAGTTAATGATGTTTGAATAAAATTTCATGGGGACCTTAAGGTATAGACTTAGACTATGTTTATTTTTCATAAACTTAGACCATACGACCATTTCCACATTTTGACATTTGAAGATTTCTAGTGTTTGAGCATCTCTTGAGCACTTCCCTTAGCTTGTAAAGTCATTCTTTAGTGTTTTAGCAAGATTTTCAAGTATATTTTGAACCTAAGTATAATAATTCATTTTATTAAATTTGAAAATATCATGGATGACAAATACATCCTTATGGATGTCAAATAACAATCTCACAAATGTCACTTTTAAGTTAGTGAAGCTTTTAATTTTATGGGCTTAAATTTGATGGTTGCACAAATGTGAAATACATCCTTATGAATGTCAAATTATGGTCACATGAGTGTCAATTTTAATCTCATAAAATTATTATGGCATTATTTAGGAGTGACACTTGGCATATCCACAAGGCTTCCTAAGAATTTGGACTTAATTGGCTCCATTAAATCAAAATCTACGATGAAGTGTCAACCATCTATCATGATCTGAGAGCTTACTCATGATTATTTTTTTAAGGTGGGACCCATTTATCTTTGATCATCAAATGTAATGGTGTCATGTGTCTATCATCTAGGCCATTCATACTTCCTTAACTTTTCAACTATGCCTCACTCTATTTGATCAAGTCTTCACAATGAATTGAGGACCGTTGATTACGATTTGAGAGATTGAATGCAATTGGTTCAATGAGATACATGTGATATCTTATAATTTTTCCTCACACTATCCAATCAAAGTTCCATGAGAAGCATGAACCGTTAGATTATCTGATATGCACACTATTTAAACCAAAGTTTGGGCTTTTTCGCTCTATTAGATTGAAAGCCATGATAACATAAGGGCCATTGTATCTTATGAGATGTAAGGGAATTAAGTCAGGTTTGTAGAGATATAAAAGACTTAGGCTTAAGGTGTTAAGACTAAGGTCTCACTCATATTAATAAATATGTAGGGGCCTTAGGATTAAAACATTAGGCTAAGTTATAAATAAAAGGACTGAGCTAACTTAAGATTGAACTCAAGGGCCAAGACTTAGGATAAGGTGTTAAGACTAAGGTATCTATTGTATTAATAAATAAATTGGGGTCTTAGGGTTAAAATATTAGGCAAAGTTAGGATATATTAAAATGACCCTACAGAACAAAGGTTAGGTATACAAGGAAATTTTAAAGGGAAAAGTAATAAATGGAATTAAGTACTTTAGACTAAGTTTTAGTTATGTTAATAAACATGATTAAAATTAGAACATGAATTTTATGTTTTTTTCCAAAATGAACTTTCAAAATATTCCCATTGGTTTGATTCCCACCAACATTTAAATTTATACTAAGGGATTTGGCTAGGGTTGTGAAACATGAAATTCTCAAGGATAAACACCATGAAACCTATAACTAGAGCAATAAATACCATTTATTAGTGATGTTAGTCTAAATCAAAGCCAAAAAAAACCAAGTAATCCTACCTTTAATAGAGTGGATGATCTTCAAATTCTATAAATGATTCTGACATGTATTTCATGTTAAAACTTAAAGATTTCTCTAAGGTCCCAATTTTCAAAAACTTAGGGTATGTTGGTCCTAACAAATGATGACTCAGGGGGGAAACATAATAATATGTTATAACTTAAAGAATCTAGTTTAGATGAATAACTAGGTCATCCACTCCATTTGACAAATATCATCATCTTGATTAGATCATGGTTGAAATAAACCTTGCATTTGTAGAGTTAGGGACAAACACCAAGATATAGCCATACTATGTGTGTGTTTTGATTTGACTTACTATTTTCCATGGGGTTCAAGTAACAACTTCCAAGTTTCATGTCTTTAGTCACTAACACTGACTTATAGCATGTTAAGATGCTCACTAATAACCATGTTTTTAGCTTAGGGAAGACTTGGGCATTGCTCTACTATTATTGAGGCATCCATAACCCCAATAGAGATGCCTTTGGCTCCACTCAAGGATTTGATCCACTACCAAGTAGGCATCCATAAACCTAGTGGAGATTACCATAATCACCTATTCTTATAAATCTTTTGATTTTGCATTGATTTCTTCTTTTTTATGGTTTTTAATAGTTTTATTCTTTTATCAAGATTGGGAACTAAAATAGCCAGGTTTTATGATTTGGTCAAGTGTTTGATCTTTGGAAAATCATCTATGGCTACAACCTTTATCCTAGGTAAGGATGTTAATTAAGTTCTAGTATGACTATACCATGATAGTTTTAATTTTCAGCCTACAAGTGTAAGTCTTAAAACCAATTTGAGGATAGAACAATGCTTAAGTTTCCATGAAATGGTTGACATATTTCATTGGTATTTACTAGTTTCTACAAGTTACAACATTATGATTACATTTCATGACCATTCTCATCTTATGCATGGAGTTCATGCCTTAATTTCTGAGTTTTGGGAATTTTCAATCAAACTTCATAACTTTAATCTTAGGATTGTCTAAGAGGACTTATTGGAATCAAGGAACAAAACACCAAGAAAAAAAACACAATAAAAATCAAGAAAGAAATACAATAAAGGAGAGAAAATAAATATATACATGTTTATGCACACACAAGGGACAAGAAAGAATGAACTAAAAGTAAACTAGCTACCCTACTTACTCTAAATCTAACCATCTTATAGTTTACTCCATGAGGACATCCATAGGAGAAACAAAGAAGTAATGCTTGAGGTATTTCCCATTAGTGGGTAATGTAAACTCTAATCTTTGTATATATTTGAGCTTGAAGGTTTTATTCCCTAATGTTTATACAATTTGGTATGGGATAATCTACAAGGGTGTGAATTTACCATATTTGTCCTTAGGCTTAGATGGTTTTTCCCAAAGGAGAACTAGGTGTCCCTATCTAGACACCTTGATCTTAGACCATTCATCAAACCATCTCTTGATTGTGGTTTGATGCCTACTAAAATTAACAAAGGCTTTCTATTTGGCATCTTCCATTTGAATTATGTCCAACAATATTGAATTGGCAAGTTCTTGGTTCTCTTCCATATATTCCTGTAATTCTATATGCGGGAAACTTGATAGTGATGAGAAAAATAGGTTATTATCCATACACCAATAGAAATGGTGAATCTCTTAAGGCTTGTCTGATTCTTATCTTATTAGCCTAAAGTTCAAATTTTAGGAGCTTATGTCAAGTCCTAAGTTTGTCTATCGTAGACTTCTTAATTATCTTCATTAGGTTCTTATTTGTAGATTCAAAGACTCCATTCCCTTGGGGATAATGGTTGGATGCAAAATTGAGAGTGATGCCATTATCATAATCCCATTTAGTGATCTCTATAGATATAAATTTAGACCCATTGCCACACACTAGAGAGACTGGAGTTTCAAACCTAGTGTAGATGTCTTCTTCCAAGAAATTTACACTTCTTTAGTCCTTTATTATTTAGTGGCTATATCTTCAGTCCATCTTATACAATATTCTATGGAAATAAAGACATATTTATGAATTTTAGATGAGTTGGGGTTGATTACCCCAATAAAGTCTAAGCCCATTGATAAAAAGGTTTGTCAATCATGAATGGTTGTAGTGGAATTGCTACCTTTGGCTTCTTGGTGCTAAAAATTTGACATGAGTGACATTCCCTCACATGTTTGTGAGCATATTTAAAGATATTTGGCCAATAATATCTATCACTAAGAATTTTTTGAGTTATGGTCTTCTCAGATGGATTTCCACTACCCAACTTTTCATGAAAGTTGCTCATGATTTGGGTGGCTTCTTCTTGTGAGACACATCTCAAATAAATTCCTTCAAAAATTTTCTTGTACAAGATCCCATTCTTGATTAAGTAGTAGGAAGATTTCAATCTTAGGGCCCTCTTTTTCTCCCTAGATAGACCTATAAAACAAGTACCATTAATTATCAAATGTATGATTGAATCATATGACTCACTAGCTTGAAATTTTTGTTGATCTACTCGCATAATACATAGCCTATGATTAGTATTAACAATCATCTAGATCAAACCTTGGCAACTTACCAGTTTTCATATTTTAATTTCTAAGTCATACTCCTACAAATATAACATTCACTTACCTCTAAATTCTCCTAATCCATTCTAACTTAATATAAGTTTGTTGGTAGGGTTAGGCAATATAACATGTACCTTATTTCTAAGGATGTAATGCCTAAATTTCTTAACTACCTTAGCTAGTTCATATGCTTAATTATCAATCAATGAATAATTTAACTCAACATTTTTAAAATTACAACTCATAAAATATATTGGGTGGTCACACCCTTCAATTTTTTGAGTCAATACTTCAGCCATAGTGTGGTCAAATGCAAAGGAATAGAGGTATAAGTCCCTTGAGAAATTAGGACTTATAAGGACTGGAGCCTAGCTAATGGTCTCCTTAATATCATTGAATGAAATTTTAGAATATTCATTCCATGTGACCTTGGCATCCTTCTTTATCATGTTGATTAGTGGCTTGACAATCTCTTCAAAGCTAGAAATAAACTTTCTTACAAAATTTATCTTACCAAAGAATGAATTTATCTCTTTCTTACTATTTGGAGGTTATATTATAGATATTGCATCCACTCTATAAAGATCAATAGAGATCCCATATTGGTTATAACTATGACCTAATAATTTACCTTTAGTCACACAAAAGATACTCTTCTTAGGGTTAAAATAGATTCTATACCTTCTGCATCTTTCAAAAATCTGTTTTAAATGCATGATGTGATCTTTCATATTTTTAGAAAAAATCTTAGATCATCCATATAAATAATGATGCATTTACCTATCAGACCTTGGAAGGGATGGTCCATACCTATTTATAAGGTAGCTCCCACATCAATTAGTTTTAAGGGCATCCTCTTGTAATTAAAGGTTCCCTACTTTATGGTGAAATTTGTCTTCATCCTATCATCTCTATCAACCAATACTTGGTTGTAACCTAAAAATACATCAAGAAAAGAGGTCATAGCCGAACATGAAACAACTTTAATCACTTGGTCTAGGGAAGGAAGGGGATAATTGTCCTTTTTTTATGATTTCTTTAAGTTCTTAAAGTTAATATAAATTATAATCTCATCATTCTTCTTCTTGACTGGAACTAAATTAGCCACCCAAGTTGAATGCCTAATGGATATAACTATCCTAGCATTTAATAATATTTTGACCTCCCTAAAGATCATGGGTTTTAGGACCAGGTTTATAGGCCTCTATTTATACCTGAATGGTTTTCAACTCTCTTTAATGGGTATAGTATGGGTAATGACCCTTGGATCAAAGGTCTTTAAGTCATCATAAGACCATGCTATAACATCCCTATATTAGGTGAGGAGCTCTTTAGCCTTTTTATTCTCAATGTTTGTATAATATTTTCCAACATTTATCAGTTAGGGTTGATCTTGGAGGCCAAGATCAACAAAATTATAATATTTTCCACTTACCTTGGGAACCTTGGAAACCTCAGCTATTTTTTCCTAATCAAACAATCTTTTCAAATTAATTATTCCTTTGGGGATCTTGTTGTCATTTATTTAAATAACTTTACCATCAAACTTGTCCTCTTCAAATGCATTTTCATAGGTCTCATCAATAATATGAGCATAAAATGCTATATAATTGGTCATGAAATCCAATATCTATTGATCATCATTGAAAATTTGAAAATAGTTAACATTATCAGGTACTGAAGGATAAGGAACCAACTCAATGCTAAAATTAGGGAAATTTTGGTTGGGCATGAGGTTGGCTACAATAGATGCCAACTCATTATTAGCCTAGTTTTATCCTCTTGGGAAGGAAATGATGCCAAAGGAATCAAGATATTTAATAAAATCCCAAACTCAAAATTTATATCTTTTTAGGTATGAGAGATTAAATTGGTATTTACTTCTTACCTAATTGACCACTAGTTCTGATCCCCATAAACTAGTAGTTATTTGATGTTGTTATTTATATAAAATTATAATCCTAGGATAAGGGATTAATATTCATAAAGATTTTTAGTATAATTTAATTAGAGCCTATAAGAATTATGGTACTTTCTATTATAAGGGTCAGTTTGGACAACACCAATACTTGATCCAACATTACACCTAACACCATCAAAATGCAACTTCCATAATCAAAGAACAACATGAACACCCTTGGGATCACATACCTTATCAATTTATAGGTTGAAAAACCATACGTCTTAGTCTATTATGTTGAGGCTCTCATTCATATCATTGTACTCAATTATCATATGTTTCATCCTCAATTATCTCTCAACCCTGATTTGATTAAAGACTCCCTTCCAAGGTAGCCATAGATGTGAAAAATCTATGGACATGTAACCATTCAAATACTTGGTACATTCCATAATAAATAGGATTCCATAAACATCAAGTATATCAACAACTTGAAAATTAATTAATTGATGCACCCTAGGCTTAGAAGCTAGTTGCATGTGAACATTTAAAAGCTCCCAAATTACCCTAACTCTAGATTTGTCAAATTAGGTAATAACCCTATCATAATCAATAGGATTTAGGCCAAATTATTTGCATATAATTATAGGCATGATATTTTTAAATGATTATTAATATAATAATAATTTTTTTTCCAAACATCCTAACAGTGAGGAAGAAAGGAGGAGATTCAGCCTTAGCCTTGTGCACAGTTACATTGGCATGATTAGTCTATGGTAGTTTTTTGGACTTCTTTGATAAATATTATAATATAAGGTCCCTTTGCTCTATAATCTATGTGAGTTCATGAAAATTGATAGTATCCTTTATCTTCTTCATGTCCTCAACTATGTTATAACTAGTCTTAGAAGAACTAGGAATCTCAAGGCTAGGTTTAGAAGTACTCCCTTTAGGTGGCTCAAGATTGTTGCTTAAAAAAGTATCTAGAGGATTTACAAAATTATTTAGAGGTGTTGAGGTAGTCAAAGGTTTCCTCTACTCTCTATTCCTCAAGTGATATGTCTTTTTTAATAACTATTGAAAAGCTTATATCTCTTCAGGGACCTCATTAGGTTCATTTTCCTCTTAAAAGGGGAAATCAAAGGTGTCCACCATGAAGGATTAATCAAATGAATTAGGTCCAATGGTACTTGCATGAATTTATTTATTAGGGACTACTTGAAATGTATCCAAATCTTCTTGTAAAGCATAAAAGGATTTGCAAAAATAAATATAATCAATTTATCCATTCTTGGTTATGTAATGTACCCTACAGTAATCAGGTAATGCAATGCCAGTGAGGTTAATGTCCAAGGTCTTATTTTCAAAATATGACTCATTATTCCTATTATTGTGAAAACTATTATTATAGAATATATTATTTGGTTTATTAAACATTTTAAATGAGAACTTCTTACCAGAGTTCTCTTCATTATTGCCTACTTTTTAATGCAATTGAAGGAAATCAGTGCTTAATTTTTGAACCATTTTCAAGAAAGACTCATTCTCATTTTTAGGATTTTTTGAATTATGTACTTGGTTTTTATTAGTATATGGTACCAAATCCCTTTGATCATTTGGATTTAATTGATTAGTAGGATGTTTTAGGAATCCTAAATTTTGATTGGGAGCTGCATGACTCATTGGTAATTGAGTTAGGTTTTGGAACTAATTTAATGCTTGGATATTTTGGTTATTATTTGGGAATAAGTTCATCATAAGCATTCATGGGTTGATTTTTGGCACATAATATTCCATTTTAGTTTGGGGATGAATTTTATCAATGATGGTTATGGCTTCAATATAGGCTCTAGCTAATAAAATTATGGCTGGCATGGATCTCTTCAAAAACATAGAGGTCATGGGATCTACTGCATCTTTGTAAATCTCTAGAGCTAAGACATCATCAAGCTTATAATGGTCTATGGTCCTAATAAGCATTTTATAAAATATAGCATTGAAGGACTTAATAGGCTCACTTTAATCTCTTCTAATGGTGGTGAACTGATGGTAAATAACACAAGGACTAACAATGTTACCAAATTGATCTATAAACACATTATTGAAATCATCCTAGCTAGTGATGTAATTATTAGGCAAGTTCAAAAACCATTAATAAGCAGAATATTTAAAGGTGAAGGGGAATAACCTATAAGCTACATCCTCATGCACAACATATAGAAATCTTAAGGCTACTTTAAAATATTTTATATGTTCTTCAACAATAACTATACCCGTTAGAGTAAATGTAGGTAAGTACTTTTTAGAGTTGTATGGGAGGTCATGAACCACACATAGTACATTAATTGAGTATTCTCATAACTAAGCCACATTTGGATAAATTTTGAAGGTATAGATACCTTGAAGAGGTAAATTTGGTAAACATATAGATCTCTTACGTCTACCTTTGTCATATTTTGGATTTTCTATGGACCTTAAGTTTGAGCAAAGTATCCCTAGTATTTGAGTGTGATATTATCCTAATATTTGGCTATTCCATCTTTAAATTTGAATATTATACCTAAAATATGATGTATCAAGTTATCTTTTATAAATAATAAGAGTTAGACCTACATATTGAGCTTATTTTTCAATGGTGGTATCAAAAATTGCAAAGGACATTGGTATTTGATTGAATTAACTCAAATATGTGTTTAATTATGTAACTATGGTGTATCTTTATAATTTTAAGCCTAAAGGAACTCAGATATATGAAATATATGCCCACCTTTGATCAAAATGATCCATCCTAACCTTAGATACTATGGATTCTCAAAGCTAAATTTGAATTTACCAAAAACAAGCATCAATGCCTAAAGAACTTCAAAGTAAGTACAAAGATGTGCTATAAATAGCAAAGATCGATGATCTTTATACTTATAAGCAAATAATTCACTCAAAGACACAAATATATACTAAACTTTAGATAAAATAGACTAAGATCAACAAATATTCAAAGAATTTGACCCTCTTTCTAGAACCAATAAGAGCTTCTCTTGTTGATACCTCTAAATGAACCATAGGTGCTCCTAGTGTTTAAATATCACTTATCATTTTAGAATTTATAAAATTGAGGGCATGAGTTGTAGGTTTTGGCAATCTATTTGCCTATGGTGAAATAGTAGCAGATCAAGATAAACTATTCCATAATATTTATATAATTTGGTGGTTAGGAGCCACCTTGGTCCATTCTTCTTGAATTGTAGATAATCTATGGTAATACCTAGTGAATTATGTTCCAGATTTAATCTACAGACTAATCTAACTAGATATTTAAAATGAATCTTAAAATAAAGTGATCTTGGTGTAAAAAGGAGCAAAGAGAAGGGTAAAGTATAAAAAAAATGAGTGATTCCCAATTTTAGTCTCAAAAATTATGTCAATGCATCAATTTTAACTGAGTATACATTCAACCAACATATAATGCAATATAGCCCAAGCTCAAATTCCACTATATACTAGGCAAGCTTTAAAGGATAATGTAAAGAATCACAAGTAAGAATCAGGTCTACTTTAAGGATTTAATACTATAATAAAATAACATTAGAACATCTGAATATAGAGCAAAATGAAATGAATCAAAACCTAAGATCCTCTAACTAATCTATCATATGCACAAATTAGAAACCCTATGATTATAAAATGCAACTTAGAATTTAAAGACACCATTCAAATTCAAGACTTCTACTATCAATTGAGAGAAAAAGCTATATTAGCAATTGACACATCAAATATGGATAATCCTTTTAGAATTCCCTGCTTATATTAATTTTTTTAAGTGTACAAAAGTTTCTCAAAAATCTCTCCCTTTACAAATGGTAATACATGCCCTTATAGAAAGATCAAGTAGTATATTAATTAGTTATAAATTATATGTGTACAAAGATAAAGAAAACTATCTTTAGAAGTTCTAAAATACATGTGCTTTTCAAAATCATACTAACCTAGAAGCAAATATGTTAACAAACTAGCATACACCTTTACAATGAAATATTTTATTTCAAAAGGTTACCAAATTCTACAAAATAGAATATTGCTTCATCTATTGGTAGGGACTTTGATTATCATTATTGGAGGATGTTCATGGATTTATCATGTTGTTCATCAACTAGATCTATATCCATAGTAGGATTCATGATACACTCCTCTTAATCTACCAAGTCATCAAGTTCCCTGTAATTCCTAGCTATGACTTCTTTAATGATCCTAGATTTGTTTATCCTTTCCCCTACATTGAATATCATGTTTAGGATTTTGTTGTTATCAGCCCTATATTTTCCTTTTCTTTTCCTTTTGATTTTTTGTGTTTCCAAAGTAACCCTATGTTTAAATTCTTCATCACTAATGATTCCAAGGATAGTGGGTTGTGTAGGATCTATAAGCATAGTCCCAAAGAGTTGTTCAATTCTTTAAATTATCTCCTTATCATCTTTTATGAGTCTTTATACATCATTTTTCCAAACACTCAAATTTTGATCCTTATCAACCATAATTCCCAAAATTGTGCTTAAGTGTCCTAAAATGATGGTTTTAAAGCCTGAGATCTCTTTCTTTCCTCAAATATTGAGAATTTGGGCTATTTTATCATTTGAGGCTTGACATTGGGTGACCATGCTCCTGGCCAATGTATATTGCTCCTCTAATTCACTCTATCTTAGCTTTATTATTTTGAGTGCTTCAAACATGTCATGAAATAACTCATCAAGCATTTTGGTCATTACCTCAGGCATTGATAGAATTACCTGTCTATAAGTTTTCCTTTTCTCTTTCCAAATTTAATATTATTTTCTTCATCCCCTAAAATACATCTCTTGCTTATTTTGATTGGGTTTGACTCAAAATTTCCACATCCTCTTCATGAATTACAGCTTCACCAAGCTACTAACTTCCCATAAGGTTTAATGACACAAAGGTCTCCACCTTTTTAAAGGTGAATTCGTATATTCTAACCATAGTTGTATTTTTTTAATTCTTTCTAACCTAAATATTTTAGGGTTGAATTTGATGGTAGTGACTAACTTCTTAAATGTAGGAGGTTCTGGAACCTCCACACTTGAGCTACTTGATGCCTCTAAGGCATTCATCCTTTTACTTTCTAGTCTTTGGGTGACCAAAATATTCCTTTCCTCTTTCTCCTTCATGATATCCCTTATCTATGGCTTTATGTCATCTTGTATTTCAATATCAACAAATCTGGTCATGGCCCATGAATGAGAAATAGAACGAATCTTTTGTAATTTTCCATAAATGAACTAGTCAAGAATGATTGCTCCATGAATTGGGAATTCATCACTGAAGAGATTGATTTCACTGGTGGGGTGAGTGAAATTCAATCTAGGTTTCTTCCTTGATCTAATGGGGACCAATGCTATCTATACCTTCCTCTTTTCTTGGGATGCCATAGGGAGAAGCTCTTTTCTTTTATCTTTGTGGGGATCCTCTTTTTTATCTAAGTCATAGGCCTCTATAAGTTCCTTGAGGGCACCCTCAAGTGTCTCTTCTGGTTCCAAATAAATCATGTCTATATATTAAATTTTGGAAGGTAGCCTTTGGGGTAGTGTTGAAGCTGAAGGCCCCTCTCCTGGTCTCTCCTCTAATCTTACTTCTCCAACTTTCTCCTTGCCCTTGCCTTGTTCATCTTATTTTTGCATAATTTTTTCATCAAGATATGGCTATGGTTATTCTTCCTAAGGTTGTTCTTTGGAAATCCTAGATGGAATAGGTAGTAAGTGATACTATAAAGGATTCATTTTCCATGTTTCTCTTGAGGGCTTGTCATCCTTAGTCAGCATGTGCTCCAGCTTGATTATGTGGTCTTAGATCTCGATGAATACTTCTTTATAATTATTAGACTTAATATTTATGGTGTCATAGATATTGAGATGATTTACATATTCAATATTTGGGATCTTGTTGTCCTTTAAGTGGATAGTCACTACCCTTAAGATCACACATCTTATGTTCATTAAGTTGAAAACCAAATGAATACTGATGTGTGGGCATAGTTTCAACTTATTTCCAATCTTGGAGTATGGTCCTTCTAATGATCAGAGGTAATGGGTGGAGAATTCCTTTCTTATTTTCTTTAAAATTTCCATTAATTCCATGTAATAACTAGGAAGTAATTTCTTGTTCAACTAGCTTGCTAGGAACATATACTAGAAACCTGCAAGGTTGGGACATGATGCCCTCAATCCTAATGACTTTGTAGTCAGGGAAGTAACATATATCACCTATCATCCAAAAATATTTATTTATTAGGGGGTGAACCCTAAGAATATAAACTCTTGTGATGGCCTCAACTATGGTTGGATAAATACAGTCACAAATGAATTGTATATGATTCTTATACTTAAAGATATGTAATTTAGAATAGTGGTGTGAAATGGTGGTTTTTCCATCTGGGGACCAATTCTTAATCCTTGGGAAGTTAATTGAGGCAAGAAGGGAATCTAGTAGGTATCAAATCATATAAAATTTCTTAGAGGTCTTTATTTTTATCATAGTGAATTGTTTGGTGAGAAAGATACTAATTAAATCTCCAATTAGAGGGGTGAGCTTCTATTCCACCATGAATTGTGCATATGAGACCTAAATTTTATTCACATAGATGTTTGAGGGGGCTCCAAAGGCTTGGTTAAACATGGTCATTATAACACTAATTCCCTCCATAAATTTGATTATTAGTATTTTCACCTTAAATTCCCTAAAGATAGGGGGCCTTGGTGTAACCAGAGTCTAAGGATAGAGTCTAGGTCATGATTACTTATCCACTCTTTGATCTTAGATAAATACACATGGGGAAGAGGGAAATTATAATATTTATCAAATACTATAGGATAAATATATTGTATTTCCTTAGAATTTCCCTCCCTAATGATCCATTCATTGTTAATTCTATAGTCAACAAAGATGGGAGTAAGTATGTCTATATAATGTAGTACTTAGGCTTTGTCACAACATAGTGGAGGCCAACCATCTGAAAGACAAATAAGTCATAGTATTTATATCTTACTATGTCAATTATTTTCTCCTATTTTGTGATGGGATTCAATTCCTCTATCATGAATAAGATTTCATAATAGTTCCTAATGATTGGGATATTTAGGGTTGTAAGGTCTAATTTGGTGTCTTTGAAGATCCAACTTTCAATATAGATTGACAAGTATAGCTTGATCTCTTCCTTTAATTGATATATTCAATCTTCCATTATCTTTTTTCCTATAAATTGTTTATACTGGTATCAAATGGTATTTCTAGAATTTCTCTTATGCTCAAAAACATAATTAAGTTCTCCATAGATCAAGTTGTAACTGATTGAGTCTATTTGGGTTATTTTATGTAGGGTTTAGGGTTTTAAAGCTTTAATGGTAGAATATATCTAGGATTAGGATTATACATGACTTGAATTTGATTTATATCTTTTCCTTTATAACTTTACATTTTGGAGCCTACAAGATCTTATATTTTGGCCTTTTGTGCTTGTGTGGTGCCTATGTGGCATCGGTCTGGGCCTTTCACAACATTTTTCATAAATGCCTTTTGTGAATTAGTCATTGGAATTTAAAAATGAATTTTTTATTTCTCTTCATTAGATCAAAATCTAGGATTATCATGAGCCATTTATTATAATCTAGGCCCTTCTATGTGATTTTCTCTTTTTATTTAAATCCATACAGTAGTGACACTTGGTGTCTTTACGTGCTTCACCATGCTCCAAATCTTATGTCAATGTTTTGATAAATGAATGATGGCCATACAACAAGATCATAGGATTTTGAAAATTTAGGATCACCTTTTCTCCATTGGATCATATCCCAATGATGAATTTCAAACCATTAGATCATCTTATCATCTCTGTTTTGAATGCATTTTCACCATGTGTCCAACTCATGGGCTCTTAGGGCCTTGTTGAAAATTATTTGGGTGATTTCACATCATTGGATCATAATCCAATGATGGAGTGTGAATAATTGATCTATAAATATTCTTGAACATTAATTTAACACATTATTATGATCGTGACTTAGGCTTAAATCCCCTAGGCTAAGGTTTGTTTCATTTATTGAGCACAAAATAAACCAAAGGCTAAGGGGTTTATTCCTAAGATTTTAGATTTTTATGGAAGAAGGCTATGGCATAAATATTCTAGGCTAATTTTTACACCATGTTTAATAAACACAATGTATACATTAGTCTAAAATATTTATGCCTATGCTTTAAAATATGATCAAAAGGATCAATGTGACAAATGGTCTAACAACAAACATATTAAAACTTTTAGGTAGGAGTATTTGGTCTAAATTTTATGATATAAGGACTCCTTTTCAAATAAGTATTAGTATAAGTCTATAGTTAAAAGTTCATGTCATTGGAATAAAATGTCATGGGGACCTTAATGTATAGACTTAGACTAGATTTGTTTTGCATATACTTAGACCATACGAACATTTCCACATTTTGTAAATTGAAGATTTCTAGTGTTTGAGCATCTCTTGAGAACTTTCCTTAGATTTTAAAGTCATTTATGAGCCTTATAACAAGATTTTGGATTATATTTTGACCCTGAGCATAATAATTCATTGGATTAAATTTGATGGTCTCATAGACATCAAATACATCCTTATGAATTTTAAATAATAGTTATAAAAACATCAATTTTAAGCTAGTGAAGATTTTAATTTTATGGGCTTAATGTTGATAGTTGTGTAGACATAAAATACATCCTCATGAACATAAAATTATGGTCACACAAGCATCAATTTTAAGCTCATCAAATTCTTGTGGCCTAATACAGGAGTGACAATTGGTACATCCATGAGGCTTCTTAGGAATTTGAACTTAATTCACTCTATTAGATCAAAATCTATGATGAAGCATTAGCTGACAATCATGATCTAAGATCTTAGTCATGATTAGTTATTTTATTGGGTAAGAACCATTTTTCTTTGATCATCGAATTCTTCCATAGTTTCTTGATTTTTTATTGTGCCTTCCTCCATCCAATCAAGTCTTTACAATGAAGTGAGGACCATTGATTGCAATCTAAGAGCTTGAATGTGATTGGTCCAATGGATTATATATGGGATCATGTCATTTTTTTTTATGCCATCTAATCAAAGGGTCACAATAAGCATGAACCATTAGATCATCTAAAATGCACATTGTTTAAGCCAAATTTTAGGCTTTTTCACTTTGATGGATCGAAGGCCATGATAAAGTGAAGTCCATTGCATCTTATGAGATGCAAGGGAGTTAAGTTAGGTCTATAGAGATATAAAATACTTAGGCTTAAATTTTTAAGACCAAGGTCTCACTCGTATTACTAAATATGTAGGGTCCTTAGGATTAAAACTTTAGGATAAGTTGTAAATCAAAGGACCAAGCTAATATAAGATTGAACTCAAGGGGCCAGGACATAAGATAAGGTGTTAATACTAAGGTCCCAATTATATTAATAAATACAGTAGGGTCTTATGGTTAAAATCATATGCTAAGTTAGGATATATTACAAAGATCCTATAAAACAAAGTTTAGGTATACAAGGAACTATTAAAGGGAAAAATAACACATGGGACCAAGGACTTTAGACTAAGTTTTAGTTATGTTAATAAACACGACTAAACTCAGAGCTTGAATTTTATGCTTAGGTCCAAAATTAACTTTCAAAATGCATCGGTTTGGTTCCTACCAACATTTAAATTTAAACTAAGATCTTTAGCTAGGGTTGTGAAACATGAAATTTTCAGGGCCAAATGCCCTGGAACCTACAACTAGAGTAATAAAAAACATTTATTAGTGATGTTAGTCTAAATTAAAGCCAAAAAAAACCAATTAAGCATTCCTTTAATAGAGTGGATGATATTCAAATTCTATAAATGATCCTGATGTGTCGTATTTAATGTTCAAGCTTCAAGGTTTCTCCAAGGTTCCAATTTTCAAAAAATGGGGGTATGTTGGTCCCAAAAATACTCTGATAAATTCTAGAAATGTTTGTTTCTAATCACTTGGAAAATAATAGTGGGAAGGTATTTAACCCTAAAATATAGATATGGGAATTTAGGGTTAAAAGGGGATGAGATAGCTCAGGGAATAAGGATGATATACTATCTCTATAATAATCTATTTTTTATATAAAACTCAGATAAACATATACTCAATTTATTATGTTGAGATATGCTAAAAATAAAAAGTATAACTATGCTAGATATTTTAATGATAATGAAAATAATAAAATTAGCTAGTTTTGATGTTAATACAACTATGGATCTAAAACATGTAGAAATTAGAGTAGATTTGGAATTTAGATCAGTTACCTGATTCTATAAATTGTGTTTTAATAGAATTAAACACTTGCAATGACCTAGTAAATTTACATCAATGTTATTGTCTGACTCAAATGTAGGTGTCTAATATAAAATACCTACTAAAACTAGATGTGACCACTTGTATTGAAGAAAATCTAGAAATGTAAAACTAAACTGATAAATCTTAATCTAAACTATCTCAAACTAATATAGGGATACAATCAAAATAAACAAAAAAACATGGTTGAAAAATATCCTTCTATTGTAATGTAGATTTGATTTTCTCTCTTTTAAATGTGGTTTCTCACTCTTACAATGCAAGGTAAAGTGCGTAGCATTTTGGTGAAAAATTCTCTTTGGTATCTTTGATTTGATTTGTATTAACTTATGATTTTGATATCACTTCATTAGTATAAATTAGGATGATGAAAATGATGGATTTCATGTTTATTTATGGATTTTTGGAGGAAGTATTCAACAGTGGAGGATTATTTGGATATTTTAAATGATCTAAATAATCTATAGTGGCTAATGAGTCCTCATCCATGAGGATGATGACCATTTCAAATGGTTGAAAAAAACATGGAAATGCTTAACTAAGTCACCAAAAATGAGTCAAACATTTTAACATCTCAAAGGATGACTCAAAGTAGGTTGAGGAAGTTGTGATTTTTGTTGAGATGAGTTAGCATGTGAGGGATATTAAGGTGGAATATGTTGGGGGAGGCATAAAATATATATTTAAATATGGATTTAAAATGTGCACAATTAATTAATTTGATTTATTTAATTATTTTAAAAAGAGATAAATGTCATTTATTATGACAAGAAGAATAATTAATAGGTTTTAGGTGTATTTCAACACTAAATGTAATTTAGGTGTATACGTTTGCCCCTCTTTGAAATAGTTTTTTGAAGAAATACCATTTCAATGAATAGAAAAATAAGTAAATCATTAATGATTAAGAAGAAAAATTCATCCCAAATGAATGAAAATGAGTTTGATGGTGCTCCCTCGAGGGTTTGTGCAAGAAATAGATAGACACTTGAAATTAATGAAAAGAGGAGAATGATAAAGTGGTTTGGAGTAGAAAGAAACAAAACTATTATAATCAATAGCAAACTTTGCAAGATTTAAGGTTGTGTAAATACATTACCCATAGTTGATGAAAACTAAAGTGTTGATCAAAAAAATAATATGTTTAATTATTCAAAGATTACGTAATTAGTGTTCGATTATAACATAGGGGTAAATAGAGAGGGTGTGGAAATGATATATCCTAGAAAGAGTAAGTTGTTGATCTAGAAATGGAAAAATATATTGATTTTCAAATTGTAATGAAAAAATTATGTTGTTGATAGTTGCAAGTCATTTAAATGACTTTTAAATAATTTGATTGGGTTTGTCTTGAGATTTGGATGAAAGTGGATGAAAAATGGGATATTGGATGGATAGGGGGTGTGAAATATTTTTAATGGGTTGGAAATTATAATTAAAAATTTTAGGAGGTTTGAAATTCATTTGTACATTTTGATTTGGAGAGTTGTTTTTGAGGAGAAGTTGATTTGAGGAGATTCACTCTAAAACCTTACCAAAAAATGAACCACATTCCACCATGAGCACCATGCAAAGTGAATGAGAAGAAATTAGAGAATTGAGAGGAGAAGTCCTTTAGTAAGTGATGTTGTATGCTTTAATTTTACAATTTATGGTCATTTATTAAGGCTTAAAGTTGACTAAAATGAATTCACATATGAGTTATTTCTAAATTCAGCAATGAAATTTGAGAATTTTCTATAGAAAAATATGAATTCATCAAACTAGATAATGAATTCATAAAATAGGGGCACAAAATAATTCAAAGGTATAAATATGTTATAAATTGCAAATTCATAATTTTTTAGTTGCAAAACCATTGAAAAGAGTAGTGAAATCATGAGAAGGAGTTGTAAAACTATTTTACGGGGAATTTTGAATAATAAAATTCAAAACTAAATGTTTGAGGAGAAAAATAATATAATGGAGTGGAAAAATTACAAGTATGGGTAGTGAAAACATAGTAAAGGGTGAAATTGAGAAAATTAATTTTGATTTCATCAAGATAAATTTCAAAAACATGAATGTGGGATGCAAAAAATGTGATTTTTAAGAGGAAAAGAAGAAATTTAGAATACTAAATAAGCATAATGAGGATTGGCATAAAAATAACGTGATTGGAAATTTTTTTTGTACATTATTTTTGGTTTTTTAAATGTGTTAAAGTAGTCATAGATGGATTATTATGCTGATAAATAAAATTAACTTGATGTTGAGATGTTTTATTTGTAAGAAGTATTAACAATTCTAACTATATTGGAGTAGAGGCTTGGTGCACTAGAGAGGATTGCTAGTTTTATGAAGTATAAGTTTGGAGTTATATAGGATACTAGGTTAAATTACATTACACAAATTTTGGGGATTTGGGTATACATGGATATATTGATAGCACTTGCCAAGAGATGGAATAACGAGACTAGTACACTTCACCTACCAATAAGGGATATGATGGTGACATTAGAGGATGTGAATAAAATTTTGGATATTTTGATATGAGGGAGGTAATTATACTAGGGGTAGGGTTAATAAAAGACTATTATCTATAGAATCTTTGTTGATGGATTGATTTTGATTTGATGGGTGGAGTGGATATTGATTATTACACTAAATTGAAGATGGATTCTTTGACCATTGTACTTATAGATATTATTAGTGGTATTATGCTACCTAAAAAGAGTGAGATACTATGTTTGATTAGTTTATTATATGTTATTAGAGATATTATGGATATGGGTGAGAATTTTTCATGGGGGCCATGCATATTATCACACTTATATAGGGACTTACATCATGTGATGTATCAAAATGGGAGGGAGATTTTCCTATCCACATTATTATAGGGATGGTGTAGGGAGAACATCATGGTAAAGAGTACATTTTGTCACATGAGCAATTATTTTGTGGATGATCCATTGGTATACGAATGACATATGATTATATTTACACTCAGACCACATTTATGTGACCATTGGATCAGATCACCTAGAGACCATATAGGAAGATTGTATTTTGGTGGTCCTAAGATGACTTTTATATATATTATATTATGATCCAATGTTATATTATTGGGACACTTTAATATATTATAGATAGATCTTTCCCTGATAAGGTGATGAGGTAGTTCTAGATTAGACAACACATTCAAACAAGTGTACACATATTTGTATGAGTAATTAGGGAGAGAGCATAGTGGTAGATGACTATTGATCTAGAGATAGAAAACCATATTTGGTATCAATTTTAGATAATGAGATGAAATGATAGGATGGATGTGGTTAGTATAGGATTTGTATATGGTTTTGAAGATTTGTGGGCTTGATAACAAACATTGAAATTGATATCACTAGATGAACCACCACATATATAGAGATAGAGAATGGTTACAATTTTGAGTAGGCATCCCTAAGGCACATGTTTGGGAACCTAGTGTAATAAGAAACTAAGGATGAATGTAATGATGAGGAATAGGGTATGTTATAGAGATGAGACAACTACATGATGTAGATATTATGGAGATTGAGGATGTTGAGATTTTGTAGGAGGAAGATGTTAATTTGGATGTGGATATAGATATGTGAGTGGATATAGATCAAAGGATTGGAAAGGATACTCCACTAATTTTTATTGATCATGAGGGTTATAGGGATGGAGAGTAAATAATGATGAGGTAAACACATGATACACATAGATATAAATAATATATGTTTGGTCCTTCACATATAGATATATCTTAGGAGGAGCAAAAATTGGTTGACAAAATTCAAGAGGAGATCAAGTATCATGATAAGGAGATTATAGGATTACGTAGGGAGTTATTTATATTTTATGAGGGATATATATAGTAGATGTGGTTAGGAAATAGAGATTAGATGATTATAGGATGAGGTGGATAGGCTATAGGTTGTAGTTCATAGGATGGAGAGAGAAGGTATTGAGACACATGACATGTAAAATTAGACTCTATATTATATAGCATTGACATGATGCTATAAATAAGAGAGAGATATATCTAGGGAAGAGATAGTAGAGGACACAATATTATTATCAGGACAAGGATAGATTACTATACTAGATAGGGTTATGAGAGCCATGGAGTAGGCCACATATTATATGATTTTATATGAGGAGTTTGTTCCATGTGCATAAAGGGTGCCATCCTTAAGAGAGTAATCAATTAGGCAATATACATTAGGTAAATCAATGAAACCTATAAAGTTAGAGAGATCTACTGGGTAGGATACATAACATGTGATGGGTCTACCATGAGACACACCATGGCATGATGAACTAAGCTTGAGACAAGACACTCCATCAGAGGGATAGGGTGATATATGACACAATATTGTTATGGTTGATATATATATATATATATATGGGATGTATCTTTTATAGTGACACATGACAAAATATTGTTATGGTTGATATATATATATATATATATATATATATATATATATATATATATTCATGACTTTTAAGAGACTTGTATGATGTGGATGGGCACTATGGACTATATATAGACTTTGTATCCTTTGTTATGTTTATTTATGCATGGTTGATGGATATATAGATATGTAGGGTACTATTTATACTTCTTACATTTTGTTTCACACTAGCATATATTAGTTCTTTCCCAACATTTAATTATGGATTATGACATGTATTATTGGGATTTATGGATGCATGCATAATGATGTGAGATATCTTCTTTGTTTTATATTTTTTCTTATTTCATTGGATTTCTAACAATAATGAGCATTGAGTAACCTGATGTTTAATATATCTTAAAACACACTACCACAAATGCTATTAAATAATAATGATGAATGTTTATGTTTTAGGTATATGAAATAAAAAATAAAAAATTGTGTAAAATCAAATTCAATCATGATATAGATAAATCATAACCATATTATGATGCAAAATACAAAATAATCTTTAAACACATAGAACATAAAATAAATAAAGTAAGATAGAAAAACATAATTATTCTAGATAATGTAAGCACACACTAAATTAGAATGAAACAACACTGAAAACACAAATGATATATAAACAAACAAACAAAAAAAAATTAAAAATTCTAAATATGAACAAATTACATAATGATGAAAAACAATCAAAATTACTAAGAAATATATAAAATAAAGGTGAATAGCCATTGATGGTTAAAGTAAGATAACACAAAATAACCAAATGAATGGGTTGAAAATAGAAAATACAAACAATCAAATTAATGATTAAGGTAATAAAATAGGAAATAACCAAATGAATGGTTAGAGATAAAAAAGAGATAAATAACCAATTTAATGGTTGAGGGTAAAAAGATATAAATAACCAACTTAATGGTTGAATACAAACAAGACAACAACAAAATAAACAATGAATCAAATACTAAAAACTATAAGTAAGTAACCAATACATGAAAAGATACAATAAAAAGTTTAACATACTAAACAAGGGTTTGATACCTTTTATCCAAGAGCTAGGCTAAATACTAAACAACTGAAAAGGAAGTATAAGGATGAATAAATACATTCTTAGGGAAATGGGTTATGGGGAAGATGGTGATCAAATTGACCCTAAATACCCCATGTCTCTAATCACTACCTACATAATCCACCTTAGACAAATTCCATGTGGGGATATATAGATGTAGTTCTCCCAATATGGGAAATGATGATAAAGTGGGAAATTTATGAAGTGCTAAGTGTTTGATGATAAGATGTGTGAGTGACCCACCCAATAAATATGAGTGAATGATGTGGGAAGATAATTAGGATGGTATATGTTCTTGGTAAGTTCTTTACACGTTTTTGGGATGCTTTTTTGTGTTTTGGAATTTTTGTTGTTTTTTTGCTTGTTTTAAAATAGGGAAAATAAAAGACATTTTATTCTATAATTATCAAGGATGTAGGTTTACAATTTATAAGTATCAAACCTTTAAGATAACATGCTATACAATAAGGGACAAACAAGTGTCGAAGGATAAAATGAAAACATATAATGGATTACTAAAACATAATTCCCCCAAATAACTAGGGTGAATATAGATAATGTTTTATACATGGCACCATAAATTTGGTTTTCACCATGGTACTTGACTAAAGTGCCAGTAAACTAGTTTTCACTTTTGGATGATCTATGTTATTTTTATTTTTTAATTTTTTTGTGGATTTTTTTATATATAACACCTAGGATATCAATAATAATATATAGAACAATTTTTAGGCATATAATCACTTAATTTGCATGATTTTCATGGGTTCATCAAGCTCCTCTCCATATTGTATAGCTAATTTTTAAGATCTTGATCCATACATGGTAATGATAACATATGGGCCCAACTAGTTAGGCTCAAACTTACTTTTGTATTCTCTTGTAGCAGTGGTATTGTATTGGTTTCCTTTAATAACAAGATCTCTGATTGCAAATTCCTTAGATTTTATCCACTTATTATAGCTATGAAAAATGAAATTGTAGTAAACTTGTAAATGGCTTAAATCATTAAGTCATTTCTTGTCTAGAAGGTTAAGTTCATTGAGGTGTGATATATATATGGAATCTCAACCTATAATTGTAGAATAGACTCACTACCATATACAAGGGATTAATGGTTTCCCTCATGGGTGTGAGGATGCTAATGCAATATGCCTAGAGGGTGGGATATAGTTATGTATGTTAGTCATGATGACCAAATTCATTGAAAACTCTTTTAAAGATGCACATAATGTTTTTATTGATTTCCTCAACTTGGCTAATTCCTTGTGGGTAATAAGGAGTGGACCATTTGTGTTTGATGTGGTAAGTTTGAAAAATATACATAACATCTTTATTCTTGAATGACTTTCTATTATCGTAAATGAGAGTGGAAGGGATACCAAAGTGATAGATAATGTGGTTTAAGATAAAATTAAAAAATTTGCTTTTTTGGTGATATAGGTAAGGGAAATTTACTCAACCCACTTGGTAAAGTATTATGTTGATTTTATAATATGATTATGTCCATAAGAATAATTAGGATTTATACTTCTAATGAAGTCTAACCATAATGAATAAAATGGATAAGGTGTTATGATAGGTTTTAGATCTTGTGATGGGATATGGATAATATCCCCATATTTCTAACAAGGTATGTATTTCTTACCATAAGCACATGAATAAAATTCCATTTTAAGCCAATAATAATATACTCGTATAAGATTATTTGTAAGGACAATTTCTTAAATGTTCCCCACATATTCCCTCATGGACCTCTTTAATTTACAAGGTATATTATTCAAAATTTAAACGATATGAAATAGATCTATCATAGCCTTTATAAGATAGTGTGTTACCAAGGATGGTGTAATGAGAGGTGAATTGGATAAAGGAATTTCATTGATTAAGGGATAAGTTAGATGGTATGGTATTATGTTGAATATAGTTCTAGATGTTAGAGTACCATGGATAAGTGGGACTAATGACATCAAAAACCATTTTCTAATAAGGTATAACATAAGCTAGTATCATTAAGTATTAAACTAGGAGCTTTTTATGATTTGTGATTAGATCAATTAGATAATTAAACGTAGGCATAGCATTCACTGCCCTATTTATTATTATTAGCACTTGTTCAAATTGGATGAATTAAAAATACAAATTTAAACTATCTAACATTCACTTATAAGGGATTAAATTATCATCATGAGCTTGGTGTCCAATATTTTCTTGATTAATGATAAGCTTATAATCACCAAAAATAAGAATTTATTTTATTCCCCATTAGATTCCCATTTTGAGACTTTATATAAGACCTTCATACTCTAAAATGTTATTTATGCAAGGTAATGCAATTCATAAATACTTGGGAATGTAATCCCCATCTTGTGTGACTAAAAAGATACCTACCCTCAATCCATGATTTTTGAAATTACCATCAAAGAAGAATTAGAAAACTAAAGAATCATCTAGGGACATTATTGATTCATCTAGTAACTATGCAATAAGAGGTGGTTTTTCATTGATCAATGTTTCATCCAAAACATGTATCAAGACCTATCTTTTCATTGATTTTGTATTTACATCCTCTAAATCAAACTAACTAAGAATAATAACCCACTTAGCCATCCTATCGGTTAGATTTGTTCTAGATAAAAGATATTTAAGAAGGTCTATCTTAGCAATAATCTTAATTTGATTGTTGATCATGTAATGCCACAATTTTTGAGAATCAAAAACAACTAATAGATATGTTTTTAATATTTTATAGTAGTTTATTTCATAAGATATCAAATTTTAGTTTAAGTAATACACTATTATTTATTTTTCATTATCATCAATTTGTGCTAATAATGCCTCCAGTGAAATTGAGTAACTAAAATTTACAAAAAAAAATTACCAACAACATGTGGCATTAGTATTAGTGGGTTGGAAATATATTGTTTAATATTTTCAAATATATTCTCACAATTCTCATTCTAATTAAAAAGAGTGTCCTTATTCAGTAAAAATGTGAAAGGGTGGAAAATCTCTACAAGTTGGGATATAAACCACTTGATTGCTTGAATTTTTCATTGCAGGTTTCTAAATTTTTTAATATTCTTAGGTGGAATAATATCCATGATAGATGAAACTTTATAGGGATAAAATTTTATGCTGAATTATGAAATAATAAAACCTAAAAACATTCCTAATGTCACACCAAACACATATTTGCTAGGATTCAATCTCATGTTATACTCTCTCAACATTCAAAGATATAATGAAGCACTTTAGGCTATTCATCTCTAGATTTATACTTTGAAATAAAGTCATCAAGATAATCTTCCATGATGTCATGAAGCATGTCATCCAAATGATAGTCATCACCCACTAATATGTGTCTCCAATATTTTCAAACAAAAAGGCCTTACTTGGTAGAAAAATGGTCCCTATAGTGTTGTAAATGTGGTTGTGTTGTTCTTTAGTAGTAATTTTAAATTAATTTTAGCCTGAAAATCTATTGATCAAAGATAACATCTCATGATCTGTAGTTGAATCTACAATAATGTCTATGTTGGGCAATGTAAAGTCATCTTTTGAAAATGATTTTTTTATATCACAAAAATTTGTGCAAACTTTAATCCCTTTTGGTCTATTTGATACTGGTACTATGTTGGATATTCAATATAAATAATCAATAGGGTGTATGAAACCAATAACCATTTGCTTCTTCAACTCCTCTTTAACTAGTAGTGATATCTTAGGATGCATCTTACAAAGTTTTTATTTGATTGGTTTAGCATTTAGATGAACCATAATATGATGTAATTCTAATTCTGGATTAAGCCCCTACATATCCACATAGCAATATTTGAATACATTAAAGAATTCACAAAGCAGAAGTGTAAATATGTCCCTTTATTCTTGAGTAAATGATTTGACAAGTTTAATAATCTTAGGAAATTCATTGGTACCAATGTCCACAGGAATAGTTTATTCAACCAGGAGAGTTGATTCATATTTGTAATTTAGGGGTGGTGAAGGAAGATGAAAATACTCCTCTAAGTTTGTATTATTTGATCTATAAACTGAACTAATATTGTGATGTAATTTTTTTTCCCCAAAGTATGTTGAATCATCTAACTAATTTAAAAACTCTTTCTTGTGATCACCAATGGAATTTTATCTCTTGTTCTCAAGAATTTAGAGATAGCCTCAATATTTTAAAAATTATCAAGCTAAGGTGTTGCATCTTGGTCCCACTTTATTATGGATGGATATGCACTATTAAGTGTAATAATGACATTTTCATGAAATAGGTTATTGAGGGGAAGGTCATAGAAGTGGCTATGTACATAAATCATTTTGATATCTAAAGAATCAACCTTTGACTCGCTAGATGAGTCACTTTGGAAAAGTGTGAGATGCACGTTAAGTCAGTTAAATCATATGCCATGTTTTACTTTATTTGATTTTATTGTGATAGGTTAGATGGATCCTTGTTCATGGAGGCTAAGACATTTACCATTATAATTCATTATATTACACATGATTGACATAGCAAGGGGATACTTGTTATTAGAAAGTAAGTACCAAGTTCATCATAATAAAGCCAAGAAGGATTAGAACCTTATATATATATATATATATATATATATATATATATATATATATATATATATATATATATATATATATATATATATATATATATATATATATATATATATATATATATATATATATATATATATATATATATATATATTTGAAAGGAAAACATCTTCTATAAATCTTATTTTGCCAAGCTTCTTACCCACTCTATTATCATTTAGATGGTGGGTCCTACCATAATTATTTAGATTGGTATGTATTGTAATTTTGTAAAAATCCTAAATTATATCTCATTTATTCATTTATCAATAATCTTAAAATGGGATGAAGCAGATGAGGATGCCCTCAAAGTGGGTAGATGATGTAAATATTGCTCAAAATAAGGATGATTTGAAGATTTTTCTATATAAGGCTTATTTTAAGCTTGCTCAGATAATTGGTTGGATGTTTCACTGGTGGAATATTTTTTAATAGAGATGGAGGTAGTTGATTTATTAATCCAATCACCAAGGGGAGGTGTTTGAAATAAATTTTCTCAATGTACATAGTTTTCAATAGAAGGATAATCCTCAATGGGAGTAAATTTATCATTGATAACTGGTAAATAGTTTGATTTTTGGTATTTAACTTCCAATAGCTTGCAATATTGGAAAGGTTAAGGATCACCATATATAGTAACTTCCATGCTTTCATGGGAAAATTTTAAACTTTGGTGTAAGGTGGATGGTATGGAATTCACAGAATGTATCCATGGATGTACAATAAGTATGTTTTATGGTAGATCAAGATCAAGGACATGAATAACAATTTCTTTAATAATAGACCCCACCATCAAAGGAAGATAGATTGTTCCTATAGATTGTTGTTCATTATTATCTTATAACTTTATAGTAATAATGTTTTCTTCTAATGCTATTACTAGATACCCTAGGTGTTTTATAAGAATTAATGTACATAAATTTAGTGTTGACCCATTGTCTATAAAAACCCTTTTCACTTTGTGCCTAGAGATGATAACCTCTATATAAAATAGGATATTATGATATGATATTAAAGGAGAGACATCATAATGATCAAATATTATTTGGTTATTTATAGTTAAATAATCTATCAACACATATAAAATTTTAGGATTTATGTCTTGAGGGACAGTTAACTCCTGGAGAGATTTATACAATATATATTTATATACAAGATATGTCTTAAGAGGGTCTAATATTAACATATTTTTTGGTGTCTTCTCAAGATGGTCGATAATTTTGTACTTGTATTCAACATTTAAGGATGATGCACTAAAAAGGGTAAGATTTGCATGCCTTATGGTAATTACACATTTTTTTAAAGGAAAAGTAATGGCATTGACACATTTATGCATATAATTGATGCTATTGACTTTAGAATTAAAAGAATGACTTACCTGATTAACATTACTAGCTACTACTTATTCTTCTTTCTACTTTCCCTTTCCTTACTCATGATTGGGTAATGGATCTTGGTATATCCCAAGTTTCTAGCTGTTAGATGGTTTGGATGGTTGATTTTTTA
This sequence comes from Torreya grandis, assembly GCA_037957365.1. Lineage (NCBI taxonomy): Eukaryota > Viridiplantae > Streptophyta > Pinopsida > Cupressales > Taxaceae > Torreya > Torreya grandis. The sequence goes on from JARHVA010001889.1 coordinate 494,252, forward strand.
TTTCTATGTCACCTCTTTCAATGAGGTCTTTAACATAGTGTTTGAGGCATATATACCTATTAGTAGAATGTCCTTTGATCCTATGGTATTTACAATACTCATCTTATTTAAACTAGTTGGGTTTAGGAACATTTTCATCAAAGGGTTTGGTGTTAGGCCATGTGATAATGTTTGTGTGAGCCAAATTTTATAAAATATTCTCATAAGTGTCACCTAATTGGGTGAACTTATGCTTAAGTCTTCCTTATCTAGGTTATCCACTAGGAATAGTGATGTTATTGATTAGTTGACTATATGTTTATATTTTATGTTGAGGGTTTTGAATCTATTTTATGTTAGTCACACCATCTCCAACAAGGTTCTTTTTCTTGGCAAATTTTTTTGTTTTTTCTATTGGTTTATAGGAATTATTATTATCTGGTTTAAATATTTTGTTCACACCTCTATTAATTAATGTTATTTCTACTTGAACTCTATTTTCAATATTTTTTTTCAAAGTATCTTGGGCAAATAAGTAACAAATGGTGTCTAACATCTTACTTTAAGTTGTTCATAAATATATCCACAATCTCAATTTTAGAAAATGACCATGTGAAATGACTTGACATTGCTCACTATATTTTTAGGAAGGAAGTAAATATTTCATCATTGAATTAATTGGTGTTTTATATATCTAAGATGGTCAAATATTTTTTGATGTTATAATAGAAGTGGTGAACAATTTTTTTAGATAAATCTTCAAAGGTGAAAATAGATTCTTTTAGAAGGCATGTAAACCATCAAAGGGTTTGGCCCTAAAGAATTCATGGGAACAAATGCAACATGTATTCATTGCTATAAGTAACATCCAAACATGTGTGATAGGATTTGGTTAAATTTTCTATGGGATTCCCTTTACCTTTATATTTGTTGAATTTTAGGAGTTGAGAGTATTTTAGAAAAGGTATGGTCATTGTAATTAAATCATATGGATAGGAATGAATTTCCTCAAACTTGAACTATTTTTTTTTAGAATAAACATCAACTTGTAGGCCTTAAACTCTATCTTTTATGTTTTGAATCTATTATGTAATATATAGGGATAGTTGGTTCATTTGACTTAGTGGATTAATGAAATTGGAGGTAGAACAATGAATTAGTTTATGGTTTGCATAATTTGATTCATATGTTGGTTAAATTTATTTCAAGGTTAGTTGTTAAAATTAATTTTTTTAGGGTTAAAAAAAGGATTTAAATTGGGGTTATAACCAAGGTGCATTGGGTTTGGATTTGTATTAGAACCAAAGTTTGTTGGATGTGGGTTTGGTTAGAACCAAAGTTGTTGGATTTGATGTTGGGTTAAATCCAAGGTTGGGATTGTTTGTAAAGTTTATCTTTGAATTTGTCTAATTTAGGTTTGTTTTAAAGTTTGAATTGGTTGGTAGATTTTTGTTGAAGTTTATAGAGTTTGGATTAGTGTTGTATCCAAAATTAGATTGATTAAACAAATTTCAATGGGATTATTGTGGGTGCATGTTGTAGTTTAAATTAAATGGATTAGAACCTAGGTTTGAATTATAGTTAGTTTGGTTTGGTTGAAGTGTATTTTAGATTTCATTGTTTTAATTTTGGTTAAGGTTAAAATTAGGATTTATGCTTGGTTTATTGAAGTTAAAATTAGGATTGAGGTTATAATTTTTCAAATTAGTTGGTGTTTAGTTTTGGTTTAAAATTGTGTTAGGATTTGGGTTAGAATTAAGTGAAGGGTTTGGATTAGCATTTTTTGGGTTGGGACTTGGATTGTATGGAACCAAACCAAGAGTATTAAAAGAATAAAATAGATTCAGTATACCACTATTTAATTCATATTATTGAGTGCATGTGAATCAATACTCAAACTAGGATTAGATGGTTGATATTTCAAGATATAATGAGTATTGAAGATTTGATTTTGATTTTGACTAGGAATAGTGAGTAAGACTTGAAGACTCTAATCAGAGTTGATTGGTGAGATTGAATGAAGACTCAAACTTAGAATAATCTGACCATTACCTTATGAATTTGGATGTACATTCAAATTCAATGTAATAAATGTTTGATTGGTTAATTTTTATTTAGATGGGATTATCATTTTAAATTTTGGATTGGCTTGTTACATGATTGGTAAAATTGAATTAAGATTAAATTTTCTATTGGTTGGTTGAATGATTTGTGAGATTGAAGGTATGCTTAAAATCATATTAGTTAGATAATTATGTGAAAGTAAATTAGGATTTACATTCACATTGGGGTTACCAAAAGGATTGGTTATTGGATGAGATTTAAAGTGCATAATCTCTTGGTTACCTTTGTTTTCATGAATTTATATAGAGAACCCATGGCTTGTTTGAGATGATTCCTCATATAAGATAGTTTTTCCTTTACCTTAAGAGACTTTAGGATGGGGTTGTGAGGATTTTACAAGGGAATTGAAACCCTATAAATAACCTTGTGAGGTATATTTATTAGCATTGGATGATGAAGGTTATTTTCTTGTAATCAAGTATTATAAATTCTACACATCAAAGTTAGACAAAAATTTTGCTCCAAAGCCCAAGGCTTAAATAAAAAATTCATTATTATTTGACATGATATACTGATCAAAGGAAGGTATATTTTGGATAGATTTTGGGCTACCCTCATCTTGGTAATCCCCTCTTTCTTATTATTCTTATTTAGTTATCTCATGTATTTCTACATGATGCTTTTGGTTGGTAAATTGAAAAAGATAACTATTGGATAGCCCAGCCCTTGCATTTGGGTTATTTAGCATGTCCATTTTCCTTATGATATGTGACATGACTAAGATAAAAGAAAAATACTCAAATAAATGGAATATTTAAACTAAAACACTAACCAAAGTGACTAAAAAAAATTGATTCTTAAACTAATTACTTTGAGTGTTTGGGAAAAGTTTGATTTTTAGGATATCTTGATAGATTTATAAACTTAAAATATTTTTTTAATAAAAAAGGACATATTATCACATTGTAAACATATGGAAAACTAATAAATTCTTAATTTAAATAATCAAATAATTACGCATAAAAGGTGAAAAACTAGGATAAGGGTCAAGAATAATATTTGGGCCTTCTGATGTCACTTAATCATCCATAATCTTATCTATGGCCTAATATTTCAAGGAACTAACCATCAAGGATCTTTTTATTCCCATGGTATACTGAGTATGGTTTGAGTGTGTGTGTAAAGTACCTTCTCGATGCTAATCGTTAAATGATGCACCAAAGTTGAATGACAAAAGCAGTTTTTCTAGGCTTAACTTTTGAATAAGATTATCTAAAGGGAATCCTCTAGTATACCTTTCATTATATTGTATCCCAATTTTTTATATGAAATACATAGAGTATATGCACACTATTAGTTCTTGTTTTAATTTTCCCAACACATCCTTAGGGGTTTTAGTGTGTTAATAATTGACAATATCATATTTTGAGGAAATTATTAAAACTTTAAGTATTAGAGAATGAAATCCCATCATGTCATGGTGTGCTTAAAACACATAACCAATTAGACAATAAAAATAGTTAGATCTCAATTTAAATAAACTTCTAGTAGATAGGGTTTATCCTATTGCATGGTGGTGAAATCGATGGTCAATAGAGTCCCTAAAAAAAGAAATAAAAAATTAGTGTTTATTTTTTATTTTCAAGTATCATCACCAATGTGATACCTAGGAAAGATCATATGTACACACAACTTAGATAACAAAGATAATTATGAAATTATTTTTGATTCTTGAGTATCATCACCAACATGACACCAAGGGAAGAATATACATAATTTCAAAATCACATAAAGAAAGTTGAAAATAAATAATTAATTCCAAACCAAAATGTGATCTAATTAATAGAAACTTGAAAAATTGAATTGAAACATTAGTATCAAAATAAAATAAATTGGTTTTTATTCTAGTCCCTTTGAAAATTTTCTTTGACAAGCATTTTATAAATAATTGGTTAGAGTGTTTTTTTGGCTTGGAATTAAGATAACCTATAACGGAGTAAATAAAAGCCAAAAAGAGAACACAAAAAATCCTATCTGTAACAATTCAAAGTTACACAGTAAAGTATAAAAGTGAAATTATAAATGGTTAGCCATAGGAAATAAATAGAAAGCAAGAAAATAGAAAATAAACAAATTCATAGTTAATAGAATAATTTTGCTGGTAGAAATGATGATTTCATAGATACAGTTACCTATTTCATAGTCTAGAATGATGATTTCATAGTCTACAAAAATGATTTCACTAACAATAATGATGATTTTTCTACTAATAATGATAATTTCATTATTTGAGATGATGATTTCATGACTAGAACATGATTTTGTAGTTCAAACTACAGATAACAAAAAATAGAAAACACAAAAAATAAGGGGAATAAAGTCAAAATTTTGAGATGATTTACCTACTAAGGATGATAATCTATCAATTGATTAAGATGAATTCATAATTTGGAACAATGATTACACTAAAAAGTTTACCAAATTTATTGTTTACCTATAACACATAGTTAAATAAAATTGAAAACATAGGTAGAAGAAAAAAATGAACAGAAAAATGATGATAAAAATAAAGTTAGTAAAAAGACACTAAAATATGATAAAAAATAATTTCTTAGTTATAGGTTACAATTTTATAATTAGTGTCTTCAATTTTGTAATTACATAGTGATTATGCATAATCAAATATAAAATGCCAAAAAATGACCTATAGACTTAACCAACACTCAAAAAACCAAGATTAAACACATGTAAAAATAAAATATCGAAATCAAATGAAAAAAATATTTCTAAATGCAAATATGATGAGGGTGAGATGAAAAAGATGTGGGAATGACCCCACTGGTCATGCCAAAATGTATTGAATAAAATATAAATATGTAAAATGAAACTAAGAAATCTTAATTTAAACCATTTCAAACTAAGATAGATATACAAACAAAATAATCAAACACAAACTTATACCTTGGTTACAAAATCTTATTCCATTGCAATGTAGATTTGATTATCTCTCTTTGAAATGTGGTTGTGGACTATTCTAATGCAAGGTAAAATGGGAAACATTTTAGTGTAAAATGTTATTTGATATCTTTGATTTGCTTTGGAATCTCTTGTGATTTTGATAGCACTTCGTTAGCATAAGTTAGGATGATGAAAATGATGGCTTTTATGATTATTTATAGATTTCTAGAGGAAGAATTCAATGGTGGAGGATTATCTATATATTTTAAATGATCCAAATAATATAAGATGGTTAATAAGTCATCATCCATGGTGATGATGACCATTTCAAATGGTTGAGAGAAACATGGAAATGGTTAACTGAGTCACAAATAATGAGTCAAACTTTTTGACAACTCAAAGGATGACTCAAAAGAGGTTGAATAATTTTTGGGTTTGGTTGGTTTGAGTCAACATGTGAGTGAGATTAAGGTATAATATATTGGAATAGGTGTAAAATATTGATTTAATATTTAAATATGGATTTAAAATGTGCACAATTGATTAATTTAATTTTTTCAATTATCTTAAGAAGAGTGAAATGTCATGAATTATGTTAAGAAGAATAATTAATAGGTTTTAGGTGTATGTTGACACTAAATATAATTTAGGTATGTACACCACCTAGATGCTTTTATATTCTATATCATCCTCACTCTGGTGCATTCAAATCTAGGTCATGTAATATCACTCCTTGTCAAATATCAAAACCCTAGTTATTCATATCCATAGTGGCTATGGTAAAAATTGATTGGTAGAAACATAATGTTTATATTCCTAAAATAACCCTTTATAAATTATCATTTATTACATAAAAAATACTCCAAAAAAGGCCTTATAATTATGTAGTTCTCCCCTATGTGTTGGATTTTTTATGAATCATGCAATGTGTGATAAACAATTACAATAATGACCTAGCTTATAACTTGAAAAATATGTCTTTCAAGATACTCCTTTATTTTTTCAAAATTATATATATGTTTCCCCTACTAATAATACATAAATAAGATAAAATAGAGAAGATTTGCTCACTTCAGTGCTTGATTGAGTGATTTTTGGTTTTTGCTAGGTTGACTTGTGAGTAGGTAAGAAGTTTCTAGGTCAAGAATGAATGAGGGTTGATCTTATATTTATACCAATCCCTTCAGATAATAAATCACATTAAAGAACTCAAGTTGACCATAGGTATACATTTCATTTGAAAATTAGATGACTTTAGGGAATTGGACATGTATGTTGGGATAAGACACTTACATTTATGTAGGTGTTTTATTGGGATGTAAGTATCCAGGTAGTTGGAAAATAAGTACAAGTTATAAACTTATAGAACTAGAAGGTAATAAATTTTATAACATTCTAGAAAATATATAAGGTTTGGGTCATCAAAATAACATTTTTCAGACTAAGAGATAAGTAATTAGGAATAAAGAGAGTATATGGGAGCCTTTTGGTAGTGGGAAAGGTATATAAGTTAAAGGTACATCTATGATATATATTTTCTAAGTGTATAAGATTGATGTAATGAAATTACTTTGATGATTAAAAATAATAGAATTATATATGGCATAATTAAGAGAAAAATAAGTATATCCACAATAAAAATTGGAAAAAGAGAAGAATACTTGAATATTATGACTGAGACACTTCAAGGGGGAAACCTCCACAATAATGTAATAAGAATATTATTAATAATATGATCATAAAATACTAACCACTACCACCTATATATAATCTATTTAGCCATGGATATTCCATAGGCTTACCATACTAAGAACATTGATAAATGTAACAAGCTAATATGAAGAGGTGTAAGCCACAAGTTAACTACACATATCCTTAGACACACTATAGGTTAAGGGTGTAACATTCCCCTACCTTTAAAAATAACATTTTCTTAAATGTTGAATCAAACCAAGATGTTTTTATAGGAATTCTTCATCCTCCCATGTTGCATTTTCATAATGTAAGTTCTTCCATTTGGTCAAATTTTTCTTAATGGCTCTAGTCCACAATTTTTTATTATGCATGTGAAGGATTTCCTCAGGCTCTAAAATGACTCATAATTCTTCATCTAATTTAGGTAACTTAGTCTATGTGTAAACTGTGTGTCCAATTACTTTTTTCAAGTAAAGTACATGGAATGATGGATGTATGTAAGTGGCTGGGGGTATTTCTAGATTGTAAGCCACACTACCAATTTTATGCAAGATCAAGGGACATAATACTTAGGTGATGTATTTTTATCCTTTTTATATTTCTTTAGATACATCTTGTATGGTTGTAAATTTACAAAGACCTAATAACCTATGTTAAAATGTCACTCATTATAGTGTTGATTTAATTGTTGCTTCATTAAATTTTGTGCCATTGCTAAATTCTATCATAAATTGACTATCATCTTCTGTTAATGGTGCATGATTTCTTCAACAACTCAAAATTTAGGATGTAGTGGCAAAATTTAAAACATGGATGGGGGGTGATACCCATACAATGCCACAAAGGGAAACATCTTGGAATAAGTTTGAAATGAAGTGTTATACCACCATTTGGCAAGTGGCAACAAATGAACCCATTTATCCCATTTGTCATAAATAAAACAATGAAGATACCATTCAAGAAATTTGTAGACTACCTCTATTTTTTCATCAGATTAAGGATGATATTGTGATCTATGAGCCAACTAGGTACCCAAACATGCAAATAATTTACTCTAAAAAGTACTAGTAAATATGGGATCTTAGTCACTTATAATAATATTTAGAGTGACATGCAATTTTTGAACTATATTAAGAAAATCATATGCTACTATAATAGCATGAAATTATTGTGATAAGGTAAATAATGAGCATACTTGGTGAGTCGATCCACAAATACCATGATAACATTTTTACCCTCAGACCATGGTAACCCCGTAATGAAACCCATGGAAACCTCTTCCCAACACTAACTAGGGATGGATAAAGGCTAAAAAATACTAGGTTATTAATGGTTTCACCTTTATTTTGTTATAATACCATGCATTTAGCCACATATTTATAAACATCCAATTTATTCCTTCCCAAAATAATTTTTTCTTGATTCTATGATATGTTTTCAAAAATATCAAGTGACCTCCAAGTGGAGTGGAATGAAGTTCCTAAAGAATTTTATGTTTGAGGGGAGAATGATTACAAAGGTATAATCTATCTCTATACCATAATGTGTTCCCCTTATATGTATTTTTTTTAGATTCATTAGAACCCTATTGAAGATTGTGAATCAATTCTTTGGTATCATTTTCATTCTCCCATTTTGATCTTGCTTCCTCTAGCCAATTTACTTGCCACATGGTCATGGCACATAACAATGCCCCAACTAATGCATCTCACTGAGAGAGGGCATCTACCACCACATTATATTTTATTTTCTCAAACACTATTTCAAAATCATATCCTAACAATTTAGTCACCCATTTTCTTTCTTTAGATGATAAACATTATTCCAAAAAACATATAAAGCTATCATGATCAGTCTTTACCTAAAAGTGATGACCCATCAGATAAGGTCTCCATTAATTTACTACATGTAGAATAGCCATCATATCTTTCTCATATATTGGTTTGAGCCTATTTTTTAGATTTAGTTAGATAATTTTAAATTCCATTGGTCTACTTTATTACATTAGTATATCCCCCATGCCAAATTATGTTGCATCACACTCCACAACAAATGATTTTGATAAATCAGGGTAGCCAAAATTGGAGTTATGCACATAACCATTTTCAAATGTTAAAATACCTTGGTAGTTTAATCATTCCACTAGAAGGAGTACTTATTTATCAAAGAGGTGAGTGATGTTTTAATTCTACCACAATTTTTGATAAGCATGTAATAGTAACCAAATAACCTTAGAAATTTGTAGAGGTTCTTGAAGGTCTTGAGAACCTACCACTCCATCATCACTTTGATTTTATAGTATCAAATTTAAATCCTTCATGTGAAATAATACGAATTAATTAATCCACCTATTAGACACCAAAATCACATTTGGAAGGTCTGGAATAAATCTAATGTTGTTACAAAACTAAAAGCACCTATTTCACATGCCTCAAATGGTCTTCCCAATTTTTGTTGCAAATGAGGATATCATAAAAAAAACTAATACAAAATTTCTTAAAAATTGCCTTAAAATAGTATTTATCAAACTCTAAAATGTAAATGGTGAATTTGTGAGGCCAAAAGGAATGAATATAAATTCATAATGGCCTTCATGAGTTTTGAAAGTTATTTTATGTATGTCCTCAACATGAATGAAAATATAATGATATATAGAGAAAAGATATAACTCGGTAAAATAAATAAAACCATGAAATTCATCTAATAAAATATCAATTACTATAATATGAAAATTATCTTTGATGGTGTATTTATCAAGTTCTCTATAGCCTAGGCACATCCTCCAACTATCATCTTTCTTCTACACCATGACCACTAGAGAAGATTATTCACTTTGATTGTGTTTCATGATTCCTACCTCTAACATCTCTTGTACCATATTTTTAATTTCACTATTTTGGGCATAGGTATATTATTCATAGGTCATCATTCAATTATTCATATTTTATGAAAACAAGAAAACGTACTTACTAACTCTCTTAACTCTACCATAATCTCTCTTAGCTTTGATATATTTATTTGTATTCACATGTTTGGTTTTATAATAACTCTTTGTCTCTATATTAGGAACCTATATAACCTCACCATGTTTCCCTCCTCTCATTCTATCACTCTTAATCTCCCATATTTACTAGATTTCACATACTAGTCTTTATATCAGCTTTCTTGGGTTCAATGACTTGGTAACTTGGTTAAAATATCATTATAATTTTACTTTATATATATATATATATATATATATATATATATATATATATAATTTCATCTCATGCACAACATGTTAAACAGGTCCTATTTATAATAACATTCATTATAAACCTCTCTAACAACTCTTTTCACATATCCCATTTCTTATCCACAGTCACAAACTCTCCTTGTAGCCCTTTTTCCTCTTATTTTCTATAGTATGAACATGTAAAAATATATTTTTGAAAAAAAAATATTATATATATACCCTTTATTCCCATATGTCACTTAAAAAAATTTATACCTTAAATCATTATTTTGGCCACCTTTTAAATCCCTTTTAGGCCATTATTTAGGTCTATTAGGGTCCTACTTACACACAGTCCTATGTAATAATATGAAAACATATGGAAATGACCCAAAAATTATATAATATATTTTAAAAAATAAAAACATAGATAATAACCAAGTTTCATGAATATTGGATGGTTAAAACACATAGAAGGCAATTTTTTGTTTACAAACCCTAAATCAGGGTTTACAAGGTTTTTCACTTGTCGAGAAGGATTAACTAAAGTTTTTGATCACTATAAAAACTATAAAGATAATTTAATGAATTTTTATTACCTATTAAATTATTAGGATCCTTTCCTAAATTAAGGTTTATCTTCTTGACACATTTATTGGCTTTTTTCTCATGCTTTTATTCTTGACTATGGAAATGTGGCTTAAATACAGTGTATTTACAAACATGAGGTTGATATCTTTATGAAAATTTCATTAATAAAAACATGTAACTACATTATGATACTAAATAATCTTTAATTTTATCAATGTAATGTATTTATATAGTTATTCAATCTTCACATGCTCTTTCCTGCAAACATACTAACTCAATTTTCTCTTATCATATAAAACAAGGTCTGTGATGGTCAACTCAGAAGATCCTTAAAAAAATAAATTAAAAGATTGTATAAAATGCCTTAATGGAGGATTATATTATGTTCCAAATTTTTTCATATGTTCCAAACATTCACCAAATATAATATCCTCTTTGAACTCAATCTTTCACTTAGTCTTCAAACATAAAGTATAAATGACACATGCATAGAGGGTATAAATTGAGTTTATTAACCATATATGTAAAATAAACTTCATATAATGTAAGAAAATTTACCAAAAAATTTAAAAAACTCACAAGAAATCCAAGAATAAAAAAATCATGTCTTTATCAAATTTATCTTTACACATTTTTCTTGCATATCTAACCTCATTGCTCACACAGAGAATGTAGGAAATATCAACAAAATTCTCTTATAACAAAGAAATATACATTAATATTTTTAGGTTTTATCAAATTTTAAAATTTTAATCCAACCTATCCATTATCTCTACCTTGAATTACCTATACACCAACACAACTATCTATTCAAAAGAAAACTTCATAACCAACTTCTAACTTCTTTTTGTAGATTGGGAAGGTACAAAACTAAATAACTACTATCTTAACCATCAAGGTGACTAATTATGTGATTCATGCACTCTTGAACCTTATTGAAACCTACCTACATAAAAAATAACATTGAGAGTTATTTTGACAAGGTTTAATCCTCCTAGAGTTCACACTAAAATATGAAAATTCAAATTAAGGTTTTGGTTAGAAAATGCCCAAAACCACTCAAATTCAAATTTGACAACTTCATAATGCTTTTGAATGACTCCTAACACACTAAAATTATCAAAAAAAATTTATAATGACTCTATACATGATAAATATATCATATTTACAATGAGGTAGTGATGTTCCTATATCATACTACTGAAGAGCAAGAAAAACTTTCCTATGAAAGTTATAAATGTTTTAACTTTGAGTTTATTTGTGCCATCCTTATTCCACGTATATCCCACAATTTTTTTAAGACACTTAGTCCTTCTTGATGATTTATTAAACTTTTTATGACTCCTCTTTTTTTCACCTCTCTCTTGATCTTCCTCTTCCTTTACTTCTTTAATCTGTTCATGGGAAACTACTACTCATTATTTTACCTCTAAATACCTACACATGAAATAAACATGTCAATAAAAATCACCTAATACTTTATATCTTGTAGTTCACTTTATTCTCCTTCAATTAATTTCTCATTGGATTCCAAATCTCTTTCCTCCTTCCTCAAAATTGTCTCTAATTCTAACTCATCTACCATGATGCTCTCTGATTTACACTCATCTACATCACCTTGCTCTCCCATTGGTGGAAAATAAAACACCTAAAACTTCTACAACTCAATCTATAAAATCACTTCATAATGTGCCTCTCCTTCCTTATCTTCACTCAAAATTATCACATCCTCTTTAAGGTGATGTTCAACTTCTTGTTTACTTGGTAGCTCACTCATCCAAAACTTTTACATTTCACTCTTTAGTTTCTTGAATAGCAACCTCTTCTACCTTCTTTCCTCTCTCATGGCTTGTACTTGCCTTCTCCTTATATTTATTAATTGGAAACTTTAGTGGATTATTCCTCATGACCCATCCAAAATGTGGGTTCTCACTCTATCTTATTTTTTCTAACATGGTTAGAATCTCATCTAACTGCTGCCTCATCTAACTGCTGCCTCATCCATCTTTCTTTTCTTGGTGTCATCATACATCATCTTCTCTTTGTGGTAGCTTATATTAACCTTGCCTTTTTTTATATTTTATCTTTCTTTCCTCATCTTCACTAATATGTATATCAACTCTTTGGTCTCATCTGGGCCTATTCTTCTTTTTGACAAACCTTCTCTTACTTGCTACATCATGACCTGTCTCTTGACCTCAACTAGGTTTCACACTCTTCTTGTCCTTTCACTAGGACTCTCTTATTTATTATCAAGTTTAATTTTAATATTATCTTTCTTATATCTCACTGGCTATCTTCATTATTTGATCCTTATTTGGCTTAATGGATTTTCCACCTTTCTTTTTTTTCACTTTTGCCTATAGCTTCTTCACTTCATCCCTATAACTTCGTTAGCATTCTCATAACCACATATCAAAAAATATCAACACATAATAAATCACAAATGTATGTACATGTAGCCAAAAATTCAAAAAAATCAAACATAACCTCATAATACTCCCACTCTGATACCAAATGATGCAAAGGTCATCATTCAATTCTTCATCTTTGATGAAAATAAGAAACATACTCACTAACTCTACTTACCTCTACCACAATCTCTCTTAGATATTAAATATTTATTTATCTCCATACCTTTTATATTAAAATAACTCTTTGTATCTATATTAATAACTCTATATCCTCACCATGTTTCCCTCCTCTCATTCTATCACTCTTAATCTCTCATCTTTACTAGCTTTCACATACTGGTCTTTATGTCAACTTTCTTGGGTTTAATGTCTTGACAACTTGGTTCAAATATCATTATAAGTTTACTTTATATATATACAATTTCATATCATGAAAAACATGTTAAAAATTCATTATTATCATCACATTCATTATACAAACCCTTCCAACAACTTTTATAACATATCCCACTTCTTATCCATAGTCACAGACTCTCCTTATAGGCCTTTTTCCTATTATTTTCCATGGTACAAAAATGTAATAATATATTTTGGAAAACCAAAATATTATATAGATACCATTTATGCCCATATGTCACTTCAAAAAAATTTAGTCCTTAAATCATTAGTCTGACCACCTTTTAAAGCCCCTTTAGGCCACTGTTTAGGTCTTTTAGGTATGTTAAGGTCTTGTTTACACACAATCTTATGTAATTGTATGAAAACATATTAAAATAACACAAAAATTCTATATCATTACCAAAATTAACACATATATAATAACCAAGTTTCATGAATATTGGATGGTTCAAATGCTCAGAATGTGAATTTTTGTTTACTAACCCTAAATCAGGGTTTATAGGGTTTGTCACTAGTCGAGAAGGATTAATTAAAGTTTTTGACAACTATATAAAATATCAAGCTAATGTAATGAATTTTTAGTACCTATTAAATCATTATAATATTTTCCTAAATTATATTTTATCCTCTTCACACATGTATTGTCTTCTTTCTCATGCTTTTATTATTGATTGTGGAACAATGGCTTAAAACATAGTTTGCTTACAAACTTGAGGCTGATATATTTATGAAAAGTGAAATTAAAAAAATATTTAATTACACTAGGATACTAAATAACCTTTCACTATATAAAAATAATGTATTTAGATAGTTATTCAGTCTTCACATTCTCTTTCTTACAAACATACTAACTCAATTTTCTCTTATCATAGAAAATAGTGTTTGTGATGGTCAACTCAGAAGATCATTAAATAAATAAATAAAACAATGTATAAAATATATTAATTGAGGATTATATCATGTTCCAAATTTTTTAATATGTTTTAAACATCCACCAAACATAATATCCTCTTTGAACTCAAACTTTCACTCAGTCTTTAAACCTGAAGTATAAATGACACAAGCATACATAGTTTAAATTTACTTTATTAACCATATATGTAAAATACACTTCATATAATGTAAGAAACTTTAAAAATTTAAGGAAATATACTCACCACCATTCCAATAATAACAAAAATCATGTCTTGATCAAAGTTATCTTTACACATTTTGCTTGCATATCTAACCTCATTGCTTACACAAAAAATGCAGGTCTTGTCAATAGATTTATCTTCAAAAAAGAATTATACATTCATATTTTTGGGGTTTATCAAATTTTATAATTTTAATCCAACCCCTCAATTCTCCTTACATTCAATGACTTATACACCAACATAACTATCAATTCAAAAGAAGAATTCATAACCAACTTCTAACTTCTTTTTTTACATTGGGAATGTACAAAATTACATAACTACTATCTTAACAATCAAGGTGACTCATTATGTTAGTCATGCATTATTGACCCTTATTGAAACCTACCTACACAAAACATAAAATTGTGACTTATTTTTTCAAGGTTGAATCCTTTTAGAGTTCACATATAAATTTGAAAATTAAAATCAAGGTTTTGGTGGGAAAATGGCCAAAACCACTCAAATTCAAATTTGAAAACTTTCTAATTGTTATGAATGACTCCTAACACTATAAAATGACCAAAAAAACTTGATAATGACTCTAGATATGGAAAATAGAGCATATGTACAATGAGGTAGTGATGCTTCTGCATCAGTATACCTGTAAGGTTTGATATTGGGTGTTGTACTACTTAGAATGAGTTTGATGGCATGATGATGTGCATGAATTAGAGGAAGTAATTTTGGAATGTCAAAATAAAACAAAAAAATGGACATCCAACACCTTTTAAAAATTAAGATGTGTAGACTCCTTGGTTTCATGAACCTCCATAGAAAATAAGTGTGTCATAAAACCTTCTACACCTTTTTTGAGAATCTTCATCATCTAGTGGGAACTAACCAGCTATAGATATTTATCCCATAATCCATGCAGTTTAAAAGTCATTAATTTTTAATGGAACCTCATAAATAATTCCTATAAATTTATGTCAATAATACCCAAAGTGGTGAGCCATTAGACTCCCAAAAATTTGATAGATCCTCCCACGGGACTAACAAACATTGGGGAGTCTAACAAATAATTTCCCATAACAAGATTCATACTATGGAATTTCATAAAATATTTGAATATACCATAATCAACAATAGTAACCTAAAATTCTAGATTTGGGTAAATGAAACAATTCAAATGAACAACCAACTTACTATTGATGAAGTTATGTGTACTCATAGAGTCAATTTACACAATCACTTTCTATTTATTTAGGAAACCAACCACCTTAAGAGTTTGAAGAGTAATAATGCTTGAAAGTGCTGGATAGGAGATAGTAGGTGGAGAATATTCATATTCATCCTTAATTTCTCATAACCATTCCCCTAAATCTTCCTCCTATCATTCCTCCTCATTGGCACCATCAATGTAAAAAAAATTATTTTTAGCACATTAATGCCCTTTACTCCATTTGATGATGCATATAAAACAAAAATATTTTGCATGATTTTATTCCACTTGCTGAGGTGTCAATTTGGTAGGCTAATGAAATGATAGTGTTAGGAAGGTGCATTCATGAACATTGGTAAAAGGTCTTCATCTGATCAACACTTTTCCTTACACATATGTTCCCTTGGTATAGACTTAGATATAGTCATGGGATGAAACATGCAAACCTCTAATTAGATGATATCTTTGAGGCCACCAAAAAATAGGTTAGTCAAATTTTATTCAGTGATGGTTACCACATGTAAGGAGAGATTCTAAAATTGATGAATGTAATCCTTAATAGTCCTAGTCTGTCATAACTTGGATACCTAGTTGAAGTTGTTTTTAGAGACATTATTATGATATTTGAGCTGAAACTCCTCAAAAAATACCAACCATGAAATTGGGACACCCTTATTTTTATTTTTAACACATAACTAATGATACTAAATGAATGGCTCAGGTTCCAGATATAGAGAGGCCATAACCATTTTTTGTGAACTTGGATTTTGATGTAGATCAAGTTAATTTTCAATTTGAGTGAGCCAAGTGAGTGGATCATTACCATAAAAATTGTATAGGTCTAATTTTGGTAACTTAACTTAAGTTCATAATTGGTGTTGGTATTATTTGGATGAGAACCAAACTGAAGTGGTGGAGGATTATTTTGTAGTGGTTGAGCTGACAAGTTGGCTAGTTTCCCAAATATTTTTTATAATTGATCCATCATGCTATTCAAATCCCATATTAAACCTATAATATCCCCTTTAACCATGTAAAAATCATCTTTTTTCACCATTCCCTACAACTCTGATTTAAGTTCTTGATCTACCTTTGAAATAGACAAATCAGAAGTTTTAGATTCAATGTCATCCTTGTGAGGATTTTATGGAGTTTATTTTCCTTTCCCATGTCCATGAGTGCTTGTAATATATATGCATAACCCCTAATATGGTTTTATCCCCCAAAAATTGTACAATTTTAATACACTATTATAATTATCTCACTAAGGAAAATCTAACTACTATTGTTTTGTACAAAGGTGAATTTTTTTACCCAAAAAAGTGTACCAATAGAATATACTATTATGATCATCTCACAAAGATGAATCAAATGACTGATTATTTTCAAAAGGTAATTTTATTTTATTTTTTTTGGAAGAAAATTACTTATATGATATGCAACAATAAAATTATATGTGGTAAAATTAAGAGTAGAATAAGTAGATCTACAACAACAATTGGTGAAATATTAGAATACCTGAATATTATATTGAGACACTTCAAGAGGGGAACCTCCATAAAAATGAAATAATAATATTATTCATAATATTATCATAAAATACTAACCACTACCTCATATATATATACTCTACATATCCATGGTTATTTCATAGGTTTATCATACTAAGAACATCGATAAATGCAAGAAGCTAATATGAAGGTGTGTGAGCCACAAGTCAACCACACATATACCTAAATGTACTATAGGTTCATATCATAGTAATTGAGGTGATATATAATTCATAATTAGTGTCTACCTCCCCCCTATAATCTAATCATGAGATTACTATTTTAAATTAAAAGTAATGTGTACCTAGGTGTGTATAACACACTTTATGTTTGTTCAAATCTAGCTTGAGCGATTTTTTGGTGATTGACCTAAAAATAATAGCATGTTATAGTATATAGCAATGAATATAATCTGAAATTTAAGGAACTCAAAATGATTTAAATTGAAAGAGAGTAAGGTTTATGAGTACACCTGTGTATTGATTTAATTATCTTGCCTTTTGATAATTTGATTTGAAATGACATATCATTATGAATCATTAGAGCTGAGAATAGGACAAATATAAAATATATAAATTTTATATATCTAAAAAGATATATATATTGGAAGACACGTGACCCCAACCTTAGAGAAAAGATTAGTTACCACCCAAAAATTGAGATTAGCTCAACTATACAACCCAATAATACTTATAACATAGTGAGTGTGAGTGAACCAAGTCAATTCACACTATAAAATTGGTGTGGTTATATGATGTAATCAAATCCAACCTATAATCTTGGAAATATTAAGTTATTTAATCACCTTAACCATACCAAAATCAAACCAAATACTATAGTATATAGGCTTGATATAGTCCATAAAAATCCAATATGGTGGATGATGATAGCTCATAAATTTTTTTAAATATAAACGCTTATTTGGTTTTGAATTATTAGGTGAATATTGTATATCATATACACCTTATATATTTCTCATGTTGAAACTATGTATAACAATGGTACTAATGTATAAAATTATACCATAAATATGTATTTGAATCATATAACTATGAATTTGGCCTATTTGTAATTGTGTAAGTGTGGAGAAAATATTTACATAACATGCCTTCACTATATATCTAAAATTTAAACTTGTGTAAATATGGAGAACATGTTTCCAAAACATGCCCCCATTATAATCTGAAATTGATAATTGGTGTAAGTGTGGAGAACATGTTTCAAAAAAATGTCCCCACTAAATATAAAACTATGAAAAATGTGGATAACTTATTTCTAGAACATGCCCTACTGCAATCTAATTATGTGAAGGAAAGTGGAAGTGATACCTCCCTATCAAGGCCCCACTAATATTCCACCATTTTGAGGTGGGTTAAATTATAATATTGTATTTTCCTTACCTAAAAATGATAATATAACCATGTAAATTATGAATTTATTGTTATCCAAAACTAGCCACCATAGGTAAGGACAATTATAAACGTTGTTTCCAATCTTGCCTAGCCTTGTTGGTGGTCTTTTGATAGGTTTGGTCTTGGTATATTAGGCAAAACTGGTCATAAAAAGGTTTCTTGTCAAGTTATTTTCATCTTAAATTTTATTTCATGGTCTATAAGAGTGATCAATCCCCAAAATCTTGTCATAAATCTATTATTTAGGTGTTTGGAAAGGTTAAGATATCTTATCAAAGTTTAAGGTTACTTTGAAAATATCAATATATGTTGACCCATGGTGTAACATTGTTTATTTTGGATATTATTGATCTATTTTTTAAATTAATCATCTCTAATTTTAGATAAATCACTCCATGAACATATCTAATATAAGGTTACATGTGGAAAGTCACTAGCAATAGGGATTTGAACTCTCAAGTCTGCCTTCAAGGTAAAAAATTAATTAAAGTAGGGAATAAGCCTAATAAATAAGGAGTGGTAATTAGGATATATATAAATATATATATATATATATATATATATATATATATATATATATATATATATATATATATATATATATATCATATTCACTCATAAAACTCCCAAAATACTCCCATTGATACTCTTAGTACATATACAATCAAAATGTTCACCCACAGCGTTGCAAGACAAGAGAGATAGTTGTATAAGAAAACATCATTGAGGTATTCAGAGATAACATAGGTGAAGGAAGAATTGAATTATTTCATGGTGGATAAATTATACCTTAATATTATTTTTAACAATATAAAAACTCTTAGTAATCACTCTTGAATGAACTAGCTGGCCACAAACCTAAAGAAAACTAGTCTAGTAATTGCAAATAAGACCATGTCTTTGAAGGAAAATTGAGAAGTTTAAAAGAGGTTTTTGGACTTAAATTTTTTATGAAAGTTAAAATATAATAATTAATGTCTATTAAGACAAATAATAACATTTTCAAGTTCTTTAATTAAGATAAATGTAGACCTATAGGTCTACAGACCTATAGGTCCGCGTTTTCATGCAATAGAAGTCAATCTTATATAAAGGGTGAGATTTTAGGATGAATGAATAAGTTAAATTCATGAATATATTATATTAAGGTATATTATATAGAATAAATTAATTAAAAAACCTTCATTGCGGCGTAAAAAACATGAAACAAAGAGAACATCTTCAAGCCTACTAAAGAGCTCCTTCTAGGACCATGTTTTAAATAATTGGAGATAATATGCAATGTTTAATATTGGGATGGTGATTTTAATGGATATAATAGTTTTTTATAATATTTAAAGAACATTTAAACCTTTTATAAGATCATATAATTATTTAAAATATCCAATAACACCTATAACCCACTTGACAATAATCTTTTATACATAACTTTCCACCTTTTTATTTGTTAGAGAGGTACAAGAGTTTTCTTGAAAAACCAATTATTTGAGGATTTTAAGGAAATTTTTGAACATACCAAATAGGTTTTATTTTTTATTTAAGTGAATTGAAACTTTTTCTATCCATTTTTCTTTTCTCTTGGCCTCGTTAGGCCTGTGCATGACTAACTAGGGATAGAATACTTGCAACTCACCTAAATGGAGTTATAACCATGAAAATGCATGAAATTTTTCCATGTAACATTATTTATTGTCATCAATAATATTTTTGAGGTTTTGGAGTTGTATTATATGGCCTTTTATATTTCCAATACTGTATGCTTGTATTAGGCCTAATTATGAGAGATAGGTGTTGACAAAGTGGGTTTCCATTAAAATTTTGGCCATAAAATTTTGGGTGAAGATATAAGAGGATAAAGTGTAATAAAATATGCCTTTATGTTCCCTATACACCCTATATATAACTAAAACAAATTATCTTTGTACCAAAATAGGTCTATAAGGAATAGGCCTTCAAAATAGCAAATATGAGAATGATGAAGAAACTTGGAGAACATAGGTGGAGATATGATTGATTTTAAGTTACCAAAAAGTTTCCATGGTATTTAAAATAAAAGAATATTATTTTTCATCTATCATAATCACTCTAAGTGGTAGTTTAAAATTCTTAAAAATGAGTCATCCATCCAAACATAACTCCTACACCACCTTGAGAATACTATCATCAAATGGCATGCACACATATTGAAGATAGACCTCATAATTGTCCTTTGGAATCTTATCTTGATTTTAAATTATTTTTTGACTGATTTACATCCATTATTGGCTCTTTACATATCTCTTCTCTCTCTTTCTTCTTCCTTCTCCTATATGTATGCCTATTTTTAGCATTATAATACATACTTACACTAGGAGTATAGAGTAACCCTACTCTTTTATATTCCTATTGATTAATAAGATGAATTTTTTTAACATAGTATTATGGTTTTATATAATGTATATATTTAATGGTTGATATGATCAATCATAGATTAATTCCATCTTGGTTATTGTCCCATTATCATTAACTTCATGTAGGTTGACTTATTGATGTAGGTTATGAAGAGTGTCATTAGGAATTTCATGGGGTTAGAAGTGGAAAATATATTCCCTTTTAGTTTCACTTTATATTACATGTTTGTAAAGCATTGATGGATAAGGTATCTTTAATATAAGTGTATGTTTCTTTTAGTCTTATAGGTTTTAGTGCACATGCAAATCAGTGGTAGTTATCATAACATTTGGTGCATAACCTCCCTTTTAGATTATATTTTTATCTTACCCTTTTTAATTATAAGTAATATGATAAAATTATAGTTATATGTGATATCATCAAGGGAGATATCCCTAATATAGTTAGGTTATCTTGATCTACAAGGTCACCCACAATCTTTGAAGAGTTCTCATGTTGTCACTTAAGTGACGAGGCTTGATCACCCTCCTTAAAGGTGTAAATATCAATGATAGAAATTCTAGAATGCTTTTTGGGACACAAAATTTCATACATTGAAGAGTTATTTATTCTTCCACTTAATACATAATCCTTTTAAATCATGAACACAAGCATTAATGGTGACTCCAAATGAATCACAACTGGTATAAATATCCAAGTGGCTAAAAATTAGAAAATGGTATGTATCTTCATAATTAATTTGATGAAAATGAATATTCCATACCTAAATATCCTTCAAATATTAAATTATTCCTTCAATATCATATGATCCTTGTCATATAACTTACCCACCTTATACCCCTTCTCATGTTCCCAATCAGCCTTAGTAAAGTCATTGTTTTTCTAGTCAATATAAAGAAGGTTTTAGAGAGGTAAGACTTCAGTTTGAGAGGAAAATGAAAGATAATGATATAATAATGGATTAAAATATGTATCAAGAATAACTTTCATATCATTCATTTATCCATGATCAAGAGTTAAGGTATAATGAGGAGTGTAAAGCCATTCAAGTTCAAGCTAAGAAAGAACAAGACTTTAAACTACTCATGAGAATGATAAATATTGAAATAGTAATGAGAAAGATGTATAAATTAGATCTTGGTCAAGTTTTTCCTATTCAACTCATTCAAAAGATAAGGGACTCATTATAGTTTTTAATGAGTGGGAAACTTTTGAGGAATGAAATCAACATGTCCTAACCAATGAAAGGCTAGAAATAAGATATTTAACTCAATGAATGGAGGATAGGTTAGTAATATTTGAGAATAATGAATTCCAATTCCATAAACCTCAATTTCCCTCTCCAACCCCAAGTCAACCTTCTACTCTTGATCTTCTTTTACTTGTAATATGCCATCAAAAAAAAAAAGAGTCTATGCAAGATTTATCGACTATTCCTCAAGAGGCTAAAACCATTCCATCTTGGAGACCTTCTTGTAATATTAATCTTTATTACATCATGACAATACTTAAGAATTAAACTCTTATTCCCATCCAAATTCAATAAAAGAGAAGTATATGGAGGTCATGTCAAGAGAGCTCTAATGTTCCTCAAGTCCTTCACATTCCATTCAATTTAAAGTTATCCATTAAGTTCAAGATATTTCAAAGTTTGATAGAGTGATTTAGGAATGGATGGAGAATAATTTATCATCCTCAACATAATTCCCTTATCCATCTCTCCAAGAATACTACAATCAATTTAAATACCCCAAAATCTTAAGTTTGAAGGAAACTCTATCAAGTTTTAAGAAAAGAAATAAAGTCTCTTTCCCTCCCACCCTATCCTTTTCTAAAGGAGAACCTATTTAATCTATGAAAAAATATAAATTTTCAATTGGAAAAGAGAGATTGTCAAGAGAAGAAGGTGAGGTGGTAGTCCTTGAAAGGCTTGAGGAGGTTATATCTATAAGTGGATCTCAATAAATTGATGATGAAGATGTGGTTAGTAAATATTATGAATAATTCATCATTGTCATCCCCCTTGATGGAGTAGCTAACGTTGATCAAATCATCTCGAGTTAAAATGGAATTTTTATACCTGGGTGCTCTGGATTGCTCTTTTCTACCAATTTTTTTACACAAGACATGCATTTTTTATTTTGTGTTGGAAACATCCTAAATGGGAATATAGTTCCAACACATCTAAAATCGAATTCAAACTCTAATATAGTCAAATTTTGAGCCAATAATAAGACATTTTGACCAATTTGATTAATTTGTGCACTAAGGACCAAAATTTTCATCAAAATTACCTAATCATGTTGTAGACACCAAAATCGTGTCTACCCCTTGGTCTTTTCTCCCCCCTTGGTCCCCTTCGTCCACTTAACCACTCCTAACCCATATTTTATTAATTTGAAATAAATATCCTATTTTAAATTAATAAAATCCCTTTTCCCTCTCTCCCTTGCCACTTCACCACCCTAGGATACCCTCCTTGGATTCCCTTCATTCCCCACATGGCCATATTTAACACCTAGACTCCCATTCCAACCTCTCCCCCTCGTCTATTTAATCCCCTTCGACCGTTTCTCCCTTGGACTAGCTAACCCGGCGGTTAGAAAATGGATGAAAGGATATTTTTAGCCTTTCTCCAGCCTTTTAGCCGCTGACATCGGTCAATTGTCGACCGACGTCGGCGATATTTCCGGCATCGGCACCTTTCATAATGGTTTTTGCATCTGTTATCTTATCTTCTCTTGGCTCTCTTCATCTCCTCTTGCATAACCTGACTCTGATATCTTGCACTCTGATCATCAATCCGTTCTTGGACCCTGCCACTCTGCCAATCTTCAAACCAAGCCTCTCATTCTCTCCCTCAGGTGTAACAATAGGTATTCTGGCTTCAGCAACTCCACCAGCAATGGGACTTTCATCACCAGCAACACCAACAACAGGTACACTAGTCTGCAATGCTTTCTTCAGCACACCACAGGTAAGTTTTCTTTTGTGTTTTCATTTGTGTTTTCTAGTCATTTATTTCTAAACTAGATTCAACACTCCTATCCCCTAGACCAAACTCTGACCAAATTAGACCAGTCTTGAACCCTGTCTCTTTGCTATACCTGTCTTCTATTTGATCCCTCTGTCAGACCATATACTCTGCCCATTCAACCAGACTCTCAGACCCAGACCCTATACCATTCACTTGAGCCCAAAACTTTGTCTCAGACCAATCAAACAGACCACAAACTCATCCACAGACCCGTCCACAGACCAAGAAACTCGACCAGACCTGACTATAGACCACTGCCCCGACCGACGCCGGTCATTAACCCAATCAACGTCGGTAGAGTAACTGACGTCGGCAGACCTCAACAACCGACGTCGGTAGGACCACCGACGCCAGTGACTGTGACCAGTCCGACAACATCTTTTAGGTGTCATTCCTCCACAGCCAAAGAGGAGTTCTCACAGCGTCTAGATTATGGTGTGCAGACTACATCCAGGTACACAAGCCTTGACCATCTCTTAGTTTCTTAATTCTTCTTTGAATATAGAAAGCAAAAATTTGAATAGAAACATTCTAGCACGCCAACCCTTTCTTCAATCCTTTCTAAAAATTGTTTTCATTCCAATTTAACATTTCAATTTGGGGCTTTAAAACTTATTGCATTGCATTTCTGCTTGTGCTTGCATTTCTTAGACCACACTTAGTAATTAAACTGCATATTGAATTAATCTAGTCCACTTGATGTTACACAACCGAACCACATGCACTAAAACAAACATAAAACTTACCTGAGACAAGGCCCAACTGGGATTTCATCCCCCAGCAGATACCTTACCCCATCCCAACAATCCTACTTGGATTTCATCACCAAGGGGAAAGCCCACTCCGTTCTCTGGCAGAGGATAATCTCTAGGCAAGGTATATTTTGGCTAAGAGAAACCAGCTAACCACTGGAATCATGAAGTGAGGGGAGCTTGCTCCTTAGCACCAGGCCACGTACCAAACCTAATACAGACTTCTTGAGTGCCTTAACATACCTGAAACCATCTTTAGATTACCTATTCTAAGACCCTTCTTACAGCCAACTTCCTCAAACATCACATTAAGGCATAAGCCACACGATCTTAATAAAATTATTTCTAGGGATTTAACGCTAGGCTCTGTCTGTCATCATCATATTTTTTGTTTTTATCTGTCTTTTTTTTGCACTGGTAAGGACGTCTTCTTCATTTCCAAAAACTTTTTTTCTGAGTTTTTGGAAAACACAGTATCCGACATCGATTCTTTAACCGACGTCGGCAACTTTTCTGCACCGGCATCGGCTTTTCCACCGACGTCGGCCACTTTCTCCATCGGCATCGATTACCTGACCGACGTCGGCCATTTTACCTTACCGACATCAGCTTTTAAACCAACGTCAATCACTGTCACAATCCTTTTTTCCAAAACAGCAACTTAAAACCCGACCCCTTTTTCTGCCAAAACCTCATTCTGTGTTTTTGAAACTGAAAACACATAGTTTTTGGAACCTGACCCTCTTTTTAACCACATTCTCTCCTCCCTAACCAATCCTATCATGGAGTTCCACTCAGAGACTGAAAGAAATCCTATAGGACCGACCCCGACTCAGACTCCTATCATCCTTGAAGGGGACCAAGATTTTGAAAGATTCTTGGACCTCAACGTCACAGCCCTCCAAAACTATCTCGCAAGAGACCCAACGTGAGACCTTTCGGGTGAAGCGGTGATGACATTAACACCATCTGCTACCCAGCCTTTTGCCTCAACCATTTACCCGACCATGGCCGATATGCAAAGTTTGGCCTCCCCATCCATTTTTAGACCAACCTCCATCAGGGTTCCATTACCCCCTCAACCACAAGCAATTCAACCAAGTTCTACATCATACCAGAAATTGATTGTCTCGACCCCTCACACTCTTGCACCCATGAATGTAGGAGTGCTAACCTATCCTTCTACCAGTGCCATCACGCAACCACCCTTGGCGGTATCTAGTCAACTTATACCCTCGAACTTCATAACTCAACCACTTTTGGCCTCCACTTATGTCCTTGTGACTAGTCATCCATACGTTACCCCCTTAATGGTACAACTGACTACATCGTATGCCTCCTCTAGCCTCTTTCAAGTGCCTTACAACCTAGGGGCACTCCATCCACCAATCCGTTAGCAGGCGTCATTAAAATACTGATGGATAAAATGTCCAGTCTCGAGACCTCTATCTCTGGTTCACGCAATGCTCTCTCGTATGAGCAAATTTGCAACGAGCCCATTCATCCTTCTGTCCCTATTCGACCATACCCCAACCAATGGGAGCTTCCTAAATTCACTTGCTTCCAGAGTAAGGAAGACCCACAACAACATCTATGAGCATTCAGACATGGCTGCTATCTTATTTCCCATGACGATGCGTTACTTTTATGCACGTTCCCTATGTCCCTTTCTAGCTCCGCCCTTGACTGGTATAGCTCTCTTGCCAGACATTCTATCTTTTCATTCATTCAACTTGCCCAATTATTTCTTGACCATTTTTCTATCAACATCACCAAACAAGTCTCAATCACAGACCTTTACTCCATCAGGCAATTCGACGATGAATCAATAGTCGATTTTGTCGCCTGTTGGAGAGGCTTGATTAACCAGCTCTCTTTCTCCTTACCTCAACCTGAGCTCATTGAGCTCTTTTTTTGAGCATGTGCCAGGCACATCTCTTCTACCTTATGGATTCAGACATTCCACACTTTCTACGAAGCTTTCACCATGGCTCGAAAGCTTGAACTCTACGCCATTGAAGAAAATAAGGTCAAATTGCGTAATACCAACAAAAAAACCAATGACCATTCTTCTTCCAGACCTTCTTCTTCTACCAACTCCAAACCCAAAGGAGTGGCCAACACTGTGGTCATTAGATCACCATCTTCAATGACAACTAATTACCCTCAACATTCTACATCTCCAAGCATCACCAAACAATTCCAACAACGGTACATCCAGCGTTCATACACTCCACTTGGAGAATCATACGCTTCCATTTTGGAAAAACTACTCAAGCAGGGGGTCCTCAATCTCCCTCCAATCCAACCACCTCAATTCGACCCTTCAAAAGCCCTCCCTACATGGTATAGGGAGGCCAACTTCTGTCACTTTCATCGCGTCCAAGGCCATGACATCGACAACTGTCGAACCTTTAAAAACATAGTCCAAGACATGATCGACAAGGGGGATCTTATTTTAGATAACCCGAACGCCCCACCCAACCAACACATCGACATCTTCAAACAACCATTCCCAAACCATCCACCTACTCAAAACAACATCCAAACCATGACTAATGACTCTCATGACCATAATATTCACACAATCAACACTATTTTGCCTCTTGTCCTTGACCAACATCCTCCATCACAAGATGAAGAACTTTCTTCTCCTATTAGTCCTCCATCTACCTTTCTCATACTAGAGGACACCTTGACCATGCTTACGCCATTAGCCTTACCTTCATCCGAAGACCTTACCTTGCCTATTCCTCAAGCACAAATAGAAGGCACCATCATCCATGCCCTCTGCCCACTTGAGGAGCTGCACTCTCCTATTTCTTCTCCACCAAGAGAAGACCCAGTCTCTTCACCCATTTTGACCGAAGAAGACCCAGTCACGGTGTCCTCTTGCCTTTTGCCTAAGATTTTTATATCTCACTCACCTCCATCCACATCTAAGCCCAAACCCACACAAGCACCCACCTTACCAAAAGAGATTGAACCTCTTGGTGTTCGCCCCACATCTAACATTGCCTCTTGCAATAATGGCCCTCAAACCATATCAAAGAAGGCCACTAGACCACACCGGAGAACTCCTCCCCCACCTTCTTCATTACCTTCAATCTTGGGCCCGCATCCATCCAGTTTAATAGGAGTTCTTCCTACTCCCATATTTAACAAAGGCAAGTTGCCTCCATTACTCTCTCAACCCATTAGACATATATCTCTTCCAAACCTTCGACCAATGCCTCTTACACCTCTCAAACCAAAGTCATCAATCCCCACTGCAAAAAAACATCTAGACCCGTTAGCAGGTTCTTATGCTTTGCTATTATGGCAATTGTTGCAGTCCTCTCACATCTATCTCCCACCTCTTAAACCATATCAATCTCTCAGACCAAAACCACCCTGGTTCGATGACACTTGCATTTGTGCATATCATCGCACGCCTAGGCACAACACCGAGCAGTGTTATGCCCTCAAGGTTGCCATTCACCAATGTTTGGGGAATGACACCCTTTTTTTTGACCATATCGTCAACAAACCTTCCTCACTGTCCCACTCATCAACTCTCAGATCAAGACCATCTTGGTTCGACAACTCTAAATTCTATCATTATCATCACACTCCGAGACATGACACTGAGCGTTGTTGTGCTCTCAAATCTGTCATTCATCAACAATGGAGAAAGGATTCCCTTCTAATCAAGGACCCTCTTGACCACCTCTTCGACAAATTATCAACACCGACCCATGCCTCTCAAACCTCATCGCCTAAATCAGGATCTCCACACCAGACTATGGTCCCTTTACTACCTTTGACCCCATTATTCGACATTAACACAGTCCATTTAGCCACCAAGCCTCAACCAAACTTGACCAATTTATCCAACATTCTCCCTAAGCGACTGGGGGAATCCAACCTTATCATGACCTCGACCAAATAGTCAACCAAATATTTGACCATCTTTGACCAGACATTCGACCAAACTTTGACCAAGTCTCGACCAACCATCAATCAACCTTCTTATAATGACCCCGACCAGCATCAACCAAACCTCGACCAAACTTCAATTATCAAACACCACCCAACCAAGCACCTATCACTTCTTCAAATCATCATTAATCATTGTGACCAATTTGGAACGAAGCAAATGGGGCAAGTTTGCTCCCAATTGACTTGGATCTTAACACCATCATGGGTCAGGATTTGGTCAGAACCTGAGCCCCTTTTATGTCTTGCCTCTTTGACTAGTCTACTGTTAGTCAAATAATTATTCATTTGATGTTTAACTTAAGCTCGATCCCTTGAGCACTCCCAGTCACCGTCATTCCTATTCCCTTCAACCCTAAGTCCTAACTCTTTTGGCAAACATGAACGCTTCGTCCTAATAAAAGGGAAACCCTCTAAACCTCTATAGTCAAGTCCATGACCTAAAGTCCAGTCAGCAAAATCAATCAAATATATATAAAAAATGGGATGCATATTCCAAGGTCATAAAACTATAAATGTAGACTGCTCCCTCAAAGGACAGCTGCACCATCATTGCTGTATTTACTAGACTGCTCCCTTGAAAGATAGCTAGGCCAACGTCATATCAAATATATCAAAATCAAAATATAGACCACTCCCTCAAAGGATGGCTATGCATAAATTTTGCTACATACACAACACTATCTCTGAGGCTTCCTGCATCGATCAGCTTCATGACATGACCACAAAGCAAGACAATATCCCATCGCAGGCTTCCCACATCGATCAGTCTGCCTTCAAAAAAATAAATAAATAAATAAATTTGACTGACAAAACTTTAGAGTCATGGACTTGTCTATAGTCATTCTCGGGGTCACCTATAAAAGGGGCAAAGTTATTCCTGCCAAAAAAGGGTTCCCCCTTCCATCTCATCTCCATCCTATCACCCCTGCATAACTCAAGAGACTTCGAGCTCACTTCACATCAAGTGATTCGATTACCGCTCTAACACAACCACTGGTCAACGATGCAATGCATAAATGGGTCCTTTATTTCTAAACAACCCCTATCTATGCTCTCATTTTGGTCCTTGTCAATGAAAGAGCAATTCGCCTTTCGCTTTTGACACATCTTGGTCATGCCTTCAAACCAATCAAACATTTTCAGACCATCGACATGACCTAGACCATTCACATAGTTTCTGTGGACACCAATACACATGGAAATTATCAACTAGACCCAATTTATGTTAATCATAAACCAATACTTGCTGAAGCATAAATAGACCTCAATTCATTTTTAGTATACGTCCATCACGAATATGGAAAAATTGCTAGGGATGAAAGACCACTCAGCCAATGTTGCAGAATACACCATTAAACAATATGGAAAAGCCTACAAAATCATCTTTTTACCCCTTATCATTCATCTCAACCAAAACCAGTCTATCGACCTCTTTGACCCTCTGTCCGAACTACATTGGTCTAAGGCCCTTCACACAAGGGCTATGTAGGCAACACTCAGTCTTCTAAGGTTAGCTCGGCCATTCATTTGTCCACTCATCTGCTCATCCGTCTCTCTCAAAACGTCAACCTTTCATCTTTCATTATGACCAATCAACCAGCCCTACCAATGTCGAAGTCATTTCTGACTCCTCATGGGGCCCATTTGAGATCACTTATATCTCAACTCGACCAGCGACCATGGAGATCACGCATATCTCCTTAGACCCTGACCACTTCTGAGACAACTCTATCTTGGTTTTGTTTGCACGCATGCTGCCTCACGCATAGATAGCAATATTGTTCACAGACCTTATTTTTGGACCCTCACAAGTATAGGATCGCAAGCTGGTTGATCTGCACTACTTGTGACTTTTTTCATGTTTTTGGGAGCACTTCCTGAGCCCGAGATACCTGGAACACGATGACCATTTGGAGCTACAGCTTAGATTGAATAACCTGATCAGCTACGACTAATGCTGGGGCCCAGTTATTTCTATTTTGGCACTCCTCAACTTTTTGACTGTGACCATTTGACCTACCTGTCCCGTGAAGTGGTATGCATGTAATCACAAATTTTGCAGTGTTCACCCTCACTCTCCTTCTCATCCACCTTTTGTCAACTCGGCACCCGACATCAGGTTCCCTTCCCTTGATTCCCGCTTTGAGGGGGAATACCTCATCCATACCTCGGGGCAATCCACATCATCCCACACTTGGGGCAACCAACTCCTATTTTTGTCTTGCAGTTTGTCTAGAACAACCAACAAGACAAAAAGGGGTAAATGTAGACACCGAAATCGTGTCTACCCCTTGGTCCTTTCTCCCCCCTTGGTCCCCTTCATCCACTTAACCACTCCTAACCCATATTTTATTAATTTGAAATAAATATCCTATTTTAAATTAATAAAATCCATTTTCCCTCTCTCCCTTGCCACTTCACCACCCTAGGATACCCTCCTTGGATTCCCTTCATTCCCCACATGGCCATATTTAACACCTAGACTCCCATTCCTACCTTTCCCCCTTGTTTATTTAATCCCCTTCGATCGTTTCTCCCTCGGACTAGCTGACCCAGCGGTTGGAAAATGGATGAAAGGCTATTTTTAGCCTTTCTCCAGCCTTTTAGCCGCCGACGTCGGTCAACTGTCGACCGACGTCAGTGATATTTCTGGTGTCAGCACCTTTCATAACGGTTTTCACATCCATTATCTTGTCTTCTCTTGGCTCTCTTCGTCTCCTCTCGCATAACCCGTCTATGGTATCTTGCACTCTGATCATCAATCCATTCTTGGACCCTGCCACTCTGCCAATCTTTAAACCAAGCCTCTCATTCTCTCCCTCAGGTGTAACAACAGGTATTCTAGCTTCAGCAACTCCACCAGCAACAGGACTTTCATCACCAACAACACCAACAACAAGTACACCAGTCTGTAACACTTTCTTCAGCACACCACAGGTAAGTTTTCTTCTATGTTTTCATTTGTGTTTTCTAGTCATTTGTTTCTAAACTAGATTCAGCACTCCTATCCCCCAGACCAAACTCTGACCAAATTAGACCAGTCCCAAATCCTGTCTCTCTGCTATACCTATCTTCTATTTGATCCCTCTATCAGACCATATACTCTGCCCATTCAACCAGACTCTCAGACCCAGACCCTATACCATTCACCTAAGCCCAAAACTTTGTCTCAGACCAATCAAACAATCCACAGACCCATCCACAGACCAAGAAACTCAACCAGACCTGACTACAGACCACTACCCTGACCGATGCCAGTCATTAACCCAACCGACATCGGCAGAGTAACCGACGTCGGCAGACCTTAACAACCGATGTCGGTAGGACCACTGACGCCGGTGACTGTGACTAGTCCGACA
Organism: Torreya grandis; assembly: GCA_037957365.1. Taxonomy (NCBI): domain Eukaryota; kingdom Viridiplantae; phylum Streptophyta; class Pinopsida; order Cupressales; family Taxaceae; genus Torreya; species Torreya grandis. The sequence continues at coordinate 526,388 of JARHVA010001889.1, forward strand.
GCATCTTTCAGGTGTCATTCCTCCACAGCCAAAGATGAGTTCTCACAGCATCTGGATTATGGTGCGTAGACTACATCCAGGTACACAAGCCTTGACCATCTCTTAGTTTCTTAATTCTTCTTTGAATATAGAAAGCAAAGGGGTAGACATGATTTTGGTGTCTACACATGTTTAAAAACTAATTAATTCAAATCATGATCCTAATTAAGAATTCCATGGATATTTTTGAATATTTATTTTTAGAAATGAATATTTAAAAACTTCATCATCAAGTGACATCATTTTTTGAAAAGACATCCCTAGGCCATAAATGCATAAAATATTAGGATTAAGCCACCCCATGTCTCGTAAGACCCTCCCATGCCTCATAAATTCCCCTTCTTCCCAAATAATGATGAGGGTATTTATGGATTTTAATTACATAATTAGATTTATTTATGGCCACACATCTTAATATTGAAATGGACAGTCATGGTTGATCCTGAACCATTTTGAAAATCTATAAATAGAAGATCCATGAACATGAATTTTAAGCTATCTTGGTGCAAAGTTATAATGATAAATTGATTCCAAAATCCATTGAAATTAGTGTTATAATGCCAAATCATTCGATCAAGATAAAATTCACAAGCCACATGGTTCGAAGAGGAGGTGGAGGATATCTAAGCTCCATTGCAATAGAACTTTTGAAGCACAAAGCCGAGTAAGCCAATGATGAAATATATTAGAGCATTCAAGGAGGGTAAGCAAGTGTGTGTTCTTTATTTTTCATTGTATTTTGTCAAATTATTTTTATTCACTAATATCCCCTTAGTGTCTAAGCCTAGATATGTATGCTTGTTAGTGTGTTTCTCTCAATTTTATTTCATTTTTGAACTAACATAATAGTAACCACCTCTTTCCTAGTCTACATAATGGCATGACTAGTGGGACTAAACACATCCCATGCATGAAGAAGATCATTATGAAACTTTAAAATCTTCATTTGGATGATTAAAACTCTTGAAATTTGGTTTTAGAACTTGATTTGGCTAGATTCTTGTCTTCACAGGTTTACACAAAGACTGTCGATGGTCAGAGGAATCATCGATAGTTGAGTAAACTATTGACAATTAGAAGAATTATTATCAGTTAGAAAAACCATCTATAGTTAGGTATAATAATTGATGATCACTCTATTTTTCTTAAAAACATAAACCCAAGAGCTAATAGGCCATTTTTAAATGTGTGTTTGGGGTCATATAGACCTCATTTTTTATGATTTTTTTTAAAACCATGTGTTTTCTCCTAAATTTTTAGAATATAATATTAGTTTATCTTCAAGTTGCATAGATTTTCCACAAAAAAATTAAAATATTTTTAAAAGTTTCTAATCTAACGCATTTTCTTTCTTGAGTTTTTGCCTTTGGGTTGATATGTTTTTGCCCTTCAAAGTTGTTTATCTCATTTGAAAAAAAAATGATTCAAGGATAAACAAAGTGATAACCTTTTTATTATAGGATCTACCTAACAAAGTTCCAAAACAACTTAAATAAGTCTTTTGACACTTCATTTGTATGTCTAAAATGAACTATGAATCCTTCATTTTGGTGTTTAAAGGAAAATTTTAGGGTATTTTATTGATTATGTTTTGTGGTTTCTTTCAAAGTTTGAAAACTTAAGGCCAAGGGGCCAAAGAACATCACCAAACTTTTTTAATTAAGTTTTTAAAATTGAAATCATTTTCAAATTTTGTATTCAATAGTTACTTAATTAGTTTTGTTTGGAAAAAATAAAGATGTTGCATATATACTCTCCCATCTGTCCCCTTTAGGGAACTTTTGGGATCGAAAGCACCATCTTTGTTGAAAAATGCCTTAGTAAAAGGCATGAAAGAGAAATTGTCAAGGCTCTCCTCAAAGACCTATATGGCTTTAGTGAACTAGAATCAATCTTTAAATATCTTTCACTCAAGTCTTTTATTTCATTTAATCTTGGCTTGTGAGGGGGACTTCATTACCTACCATGAGTTATTTAGGAAAATTTTCACCCAAAGCATCATCTCTTGGCATCATCTTCAACCCATCTTTATGGGGGGTATATAAATTGGGATCCCATCACTAGGATGATGGTTTGAGTGGTTAAACCATCTTTATTACTAAATGATAAGACCAAGATGTTTGAGCATGTTAGACATCACACTACACTAAGCAAGTGATAGATGTAGTGGTTGTAAAAAGGGAAAGACCTTTTTACAACAAGCCATATGACACAGACGTAAATGGCATGCACTTCTTTTATATGCTAACATGAAAGTCATATGCATTTGATACATCTATAACATTTGAAAATTAATTAGTTTTAGTCAACCCAACTTTGCCATACCCTTGATAGGAATTTGGATAATTTACTTATATTTTATCATTTTCTTGCTTGGTGTTTTGAGACTAAAACTAATATGTTTTGTTTATAAACCATGCCAAAACCAATTTGGCTATACGTCACTCTTTTATCTAGAGAGGTTTTATGCTATCTATTTTACACCACACTTGTGCCTTGAAATTTTTTCTAAACATATGTGTGTGTGTGTTACTTTTTTGAGATGGATATCATTATGTTTCCCACATCATTATCAAGTTTGAGCCTTTGAGTCTTTGAAACATAAAATTGATCACATCATTTGAGCATGCTTACTCCATTAGGCTACTCAACTTATTTCAAAACTTGTTTACCATTCTGCCAAAAATTGTTTGTTTCAAACCATGTCACATCAGCCATATGAACATTGTTTATGCATTATCATGTTGTCTAATTTTATCTAACTTGTTTGGTAAAATCCTAGTTTTCAACATTGAATTTTCAATTAACCTTGTCAAGTTTAGATTCAAACATTGATTGATTTTTATTTAGGCATCAATTCATGGGGATGATATATATATATATATATATATATATATATATATATATATATATATATATATATATATATATATATCTTTCTCTTTTGGGTTACATAACTTAGATTAATTGATTACCCAAAATTAATGACTATTTATTATTTGTTTATTAAAAACCTATCCTCATCATTATTTTTACCTTTATTTAGGATAACATAGTCTTTCTCCAAAAATTCTTTTGCCTTATGGCCTATCCCAACTTATCATGTTTATGTTTGATTTTGTGTGTTAGGTTTATGTCAATATTATTTCCAAACTTGTTAGATTAAATAAAATCACATCATCCTTTGTTTCAACCCTATATTTTGATGTCATTTGGCCAAAATTCTTATCACATCCTATTTGAGCCTAGCATTTGAATTTGTGTTTGGAAAAAGACCTAACAACTCTTTTCCCTTTCCTAGTTTAGACCTTGTTTAAAACACTTTACCCTAGACCTTTGGCATGCTATTTTTTATTCAAATGCTTGATCTTTTATGTGTTGATATTTGGCATTAGACATTTGACAATAGACTACTTTATGCCAAGTCTTAGCACAAACCATTTTGGAGATACAACTCCATGATTAAATCATTGTTTGGAGATACAAAACCACCCTTTTTGACCAAGTTAAACCAAGCTTGAACCATTTGTCCTTTTGACATAGTTTTTTAGAGTTTAAAAAACTCTAAGCCTTTTTATTTTTAGATATTTCACCATTTATGTGATATTTCTAGCTACACTTATTGTGGATTCATGTACAATCCAACTTATGATAGAATGGTTGCACAAAATCTAAATATAAACCCCTATAGAGATAGATTTTATAAGAAGTTTTATTATTCTCCATACAATACTCCATATGGGGAACATAGTCAAAATCCATATAATCTAAATCAAGTTATTGATTGAGATTATATGGTTTATGATGAAGACTTGGATGCTTTGGCTTATGTGATTAATCAAGCTCCACCATGTCATACCATTTCTATTCTAGGATGATAACATCATACCATTTATATATAAGGACCTCATCCTTTGGCTTGGGTGAGAAATCAAGCTCCATAATTCCCCTTCATTATTCCAAAATATAGTCTTTTGGATTGTATGAACAACAAAGCCCCACACCACCCTATTTTTACCATTTTAGGACTTCATCTTTTGGCTCATGAGAGAAATCAAACTCTATGATTACCTACCATTATCCAAACATAAGCCATTCCCAATGTAGTACCACTCTAATCCAAACCTCAACCAATCTAATCAATACCTCAACCGAACCAATCATTCGAAGGCCAAGCTGTGTTTGAAACTAGTATTTTCCAACTCATTAGAAATCAAGGCCAAAATAACCAACCAATTTAAGATGTTTTTTTACGAACCAACCATTTGTGGTAAGTCAACCTATGATGAATCACCTTTCAATCTTATACCCATTATCAAGAAGTCTCACTTTGATGAGCCAATATTTGTTGAGTGACTTCTTAATGATTATAAGCACCTTTAGGCAAATCATTACCTCGACCATATGCCCATTTTTCAAGGGCCTCCCTTTGAAAATCTAATCTTTAAAGAGTTGTCTCTTAACTTTTTCCCATCTTAGAGGAGTCCTAATCTGATAAAATAGTATTTAATGAGCCCATTATGCCATCACAATTCATTTCTTGTCCAATATCAAATATTCAATAAGACATCATTATAATAGAGTACCCATCAGATAAAGAATCAAAGTTAGAGTTAGGTTATATTCTTAAATTGACATTGGATTTAGCATCAGAATAAAAATAAAAATAAAAATCAATCTCAACATTATATTTAGAGTCCCTTGAGTTGGAATTAGATTTAGATGGATAATGTGTTCATGGATATTATAATATTGGTTATGCATACCTTGTAGATCAATTAAAATACATTTTTAATCCATGTATAGTTTTTGAGGATGAGTAATTTAGTATCGACAAAATTTATCCTAGTATCTTCTACAAGGATTTTTCAACCTATCCTCATTCCATTACTATTCCACATGTCATTGCCACCGACCAACATAGCCATTTAATTAACATTCTATCTCCCATAAGTGTTGATTGGGACTAACAGAATCACACTTTGTAGAACTGTATCCATGGTAACATGTAGTTGAAGAAGATCAAAGCAACCAAGACCACATTCATTTAGTAGAAGAGCACTCTCTTAGTGAAACTTTTTTAGAGGCCTTAGGGGACAATCAAAGTTCAAACTCAACATCTTCTAGTGAAAATCAAAGTCCAAATCCAATGTTCATTTAGAAACCTTCTTGGAGGCACTATGGGACAATTAAGACAACTTCATTGGTAGAAACCTCTTCAAGGTGCCAATAGAATAAGCAAAAATGTTCTTCACTACTTAATGAAGACATTATTCAAGATCAAATCAAAATACCTTCCAATATATAGCCTAATCAGGTGGTATCTACTCTCAGACCCAAACAATAGTAGAATCTAGTGGTCTTATCGAGAGAATATTTTGAAGTCTTCCACCCCACCACATCTAAAGTTATGTCAAATTCAGTATCATCAACATTATGTGTGACTAAAATTCTTGATCTTCATTTGTTTCCCCACCATCATTCATTACATTATCATCCAAATTTTATCCCTATTTACTATCCATGGCCACCCTTTCCTTTGTAGAGGCTATAAAGATACCTTGTCTCGATGTTTTAAGGAAAGAAAATCAACTGCCAATGAAGATCACAATAACATCATTTTCATCCAAATTTTTAGGTCATTCTTGATAGAGTAACTATTTAGATGAGGTGTGGGATAACAATTAACATGATTGATTATTCTATTTATATCATTTTTTGATCAGGACATGCATCTTCACTTCAGAAAGAATAATAGAATCATAAACCAACTATCACCTAGGCTAAAAACATGTACCATACCATTTCATTTTCCATATCCATTTTCCATTTTCACATATCCCATCCAGTCACCTTACCACTTGGGGGAAACCCTCTTCGCATTATATCCAAATTTATACCATCCTTCTTATCATCCTATCCAATCTATTAAAAACCATCATTATATTAGAGCAAGATCATTCTATTTTACCATATTATTCTTATCTAGACCAAAGCCTATTTTTAGCCATCATAGCCAATCCTATTTTGATTTTGGTTCATGTGGTTCTTCTTAAAAATTTTGTGAGGGGATTCTGATCAAGTTTAAATAATCAATAAAATCCATGTTTACAATAATAGTCTATGAAAGTAGTGTGACAGTTGATCTGGTAAGCTATCTTTCATCTTCCATCTTATATCAAGTTTGTTTATGTGATCCTCATTATAACTGCTTATGCACAAATCAATGTCTCACTAGTCTTGCTACTAATTATAACTACCTATGGCAAAATTAGTATCATTAATCTAATCTATTGTATCCTAATTATAACCACCTATGGGTACACTAAGGGTAACATTTGTTTATCATGCATTATCATATCACCTTGCCATTATTGTTTTCATTTAACTGGCCATTTGTTAGATTTGAGAACTTGTTGTTACTTGGTCAAGTTTCTTCACACCTTCTATGTGTATGTAATTACTATGACTTGAGGTCATTTTGAGACTATGTAGGCTATGCTCAATTCACATTGATGTCACCTTAGTCACCCTAAGTCACATTCTCACTATTTTTCAAGAAACCTAAGCCACACTCTTGTCCTTTTGTGAGCAACCTAGGTAACATTCTCACCATTTTGTGAGCTTGAACCATCTAGTGTCTCATCATTATTGTCAAGTTGAGACCAAAAATTCCAAAAAAAATTAAATATTTTAAACTCAAAAAACATTTATCCTATATAAGCCTAGTTAGTTATCCTTGATCTATCCTATTAGGGAAATGCCATTCTTAAGATGCTTTATTTTGCTTTTATTTTTAGGCTTTCTACTTGTTTGTTTATTTTAGGTTATTTTTTTATTTGTTTGATTTTTATTTTTATTTTGTTTATATTCTTGCCTATTTGATTAATTTCAACACTGTTGCCTTGATTCAATCTATGTACATTCATTAGGTGAATCCTTGCATATTTATACTTGAATCCATCTATATTCCTACATAAACATTGTTATCATGGTTTTTTATCATTGGTGCATTATTTTTAATTATTTATTGGATTGGGAGTAAATCCTTGTGAATATTTTTGGATAGTCTTGATGGTGTTCTATCATGGTGATTACCATCACATGCTATAGTAAAAATCAACTTCAAGAAGGTCTACAATCAATAGAGCCACATAATTTTCTCCTTGGTACCTTGGTAAATCCTCCCATCCCACCTTGATCAAATAAACCCATTGACCATTATAGTTTTATTATTGCTAATAAGGATGAGAATATCCTCATTGGTAGGTACAACTGAATCTTTTATATTGATCAATCTCATTACTCTATCCATCTCTTTCATCACTTTGCATCCTCATATGCTTGGTTATTTTTATCTTCTTTAGTCATTAGAACATCACATCTATGCTTATACTCACTCATATTTAATCTATATTATAGGTTATATCATTTTTTATGATTTATAATCAACCCTAACTAGGGAACAATCATCTTTATATAACAATCTAGGTCATTTTAATGATTATAACCACCTATGCATAAATAATTATTTTTGACTTTTATTCCTGATTATAATTGCCTTTAGGAAAATCAGTAACCTTTTTAAATCAATGCGCGTAAGCATTTTATCATTTGTATTAATCTCAAACATGGGTTAATTCTACCTTTATTCTTGCTCTTTTTAAGGGACCATCCATCTACATATGTGACAGCCACTCCCTCATGGGCACATCATCCTAGGCTTCCCAAACACCATTTGGAGCTTTGTTTTAGTCATCATCTTCTTTTTGACATAAAAAAACTTTTCATTTTTTGAGAATACATTACTATGCCTATTATTTGCAATGCCTTCATAAATAGAGGCAAACTATAGACACCTAAAACTAGCCACTGATAACCTTCAACTAGGATTCAAACCAATTTCTATCAAAGTGTAAAATTTGGCCTAAAAAACTAAAACACATTAAATAAGTTGAAATTTAAATATTAAAGTGCTAATTTTGGCCAAGGTATAATTAAATGGAGTAATGCAATTTATGAATCAGCTAACTTTGATCAATTCATTGTAAGTCAAAATGGCATTTTCGTACCTGGGTGCTCTAGATTGCTCTTTTCTACCAAATTTCTTACACAAGACATGAGCCTTTGTTATTTTATGTTAGCAACATCCTAAATGGGAATATGGTTCTAACATATCTAACATTGACTTCAAATTCCAATCCAATCAAAATTTGAGCCAATAATAAGACTTTTTGACCAATTTGATTCGTTTGTGCACCAAGGACAAAAATTTGCATCAAAATTGTTTAATAATGTTTAAAAGCCAATTAATTCAAATATTGAGAATAATTAAGAATTCCATGGAGATTTTCAAATATTTATTTTTAGAAATGAATATTGAATAATTTCATCATCAAGTGACATCAGTTTTTAGAAAGACATCCATACACCATAAATGCATAAAATATTAGGATTAAGCCACCCCATGCCTCATTAAGACCCTCCCATGCCTCACAAATGCCCCTTCTTCCCAAATAATGATTATGGTATTTATTTGTTTTAATTACATTTTTGGATTTATTCATGGCCACACATCTCAATCTTGAGATAGATGGTCATGGTTAATCCTAAACCATTTTGAAAATCTATAGATAAAAGATCCATGAACATGAATTTTAAGCTATCTTGGTGCAAAGTTATAATGCTAAATTGATTATAAAAGCCATTTAAATTATTTTTATAATTCCAAATTATTTAACCAATCTAGAATCCATAAGCCACATGGTGCCAAGAGGAGGTGGGGGATAACTAAGCTCCATTACAAAAGACCTTTTAAAGCATGAAGATGAGTAAGCCAACAAAGAAATCTATTGGAGAATCCAAGGAGGGTAAGAAAGTTTGTGTTCTCAGTTTTTATTTGTGTTTTATCAAATTAGTTTTATTCACTAAGCTCCCCTTAGTGTCTATTCCTAGAGATGTATGCTTGTTAGTGTGTTTCTTTCAATTTGATTTCATTTTGGAACTAACACAATACTAACCACCTCTCTTGAGTCAAATTCATAGTCTAAAGGGACATGTTTTATAATTTTGATCCATTTTATTTTAATTAAAATTTATTGGGGGTCAATAAAAGAGATGAAAAAGTAAGAAATAAGTCTAAACAACAACTTGAACATCATACCCATTCACCACATTAAGAAGATTCAAAGAGTTTTCTTGTTGATCCAAGAAGATCAATTATAAAATATTAGTTGTATATAATAGTTTCCTTTTTATCTTCCTTAAGTTATTCTTAGCTTAATGTATGCCTTATTATTTTTGGTTTCCTTATTTGGCATGTTTACTTCTTGTCTTGTTGTGTGTGTTGGTGAAGGCACTCAGTTGTTTCATTATTATGAAGAGCTTATAGTCAAGAGTCAAGGTCTATTTTAGTTTTTGTTGAGAATGGGTGACATAATATCCCATTAGAGGCATGAAGGCAAGTGTAATATATTCATATAAAACATTAAATCCTATGAGGCTTCCAAATATGTTATCTAAAATTTTCAACCATAGGTAAGTACAATTCAAAACTTTATTTCTAGTCTTGGCTAACCTTGTTAGTGGTCTTTTGATAGGTTTGGTCTTCATTTATTGGTCAAAATTGGTCATAAAAAGGTGTATTTTCAAGTTATTTTCATCTTATAGTATATTTCATGGTCTATAATAGTGATAAATCCCCTTATTATTGTCATCAATCTCCTTTATGAAGGTCTTGCTTAGGTGTTTGGAAAGGTTAAGGTATCTTAGTAAAGTTTAAGGTTATTTTACAAAGATAAATATAAGTTGACCCTAGGTGAATAATTGGTTTATTTTATATATTATTGATCTATTTTGTTTAAACAATCATATTTAATTTTTAATAAATCACTCCATGAACATCTCTAGTAGAAGGTTGTAAGTGGTAGCTCACTAGCAATAGGGGTTCAAACTCTCAAGTCTACCTTCAAAGTATCAAATTATATAAAGTAGGGAATAATCCTAAGTAATAATAAATTATTTTTAATTAAGATATATATCAATTCAATATTCACTCATAAATCTTTAAAAATACTCTCATTGTTACACTCAATACATATACAGTCAAAATGTTCACCTATAACCCTACAAGGCAAGAGAGATAGTTGTATTAGCAAACATTATTGAGATATTGAGTGATATAATAGGTGAAGGAAGAATTAAAATATTTAAATGTGGATAAATTATAAATTAATAGTATATATAACAATATATTAACTCCTATTAATCACTTTTGAAAGATCTAGTAGGTCACAAACCTAAAGAAAACTAGTCTAGTGCTTGAAAATAAGCCCAGGTGTTTGAAGGAAACTTGAGAAGTTTAAAAGAGGTTTATGAACTTTAAAATTATTATAAAATACAAAATATAATATTTTATATATATTAATACTCATAATAAAAAATTTAAGTGCTTCAAACTAAGATAAAAGTAGACCTACAGGTCTACAAACCTATAGGTCCACATTTTCTAACAAGGCAATCTTCTATGAAGGGTGAGGTTTGAGGATAAATTAACAAGTTAAAGTCATAAAAATATGTTAGATTTAAGTTATAATAATTATAATAATTGAATTATAAAATATTCCTTGAGGTCTAAAAAACATAGAACAAAGAAAGCATCTTCAAGCATGTTAAAGAGCTCCTTCTAAGACCTTATTTTCAAGAATTAGGGAGAATATACAATGTTTTACATAAGGATGTTGGTTTTAATGGATATATGAGTTTTTAATAAAAATTAATTAACATTAAATACCTTTTATAATATCCTATAATTATTTAAAATATCTATGAACACCTATAATCCACTTGATAGTCCTCTTTTACACATAGTTTTTTACCTTTTCACTTGTTAGAGAGGTACAAAGAGTTTTCATGAAAAAAATTTATTGGAGGAGTTGAAGGAAGTTTTTTAATATCCTAAATAGGTTTTATTTTTAATTTAAGTTCCATAAAAATATCTCTATACATTTTTCTTTACTTTTGGACTCCTTAGGCTTGTGCATGGCCAATTAGGGCTAGAAAATTTGCAACTCACCTAACTAGAGTTATAACCCACAAAAATGCATGAAAATATTACACCTCACATTATTTAATATTTAAAATAATATTTTAGATTTTTTATAGCTTTAATATATGGTATTATATGGTTTTTATTATTTTAATATTGCATTAGACCTAATTAGGCATAATTGGCAAAAATGGGTGTTGAGAAAGTTAGTATGAATTGAGATTTTGGCCATAAATTTTTTTTTGAATATTCAAGAGGATAAAAGGTAATAAAATATGAATTTATGTTTCCTATAATCCCTATATATCACGAAAATCAAGGAGTTGTGTACCAAAAGAGGGCTACAATGAATAATCCTCCAAAAGAGCAAATATGAGAATGATGATGAAAATTATAGAAAAAAGGTGGAAAGTTGATTTATTGTAGGTATCAAATAGGTTTACAAGTTATTTAGACTCCATTAATATGAATGGTCATATCATAATCAATCCAAGGGGAAATTTTAAGTGTTTGAAGATGCGTCATCAATCCAAACATAACTCATATGCCACCTTGAGAAGATTGTCATCAAATGGAGTACACACATGTTGAATATATAACTCATAACTCTCCTTTGTAAATTTATCTTACTGGTAACTTATTTCATGAGTGCTTGGTAGAAATCATTGACTCTTGACACCTCTCTTCTCTCTCTCTTTCCTTCTCTTATATGTATGCTTGATTTTGTCATTGTAATGCATCCTTACATGATGAGTATGGTGTATCCCTACTCTTTTGTATAACTATTTTTTAATAGAATGAATGGTTTTAAATCTTATTATGGTTTTATTTATTGTATAACTTGAATGGTTGAGATGATCAAGCATAAATTAAGTTCATCTTTGTTGTTGTCTCATTCTCTTTACCTTCATGTAGTTTGACTCATTATTTTAGGTTGTGAAGAGTGTCATCAGGGGTTTCATGGGGTTATAAGTGGAAAATATCCTCACTTATAGTCTCAATTTACCTTAACTCCTTCCAAATCATTGATGTGATAGGGTATCTTTAAGTTAAGTGTATGTTTATTGCAGTCTTATAGGTCTCAGTGAATATGCAAATTAGAGGTAGTGGTCATAAAAATTGGTACATATCCTCCCTTTTAGTTTATATTTTTATCTTTCCCTTTTCCCTTGAAATAAATAGGATTAGTTTGTATTTATAGGTTAGATAATCAAGGGATCATCCCTAATCTAGAGGTTTTATTCATCTACAAGGTCACCCATAACCTTTGAACAGTTCCCATGTTATCACTTAAGTGAGGAGGCTTGAACACCCTTCTCAAGGTTAAATTTTTTGATGATAACATGTATAATGTATCATATAGAGGTAACATGTATATGTATATATATCATGGAAGTACACATAACATGATCACATCAATTCCTAATATGCATGATATAGATCTTGGCAACATCTAGATACTAAAAATACATGCTCAACTAATAATCAAGCATACATACAAGATCACTCAAAATAAATTAAAAATACAATGTTATAAGGAGACCTCAAGAAATGGGCATGTTTAAATTCCACACAATCAAAGGGATATGACTTATTCAAATGTCCACAAAAGTAATAATGACATATTCAAGAATCCATACACCAAAGAATGACATATTCAAATGTCAAAGAGGTAAACAAAGGCATGGGGGATGAAAATAATGGAACATATTTAAATTATAATAAAATAAATACAATGAAAAGGAAATAAACTAAATTAAGTGCATGAATGAAAGAATAAACAACCAACATAAAAATATCATACTAGTCCATGGATATGTGTTAGAAAAAAACTTTAAGTACATAACATATAAAGTAAATTGTGAAAGATAAAAGAATGGATAAGGGTGTGTGTAAGTATAAAACATGATAATGTAAAGTGACCATATAATGATATAACCTATATTAATTGTGATCAAATAAGTGGAAGCCCCTAATGTCCACACAACATGAGTAGAGGGGAAACCCAACATCTAAAAGTCGATAGGTCATATACTATGTACGATTGTATCACATTAAAAATATGTGTGAACACATGTGTATATATAAAATATTTATAATCTATCTACCAACATGGGACCAAAAACATATATGTCAAGGATTTGATAGAACATGTAAATTTTGAACATATTTTTGGATTTTTTGAAGTTTTTTGACTTTTTTGGTATTTCTGGAATATGTGAGACCTTGAAACCTTAAGTTAGATATTTTAAATTATTTGAATAATTTTTGGATAAGTGTAAATGTTGCATGTCATGTTACTTCTCATGTTTTACATGTGTATTACAATAACCAATGCTATGATATGGGATATGAATTCATTTTCCTTCATAAAAAAATATATACCTTGATGATTTTGGTCAATTTTTGCTTCCATTTGATATAACTGAAGAATTATAAATGTAAATTCATATGAAGAGTTTTTTGGTGTAACTAAAACCTATGTTTTAATCAATTTAATACCATAATCAATTGATAGTGTTATGTACTCCAAAGAGTTTTTCCAACTAATTTTATTTGTATGTCTTTTAGATCAAAGAAAATATGTCAAAGATGTCTTATAGTGAAATTAGTTTTTATTTATGTGGAATTAATATGGTTATGCCAAAAATAAGCACCACCTTTAAATAAACCTAAAATATAAATATTAGAATTTAGGGTTAAAGGGTAACAGATAGCCTAGGGCAGAAAGATGATAGACTATATCTACAACAAGATAATTATTTATGAAACTTGGATAAACATATACTAAATTTATTATGATAAGATATGATAAAAATGGAAAGTAAAATTATTATATATCTTTCAATGATAATGAAAACAAGATAGTTAGTTCATATGCTAATACAACTCTAGATCTAGAATAGATAGAAAGTAAACTAGATATGGATTTTAGATTAGTCACATGATTCTATAAATTGTACATCTATAGATACAAAAACTTGCATAGAATTGGGATGGTTACATCAACACTACAATATAACTTGGATACAGGTGTCTATTATGAAATACCCACTAAAAATAGATGTGACCACTTGTATGTTTCTAGGTTTTGTGTCACCTTTACTCTGGCATATTCATATATGGGTCATCGAATGTCACTCCTTGTCAAATAGAAAAACCCTAGTTATTCATATTCATAGTAGTTATGTATAAAATATGTTAGTGGGCACATGGTTCCAAGTTTCTTTAAATATACCCTTGCAATGATCACTTCCTACATAGATAATACTCCAAAGAGGGCCTCATATTTATGCAGTCCTCTCCTATGTTTTGGATTATGTTTCAATCATGTAATATGAAATAATTATAATACTAACCTAGATTTTAACCTAGAAAATATGGATAGTGGGATACTCATTTAGTACTTTAGACCTATATCTATATGTTTTCTTATGACTGATATGTAAATGTGAGAAAATGGGGAAGCTTTATTCACTTAAGTGCTTTATTAAGTACTTTTTAGTCTATACTAGGTTGCCTTGTGAGTAGGTAAGAAGTCATTAGGTGAGGAATGAATGAGGTTTTGTATTATATTTATATAAAACCCTTTGGATAATATCTCACATTAAATAACTTTTTTAAACCATAGGAGTATGTCTAATTTTAAAATTAGATGAAATTAAGGCCCTGGACACTTACATCAGGATATGACACTTGCATCAATGTAGGTGTCTGACTAGGACACAATTTTCTAGCCAGTTAGAAAATAGGTGTAGGTTTATAACTTGCATAAATGGAAGATAAGTATGTTTATAGCATTATGGGAAAGAAGAATTCTTAGATCATCAAAATAACATGGGTCAAAATAAAATATAAGAAATTATGCACAAAGAGATATTTCATGCAATCCTTTTATTAATGAGAAAGGTTTATAAGCTAAAGGTACATCCATGATATTTATTTTCCAAATTTATAAGATTGAGGTGCTATATAATTCATAAATAGTGCCTACACAAGGATATAAGGGTGGTGTTGTCATGTCTAATAGGGTTCACATGTCCAAAATCACCTTCTATGCATTTTATAAGACTAAAATTATGCTAACTTTGTAACAACTACTAAATTATGTTTACATGCTTATATGGGAGGTTTAGTCTTAAGACAAACCTCTATGAATTCCCCTTATTTTGAAGTGATTTATTGAGCTTGAAAAATATCTTAAATAAAAATGAAATGTTATACAATATATTTTTATGATATAAATATGTGTATCTAAGTATTATCTATAACATGGAGAAGTATGGCATCATCATATAGATAAAATGAGCATGGTAGTAATGTGAGATGCAATGAAGAACAAAAACCCATAGCAAGAGTCTATAGATATATGTTAGAATTTAGGCATGTATATAAGTGATCAAACTGAGTATTTAAGGTTGTATAAAACTACTTAGGGAGGAATGCATGATATCCATCATGGAATTAAAATCTAATCAAAAAAGTAAGCAAGGTGTCATGGCCATGATGCACATAATCAAAGATTACATGTAAAGCACATAAATCATGTAATAAAAATCCAAGTGGTCAAATATAAGGGACATTTAAAAATATCACTCACTCAAATAATAACACACATAATGACATATTCAAATGTCTTCACAAATATATAAGTAAAAAATGAAGGCCTAGATCTATATATTAGGATGTGTGAAATGTATGCACACACATAAAATACACACACAAATATATATTAAAATGTACTCACATGTATATAAATATAAAATGAGGGCTTAAAACCACACTCAAAAGACACATTAAAATGTCTTCAATGGAAAATAAAGAGTGCATACAAGACACAAAACTAGGAAAACAACATGAAAAGTATGCATGATAATATGTGATTGATCAATAAGAGGTAAGTTATAACATGAGTATATTCAGTAATTAAGATAACTAGTAGTACATAAAGATTTTATTAAGGGAAAAATATATAATGATATTTAAACAATTTATTTATGATGAGATAATTTATCCAAAGAAGGATGAAACTTGTGTATAATATGCCCCTGATGAGCTAGTTAATGGATGTACATGTTTTAGAAAGCTTGCATGTGGTCTGGATCTAATTAGTGATAGTCTACACTCACTAGGACAATAGTGAATTTATGGATACTATATAAGGGTTCCCCTATTCAATAGGGTGATATTGTCCAATTGAAACTTTTGAGTGAGTAATAATCATATTACCATAAAAAAAAGTTTGAAAATGGTGTTTTATGTAATTTTTAATCACTCATGTACACTGGTGAAGCATATATGATATAAAACTAGATAATAAAAATATCAAATAATGGTTTACAAAATAATTTATGGATGACAAAGTACATTGAAACATGCATAGGTCCTAATTCTGGTATTTTATAGAATATTTTTTATTTTTTCATATACATGTATGTAGTATGTACAAAGTGAAAGAGAGATACTAATGGATGAGTCCTATAAGGGACTCATAATCAATAAGACCCATGTTAGGAAAAAAATGGTGACCTTTTGTGAATGGTATTGATGAGGGTTTTATGCACACCAAATTATAAAGAGGTAGCCTCTCACATTAGAGGTAAACTCCACTCCAAGGCACAAGTTACATGTATAAAATTTGAACAACCTATTGATGGAATATCTAGTAGGGCATGTAGGTTGTTGACAAGGTTTTTGGATGGAGATGGTGTTACTAAAGGGTAGTGTATTCCTACTAAAGGTAGTGTATTCCTACATGAGTAAGGTTTTTGGATGGATATTTGGCTTATAATATAAAGTGGGTAGGTATAAAAATAATCAAAAAAAGAGGGAAGGGTAAGGTAGAAATAAAATATTCTACATTTTTTAGGAATCACTTCCCTAGATGGTTTCTAAAATTACAAGTGTTCTCAGGACCTATGCTTATTGGTATCAACAATTGCACACATAAAACATGACTAAGAAGTCTATGGAGATACTGATGTAGGAAATTAATAGGCATCAAACAAAGGTTTCTCATTTTAGGGAAGATATTGCACACTCTTACTCATGAGATTATGGCTTGGGCTAGCAAATTATTTGAAGTAGATTTTGCACACACACATAAACTACATCAAAGAAAGCACTCATGCACATTTATAATTATGAATCAATCAACTTAAATTAATTAATAAATATAATTCACCAATATTTAAATAGTTATTGCACATCTAAGATGAGTGCATAAATAAAGATAATCAAGAATCCATTCGTAGTTATTGCACACAAAAGATTTGTGAAACATATAACCAAAGAAAGTAACAAGTAGTTACACATAAATTGGAATGAAAATACACAAACACATTCCCTAATGATCAAAATTGATGTTTCTCCTATATTTAAAATTCTCTAACAAAAATCCAAGTTGGAATACAATTGTTAATATAGACTTGGGGAAGGGTCACCTCATCCTCTAAGTCCATGCAAGGTTATTACATGTAATATTTATAACATGCGTTCTAACTTTAGTCTAAAACTATCTAAGAGTCCACTTACAGTTATTAACTAACCTTTACAAGAGCTATGTAACATGTGCATATGTATAAAGACAAAGGCTATTTTACAATTTTAGCTTAAAATATATGTAAACTAAAAATATATGCACCATTTTACCAAAACTATGCATGCCTCATTTTTAGGTTGTGAGAACAACCTATTGATGTTTCATATTATTTGCCTTCAAATGGAACTCAAACATGCATCACTTTACTAATTCTTTTTATAACTAGGGACATTGTTGTTAGCTATGACTAACTTATCTAAACTATCAATTGCATGTTTTCCCATTATAACTATAGCCTTTACCATATATTCACTTATATATTTTAACCATGTGTGTTCATATTCCCCATTTCAATTTAGCTATGAGACCCAATGGCTATCAATAAGTATATCCCAAGTGTTAAAAATATATACATATTATATCCATGTGGCCATGTCATTCTATTTGTTAACTCCCAAAATGTGACTATTGATATTTTTAAGACACACATCAAAACCTAATTGAGTCTAGGATTTTTGAAAAGTCCAATATCAACTCAGATCATTGATCTACTTGTTCCTAAGTTAACACTAGATGTTGAATCTACATGCATAGAATAAAGGACATAAGTTAATATAAAGGACCCTACATAAGGATTGTAACCTAAGGTCTTAGTTGTATTAATAAAATATGATTAGGTCATAGGCTTAGAAAAAGAGCCCATGCATTAATTTAAATGACCTAGCATAGATAAATATGATTGGGACCTTAGATAAAATCTTAAATTAATCTCAAAAAATAATAAAAGTCTCTCTAAGTATGGGTGTCACTTGGAAATTCTATGGGACTTTTGTTCTATTGATCTTGGTAGTAGGTTATTGTTTCAGCCATTTTTTGTGGAGGAATTATTTTGGGCTTTTTGTTTGGGGTCATTATTTACAAAAAAAACCCACAACAAAAAGCCCAAAGACCTAATTTTTATTAGATAAAATGTCTGAAACACAACTTCTAAAGCATGTACATTTTTTTCAAAAAAAATGTCTGAGACACAAAGTCCAGAGTTTATTTTTGTCAAATAAAATGTTTGAGACATAACTTCTAAAGGAATTGGTCTGGGGTAAAAGGCTCAAAATAATTAGTCCAAGACAAAAGTCCTAAAGGATAGGTTCATAGGGAAAAATGACTAGGATAAAAGTCCTAAAGGGTAAGTGCATTAGGTCTATAGGGTCATTTCAAAAAGGGCCAAAGGGAAATTCTATCAAGAAAAAGGCCACAAAAAGGTTGAAGGGAAATTGTAAAAAGTTTGAAGGGTCATTTTATCTATAAAAATGGCCATAACAAAAAGGTCTAAGGGTAACTATAAAAAATCCAAAGGGTCTACTTCATTGGGCAAAGTACCCAAGATAAAATGTCTAAAGGGTCTACTTCATCAAACAAAATGTTTGAAATTAATATGCCAAAGACCCAATTCTATTAGGCAAAATGTCTAGGATAATTATGCCAAGGCAAAAAATACTTCAATGAAAAGTTCGATAGAATAAGTTTGAAACAAATAATTTTGAAACAAGTTGCATAAGTCCCAAAAGAGATACTAGACAAAATACCTAATTGAATAAGTCCAAAACAATTATAAAGATAGTCTATGATAACACAATACCAATGCCATCTTGCCAAAGCATAAAAGGCCAATAGTTAGTCTTTTCTCAAGATTTTGAAAAAACACATATAAGAGGGGCTCAAAGTCAAGACTATAATCCAAAAAATGTGGGTCCCCATTTCCTATCAAAAGAATGGGTATGTTTGGTACAATAAATGGTGACTTATAAAAAGAATACTCCTATGTATTCAAGAACCTATAACTCTAGTTTACAATCTTAAATCAATCATGAAGTGTGTCATATAAAAATACTTCAAAAACATGGAAGAGACTCCTAAGTTCCTTCAAACAACATACTTTCCTTCCAATTTATTGGATCTATGTGTGTCAAACATGTAACTCATTTAACCACTACAGTGATGAGTTTTTAAAAGGACTGATGAAACTATAGGTTTTGTTCTAGTGTCTATTAAATCTAAAAAAATAAGGGAATATCAATATTTTCTCTACTACTATCTATGCATCCATATCCCTGACAAAGATACCTTGGGTTCCTTCTCTTCTCATTTTATTATTTTTTTGATCATGATGTGTGGTACATGGACTTTATTTCATCATGCCAGCCTTTTGATTTTATTTATATTTTCTTTTGCTATTTTGAAATCATTGGTTTTCTTTTTTTCTTTTTTCTTTTTTTCTTAAATGAAAAGAGAAGTTTGAAACCCTAGTGAGCTAGTATAATTTTAAAACAAATCATTACTAGAACATCGTTGCTAACTACACCTATACCCAAAATTGTCATTTATAATAGGTATTTAATGTGATAAGTACATTTGATCCAATAAAATAAGAAAATTTTCTAAATTTATATGAATTTCTCTAAAATAAACTTTCATATATCTCATGAAATTATTCAATTGTGACACAATCCATAATAATTTATGATTACATACCTTTATCCTGAAGACTCAAAAACATAAAAATATGCCTAATCTATAAACTAGTCCCAAATTTCTAAATATTAATTTTCCCCCTTTATATAAGTCATAAGATTAGTTGGTTTGTATTTTTATCTTTTTTACAATCAGAGTAAACACAATTCAAATTGTCATAGAAAGAAAAAAACAACTAATCTATGAAAATAGGAAATTAACTAACAAAGAAAATAAATCTAGTCTAGAAAGCATGAAATCTAATCTAAGAAATAAAGAAACCTAATCTAATGAAAACAAATGACATAAATCAAGAAAACTAACCTACTCCTACTCTAAATAAAACACAAATGAGATGGGGGATGGATTTGGAAAATTTATTTGGTATGCTTCTCACTCTTTGGTAATAACAAGATTTTCCCCATTAAAGTTCTAAGATAGGTAGGGACAACATTATATTCATTAAGTAGAATTTTGAGACTTTCCTCTTTGTGCATAGTGCCTAGATTAAAAGGAAACCCTTCAACTATGTTCCTATTTGGGCACAATAACAAGCATTCCCTTTGGAAAACTTTTATATAGTTCATATCTAACATATCTTCTATAGAGAACCTCATAGAAGATGTTATATTTATTTTTTTAAACATGAACATCAATATTTGGACCAAATCAAATCAAAAAATGTTTCTTAAGATCACTCCAACTAGTAATAGAACTAGGTGCCAATTCTCCTAACTAATCATGCATTTCTTATTCCAGTTTGAACAAGAACAACCTGTAGATTACCTCCTCAAATTTTATATCCATAACATGCATACCATATATGTAGGTAACAAGATGCCCTTAAATAGCTCTCAGGTGATTATTATGAAACCTAGGAAGGATTGGGAATGGGTCATTAGGTATATCATGTTTAATACATTGGATATCTATGGGTGATTTATCAGGCTAATCCATTCTAAAAGAATTCAATATAATCGAAGGTGTTGGCCCTCCTTATAGCACCATTGACTATTGATGCAGGTTTTATGCACACAATAACATAACAAGGTAGCTTCTAATATTTTAGGATCTTAGTGGAGGTAAACTCCACTCCAAGGCATGAGTTACGAGTTTGTAGTTTGAAAAACTTATTAATAGAATAACTGGTAGGGCATGTAGGTTGTTGATAAGGTTTTTGGATTGAGGTGTGGTTCCTAAAGGGTAATGTATTCCTACGTGAGTTGGATGGATGGTTGGATTTTAATCTAAAGTGGGTAGATCTCAAAACAAACTCAAAAAATAAGGGAAGGATGAGATGAAAAACAAAGCTTCTATGGTTTTTATGAATCACTTCCATGGCTAGTTTCTAAAAGGATAAGTTCTCTTAGAACTTATGCATGCTACTAGTAGCAATTGTACACACAATCAGACACAACTAAGAAGTCTAAGGAGATACTGATGTAGGAAATTCACAATCCTTAGACAAAGGTTTCTCCTTTTAGGTTATTTATTTCACACTCTTACTAAGGAGATTATGGCACATGATAACAAATTATTTAAGGAAACTTTTACACACACATAGAAAACTACATCAAAAAAAGTACTCATGCACATTCATAATTATGAATAATTCAACTTAAATGATTTAATCAATATAATTCACCAATATTTAAATAGTTGTCACACATTTAAGATGAGTACATCAATCAAGAAAATCAAGAATCCATTTGCAGATATTGCACACTAAAGATTATTGAAACATACAACTAAATAAAGTAACAACTAATTAAACATAAACTGAAAATAAAATACATAAATACATTCACTAAAGATAAAAATTTATGTTGCTCATATATTCAAAATTCTATGACAAAAATCCAAGTTGGATTACAATTATTTATATAGACTTGGGAAAGGGGGAACCTCATCTTCCAAGTCTATGTAAGGTCATTACATGTAATAGTTAGAACATGAGTTCTAACTGTAGTCCAAAACTATATAAGAGTCCACTTACAATTATCAATTGGCCTTTAAAAGAGCTATGCAACATGTGAATGTGTATAAAGATAAAGGCTATTATATAATTTTAGATTGAAATGTATACAAACTAAAAATATATGCACCATTTTCCCAAAATTGTACATGCCTCTATTTATAGCTTGTGAGAACAACCTATTGATTTTTTAGATTAGCCACCTTCAAATGTAACTCATACATGCATCACTTTACCAATTATTTTTAGAACTAGGAAAACTATTATTAGTTATGACTAACTTATCTAAACTATGCATTACATGTTTGCCCATTGTAATTATAGCCTTTGCCAGATCTTCACTTCTATATTTTCTAACCATGTGTGTTCATCTTATCAATGTAGTTTTAGCTATTAGACCCAATGGATATCAATAAATATAACATAAGTGTTAAAAATTTCTTCATATTATATCCATGTGACCATGTCATTATATTTGTTAACTCTCAAAATATGACTGTTTATATTTTTAAAGACATGCATCAATACCTAATTGAGTCTAAAATCTTTGAAAATTCCACTATCGACTCAGACTGTCAGTCTTCTTGTGCCTGAGTTATGATGACTTTTGAATCTATAGGCATAGAATAAAGGACATAAGTTAATATAAAATACCCTGCATAAGGATTATAACCTAAGGTCTTAGTTGTATTAATAACATATTATTAGGGCCTAAGCTTATAAAAAGAACCCCTATGTTAATTTAAATGACTTAACATAGAGAAATATGATTTATACCTTGGCTAAAGTCTTAAATTAATCTCAAAACATAATAAAATGCACTCTAAGAAGGGGTGCCACTTGATAATTAAATAGGATTTTTTGTCTAATTATCTTATCAGTAGGGTATGATTTCAGCCATTTTGTGTGGGGGAATTGTTTTGGGCTTTTTGTTGGGGGCTAATCTTTACAAAAGACCTACAAAAAAAAGCCAAAAGACCTAATTTTTATTAGATAAAATGTTCAAAATATAACTTTTGAAGCATATACATTTTCATTGGATAAAATGTCCAAGAGACAAAGCTTTTAGTTTATTTTCATTGGATAATATGTCTGAGACATAAATTTTAATGGAATTGGTCTAGGGTAAAAGGACTGAAAGAATTAGTCCAAGATAAAATTCTCAAAGGATGGGCTCATAGGGCAAAATGCCTAGGATAAAAGTCTGGGTAAGTGAATTAGGTCTAAATCATCATTTAAAAAAGGGTCAAAGGGAAATTATATCTATAAAAAGGATAAAAAATGCTAAAAGGTAACTATAAAATTTTTGAAGGTTCATTTTATTAGGAAAAATGGCCATAATAAAAAGGCTAAAGGGAAACTATAAATTTTTTGAAGTGTCTACTTTGTCAAGCAAAGTTTCAATGAAAAAATTTGAAGGGTCTACTTTATCAGACCAAATGTCCAAAACCAATTATGCCAAAGAGCCAATTTTGTCAAGAAAAATGTCCAAAACAATTATTTTGAGGGGAAAAAAGCCTACAATAAAAAGTCTAATAGAATAAGTCCAAAATAAATAAGTCGGAAACAAAAAATTGCATAAGTCCTAATAGAGATATTAGATAAAATACCTGATAGAATAAGTCTAAAATAATTATAAAAGTAGTCTATGAAAATATAGAACCAATGCCATATTTTAAAAGTATGAAAGGCCAATAGTTAGTATTTTCCTAGGATTTTATAAAAACACATAGAAGAGGGGCTCAAAGTCAAGACTATAATCTGATAAAGGTGGTTCCCCAGTTCCTATGGAAGGAAGGGTGATGTTGGGTAAAATAAATGGAAAGTGGTATGATGTGGTGACTAAACTAAGCTCAAGGGAGAATTTGAATATGAAATACCCATTGTATTATAACTATGATTGACATACTGATAATATATAACATGTTGTCTCTGTGGTAGATCATGATAAACTATAGGGCTTTTTGGAACCCATATTAAATTATTTGAATCATGTGTTAGTGCTTTATGTAAATTACCATTGGTGTTTTGTAATATCAATCGAAGACATGTAGAATTAGAGATACACTCTATAATATGTAATAAATCTCTACTAAAGAGGCATCTTAAGGATAGGCCTCCATGTAAGGGTAGATATATACTATGAAAATATCCAAGTAGGTTACACCTTTTTAGGTGGCTCAACTAAATATTATTGTATAGTAACCAAATTTTTATGTGATATAGGGATCTCATAAGGGATACCCAAAACTATAATGACATCATTAGAATATATATAATGTAATAATGTATGAATTTTATAGGGAAATACACATATTATTAATATAACGACATCCCTATAATATATCAAAGACCCCTGAACTAGGGACTATTATGAATTTTGTGGTGACATGTATAGGGCCAACCTATAATGGTAATGTAATCTCACCAATAGAGATTTGAATGTGACCATTGAATCCTTGTATAGCCAAAGTGATGGGAATAAAATCTAGATACGTATATCTAATATGATAAGGAAGTGTGTTTATACACATGTTCAAATTCTTATTATTTTTGATGATGACACCTTGAATAGGATGGTGATTGATACAAGCTAGAAAAATAGAGTGTAAATATAAGCCATCATCTACTATCTCATGTTTTACAAATGTGATGAGTGGCCTATATTTTACTAAAGTATGATAAAAACCTATGATACTATTCAAAGGATGGTGTTACTCTACATGTGAATTCTAATAAATTTGTGTAGGGTATCCATGCATTATATGCATAATTAAATCCTAATGTATTTTTTATCATTATTTATATGCTTAGGAATGGGATTGTTAAATATTTTCATTTCCTTAATTTCACTTCATTATACCTTTGTACTTTTTTTAGGGTGTATTTATTAATGATGTTTTCAGTTATCAAAGTCTGAATCTTATCTCTCAAACTAATACATTTGTTAGTAGTATGGCCTAGTACCCTATGATAATCTCAAAAATCATTATGGTCATTTTTTTTAATAAGCCAATTCATATCAACATCTTTAACTGGAGGGAGAGATATGACATTACATTTTAATAATATTTTAAGGACCTTATATAAAACTTCTAATATATTAGTAAATTATCTCCTTAGAGGAGATAATAAGATAATGCATGGAGTAGGATATGAAATTACATGTATTGTTTCATTTTGACAATTCTTATTATCAGTTAGCCTCACCTTGTATGGTGTCTTGATTTAACTCTTTATATTTAAATTTGAATTGGTTTTATATATAATCTTATTAATTACTAGTAACTTAACTTCTCTTTCCTCTAGTTTATGACACAAATTTGTGAATGAGATAAAAAATTTGAACATGATATATTCATGTATGTATGGGAGTAGAATTTTCTTAAAGATGTCCAATAATTTTTTTATACCATAGAATTTTTCATTTTAAACAACATTGTCATGTACCTTAAGACATATTCTACAATAGGCACAATATATTTATGTTTGAGTTAGGAAATTTAAGCACATGAAACCTTCTCATTGATATTGATTAATAATTTTGCTATAAAAATATCATCCAATGGATTAAATTCATGTACCCATTGGTGTGGTAAACCATAAATCATTGTAGTGCATAGTCTTTGAGACTTATTGGAAATAACTTTATTAATAATCTATCATTGGACACATAGTCTAAACATGTTGCATTAAATGCTATAAGATGTTACTTAGGGTCACCCTTTACATTATATAGTGTAAGATTGGGTGAAAAAAAACATGTAGGTATGGGATATACTACTATACATTGTTTTAATGGAGTGTATAGTAAAATATGAGAATTTAGTTCCTAGTTAGGTTTCAAAGCACCATTATATAAATGTAACACCTTACTTTATAGATATTAAATCTCTTGTTTAAAGGATTATACATTAGAAGAGGATGTGTGCTAACCAAAGGTGTTGTTCCCAATGATAGAGTAAGAATTTTGAAAGTAATTTATTGTAGCCCTTGAGTTTCCCCCATTATGGAATGTGGTATAGAAATTATATGCAAGGGGATAAAAATCTAAGAATATTGTGCCATGTTTTAATTTTTGATATCCAAAATATTTTTCAAGATTGTATTATGATTAAGAGGTTTCTCACAAATTTTCTCTTTAAAACACTATAGGATGTTTTCTTATTAAATTCAATTTTCTCACCATTTGGAGGAGGGAGTACATATTGGTGTCCATATTAGGAACCAATGTTATATTGATCATATTTCTTATGTTTATAAGTTTTATCATTTAATAATACATGCTCAACAAGTGTAAAAACATTAAAATGTGGGGATAAATCCCTTTTCTTATTCATATTATTAATTCTAGCTAGAGGAATCTGAGTATGCTTAATTGAAATGCTGCCTAATATATCACTTATTAAATGAGTATAAATATTTTTTTAGAGTGCTTATAATATGAAATGAAAACTTAAAAAATTGTTTTTATAATTAAATTTATTAAATATAAAAAATCCTAAAGTAGAAAATAAAAACAACAACAACAAGGATACAAACCTTAACAACATCTATGGTTAGGGTTTTGGAAACATTCAAATAATAAATAGGTTCACCAATATGTCATTTTAAAATTTGGGAAACCTATAAATATGTGTATTACATAATTGACAAACTACTGTGAAAAATTGGGAATAATAATACTTAAAATAATGAGAATTCATTGATTTAAAACTTACTAAATAAAGAAATTGCAATCAAAAACTATATATTAGATGGAAAATAGTGTCTTGGGTTGAATTATAAGTTCAAACTAGTAGATTGGTTGCATATAGTGATTGTGAAATCATATCTACAATTGAAATTAACCCTGAGTAGTAATGCCTTCATGTGGATAGGAGATGGGGGTGATCTTGTCCTCTATGAGGCTAATCCTATCTAAGAGATAGTAAGGATTTAGGATTTATAAGTAATTTTTTCCTTCATATTTATATATTTTATTTCATGTGGGATATTTTGATCAACTACAAAGACCAATATATGGCTATTTTCCCTTTAAAACCCTTAGGATCCTTTACATATGAATACCAATGAAAATCAATGCAAAAAAAGGGGCAGTGGTTAATGTTGGGCATGAGCTCAACACCTTGTGTGATGAGTGTTGAATACATACCAATACTCTAGAGAGGGATCAAAATTCATGTAGTTATCCCATTATATGGTGGTGTATGAATAACTAGTGTAAAGTGCTAGATGCTAGTGAAATATTGGTGTGATTAAGCGCTTTAATTGTGACTTGTCTCCTTTGATATTTATTTTGATGTTAGCTATGGGCTACCAGGGTTGTATGTAATTATAATTGGGAGAAATAGAGATTTTTACCTCAATATGTAACTATAATATGATGCTTTTAAGTTTGGAAGATTCTTGTGTGATTTTTTAAAATGTATTTATATCAAAATATCTTTGACATTTATTTGAATGGGGATTATTATGGACATAGGCCAACCCTTTTTATAACTTTTAATTTTTAAAATTAGTCATTATTTGGTAGGATTACAAGAGAGGGGGATTAGACAATAGGGTGGGGTACTCCTATCCAATAAAATATTATTTTTAGAAGGGGCCAAATTATGGTGCTAATGGTATAACATGGCTTTAATGATTGTTAAGGATGATTAAATGATGGATAGGAGTGTTCTTATGTCATCAATCATCCTATAAGAGATATCCCATTACATACAAAGTGGTCACAATTGATCTAAAGGCACCTATGATAGGTCCATATCTAATTGTGTAAGGGAGTGGTTACAAGTGAAGTGTTTTAGCTTAAATGTTAATTTATGTGTCTATTGTTACACAAATAAATGAGGATATGCATGCCTTGTGAAAAATGTTTGTATATATAAGTAAGACCACTCCTAAGGATTAGAAGGATTTAGATGATGAAACTATCTTATACCCCCAAATATTTGAAATGATAGAAAACAAATTTCCCAAGATGTACTTTGTCATAAAACCAAGGAAAATGAGCATGGTAAATTGAGAATAGGATTAAGATAATAATATCATCTAATTGGGTACAGCTAAATTAGCTTAGAAAATGTACTCAAGTAGGAAATATAAGAAGTATAAGAAGATGAAGAGTGTAATTAATAAAACTATATATCAATAATTTGAGTGCATTGCCTCAAATTAATATAGTGTTCCACTAAAAATGATAGAGGTATACCTCCAACATCAAACATTTATTGATATATTAACCACCCCCAATATGTAGTATATAGTCATAAACATTAGAATAACCCATACCTTTACCCCAAAAAGGTCAAACACCAACTCAACCATCCAAAACAAAGTACATTCTCATATAAACCTTATAAAAGGATTCTCATGATGTATCTAAGGTGATAGAACTAGAGAACCCATCAATGGAAGACACAAAAATAAGAGTAGTATAATGTTTGAATTGATGAATTCATATAATAACAATTCATGATTAACATATAAGACATTGAGAAATGTTTTAATGTAA
The DNA here is from genome assembly GCA_037957365.1 of Torreya grandis. Classification (NCBI taxonomy): domain Eukaryota; kingdom Viridiplantae; phylum Streptophyta; class Pinopsida; order Cupressales; family Taxaceae; genus Torreya; species Torreya grandis. The sequence continues at coordinate 555,015 of JARHVA010001889.1, forward strand.
GGAATAAATCCATTATATACCTTTATGCCTAAATAGATGTAATGAAAAATTCCAAGGGGAGGCATAAAATGGGTGTGAAAAAAAAGTTAAACCCAACACCCAAGAAGAAGAGGGAAATGAAAAACAAAAATTTACCATAGTATTGGAGATCAAAATATTAGAAGAAGAAGGATATGGTAAATTGAATAAGGGAGTAAGTTAATTTGAGTCCCAAATATAATCTTGTCCAACTTTTGATTATGATGGTGGTGAAGAAACAACTTTCAAAAGGTAAAAACAAAAGGTAAGAGACATGGATTTATATTTTTTAATCTTAATGAAACCAGAGAGAACAACCCTAATAACATGAAAAAATATGTCCTTTTGTTTCACATACACATGGATGAACCCTTGGTCAAAGTAATAGTTGGCACCATACAAAATTAAGATCCTAATGAAGTTTAGGGAGAAAATGAAATTTTATTTATTGATCCTACCAAACCCAGTGAGATTGAGGTCGAAAACATGTTAGTAAAATTATTTTCTAAGGTAACATGGAAAAATGAAATTAATAGTGACACCATGCATAATTAATGAAATAATTTGATGAAAATGTAAATTCAACATGTGAAATATGAAATAATATTGGCCACTATGGAATTAAAAACATTAAATCATTGTCAAAATATTATTAAAGTGGAACCCAGTCTTATGGATGGGATTAGCTCAGAAGGGTTAAAGTATATATAAAAAATTATTTTTATGGTGGGTAAGTTATTAGATAATATCAATGTAATAAAAGAGAGTTCCCAAATTAAACTATAAAATGTGGAATTTGAATTTTCATAACAAGTTTATAACTATGATAATTAATGCACAAAATTTCTAAGAAGGCATTAGTAGCTAAATAGGTATTTTTTTAATTTTTCATGCTAAATGTATATGATTATTTCACATATTTTTATATAAAAACAAAGGATAAAATTGAAAACTGAAATGTATACCAAGAGGGATAAATCTAAAAGGATCCAATTCCTTCATGAGATAGAAAAAAGTGGGAAATAAATATGGTTAAAGATACAAGAGTTGGACGATAGTTTTTTTAATATATAATGTAGAAAATTTGAAAATAAAAGTGCATGAAGAATCACTCAAATAAATACAAAAATAACCAGCTTTATAAATTTTCAAGTGATAGATTTATATAATTATCCCTTAACACTTAAAGGACTAACTATGTAGGTTATTTCCATCTATGACAATGTTCAAGATGCACTCAAAAGGTGTTGTAATTTTGAAATAAATTTTCATAAGGATGCACCTAAATTTTCCATTAATGTCAATTCCATTTAAGGTTCATCTAAGGTTGGAAAATCAAGATAGTGGGGGGTGGTGTTGGCCCCTAATTTTAGATATATTTTGAGGCGTACATTATAATGAATAAGAGAATTTGATGACATGTAAGGATAAGGTGGTGAGATGTACCTAAATAATCAAGAGTGCTCAATATGAATTAACCATGTTAGTAGGAGTGAAAATGGATGTATATTGGTTTGTAGAGAACAAAGAGTGTGAGTATCAAAAAGAGGTTGTGTATACCATAGAATGCATAAGGATGATAAACTACCTAAATTGTATTGAATGACTCACTAATGAATGGATTTTAGACAAAACTACCTAGAGAGAATATAGTGCATCATGGTGAAAATATAGAAGTTAATATTATTAAATAAATTTAATGTAATGTTGGTTAGGGTTACTATGAGTATTAAGGTTGAACACATATCTAGGATCACTTTTTTATGAATGTAAATGTAACAGTGGTGCTTGAAATTTATAAAATATCACCTTGTTATATTGCTAGATATGGATAAAATAGAATAAATATATTAATGTTGTTGAATTATTTTGTTATATTTTTTCACTATAAACTATTTTAAAATAAACACAAATCATTATCATGATATTATCTTAATCATATGGCTATAATGTCTTTATTTAGCATTCATAGTTTAAAATTTATAATATTTTTTAATATTAATAAAAACTAAATACTATCATGTGCATAATGAATCTCTTCATTGTCAATTAACTTGTTTATAACCTAGAATATCTCTATTTTCACCTTAGTTGAGCATGTAAGGCTATATTTCATGATATGTCAATGAAGCTAGACATAGTGTTAGGATATGTGTTTGTGGAATAGAACCCTTGAGTGCACACCTTAAAATATCTCAACATGATGATCATCAAGGTGGGGTTCCAAAATAAATACCTTGCATGTTGGAATCAAACCTCAAAGTAGTTATAAGTATGCATAAATGGAATATTGTAATTAAAGGTTTTAAATCTCCTCTTCCTAGATGTGAAGATCAAACTACACAAAATACATGTAAAAAACTTATATTATTATAATAAGGTGTTTTGATGCTATAATCTATACCGTGCTCTTTTATTGAAATAAATAAATATGAAAATCTATCAATAATAGCCATCACACTCATGCCTCTTCCCATAAAAATTTAGACCTGAATAAATTTTGGCTTTGGAAAACCACATTTATCTTACCTATGAGGTCCATACATATATATTTAAACTAATAAATAACCTCTATACACATACCAAATTAAGTTTCACTAGTATATGTACACTTTATTATAAAAATTAAAATCATAAAAATGACCTAAAATCAAATTAAGAAGGTAAAAATAGAAAGGACTATTGTTATGCCAGACTTGACTATTTAAATTATTATAGTAATACTTGTAGTCTCAATTTATAACCCAATGACAACAATAGTATTTTAACCTTTTCATTCTAATCCATGTGATGAGGGATCATTAATTCATGTAATATTCCCACCCCTTTTTAAAATTAGTATTTACAAATATAGAGTTCAATTAAGATTTGTTAAATATGTAGGAACTCTTTAGAATATGTAGGAACTCTTTAGCAAAGTGATAACCCAAAATATTTTGGCTAATCATCCTGAACATCCTCACAAGGCCAAATGAGAAAAGAGTATAATAAAATTTTATCTTATCACCTTGTAAAATAACTTACTATCCATTGGAAATGGAGTCTCTTGTTTATTTTATTCATGAATGAAATTACAAAGCTTGATCTAAAATATATTTTATATGATGTTTAAAATATTATATGGTTGATAAATGAGTAATATTATTCCTTGTACAAGATGCACATTAATAATATAAAAATTAATGTAAGAATCATGAAATATTGATACTACAACAACATAATTTCAATAATCTAACGTATAACATAGAGCAAATGATACCAAATCATAAGGCACAGTAAGGGGATCTTTTCATTTGTTTTGTGGGTCTGGTTACACATTCGATACATATTGATAGCCTATTCATATCCCTATGACACTATATTTTTTTATGATCACAACTTCATATTAAAAGTATTCTACATGACTTGGATCAAAAATCAAACTACTTAGATATGTAAACCATTCATAAAATCACAGGGAAAATAACTATCACAAACACATTTTGATAAATATAATTTCAAAAAGGAAAAATATGTAGATGAATACAAACTTCATATATTTATAGGGCCACTATGGGTAGTTGATTTAGACTAAAAATTGACCTTTTATAATTGAAATGACATAATTAATCTAATGCATGATATTTTAACAAGTGGAAAGATATTTAAATCTGTTCATCAAGTCTTCTAATCACATTGCATCTTTTAATTAGAAAGGATTACTCAAAAAATTATGTGGGAATATAGAGACAAATGGTAATTGATTAACATGGTTGGGATTAATGAAGCATTATTATAACATATTTTATCTAAGTATCTCCTTTAAAAAAATATTTGGGTTTCTTTTACTAACTAATTGTTGGAAATATGACTGTCATTGATTCCAAAAGGGACATTATGATCATGTCATTTATTTTTAGGACTAAATATGGTGATTATAATATATTCAAAGGATCCTATCAAAGTACAAATATTATTGGAAATATTATGTGCATGAGTGGAATTCATCCAATTATCCATATTTATCATCTAGATATTTTTGGTCTATGATAGGAAAATTTGAGATGGTATTTTGATGACATCACCAGTTCCACATATGAATGAGCATGGGGGATCTAGTCACATGGTTATGATCACATTGGCCACTAGTTTTTATGCATAAAGTCATTCAATGAAAAACAATTAAAGATATGGGGATGCAAAGATGGCTACTCAGAGAAAAATATTTAAGTTTCTATACTTAGCCAAATTTTCAAAAGGGCTAAATAGAGCCAAGTAAGCATATTGATGAGGTCAAAATTTACACACATGGAGGTGTTAGGATAAAATGATAAAAATGAGTTTTTTCATTTTTGTTACTAGTTTATATGCATTGAATATCAAGTCATGTGACATAGCATGGAAAAATATATGCATGAGAAAAGTAGGGCTCCTAGGTATTTTGATAGTGTTTTCCAACACTTTAGTCAAATTTGTAGGTTACAAGAAAAAAACACCAAAAGGTATTTTTATGAAGTCATATCTTGCACATATGAAGGCTTCAGAAGAAATTGGATATATGGATAGAATCTTATATGTAATAGTATCTTATGCACTAAATTATAGGTCATATAACTAAGTGTAACAAAATTTATGCAAGGACAAAGATGGCTTTCCAAGAAATTTCAAGGCATAACTAGCTCTGTGATAGAATAATCTGATTGAGAAAATTAATAGTTTTATATCTTGTACATGCAAAATATTTAAGAATAAATGATCATATGGGTTTGTTCACTATCATGCCTAGTTTATATGGTTCAAATTTTAGATCAGATGATTAAGAAAAGTAGAAGATATGAAGGTGAAATTTATCCTTCTAATCATAATTGAGATGGTCCCCATACTTAGACAAATTTACACAAGGTAAAGTTTGAGAAAGTATCTAAGAGATCAATGGAGTGTGTTGGCTTTAAGATGCTAGGATGAAGTGAGATGAAGTAGGTGGTCAAAGTTTAAATCTTGATTAATGGTTAGTACTTATTCATACATTGAAGATCCAATGAAGCATAAACAAAGTCAATTTGTCAAAGGGACCTCTACTAGTGATAAGTGTCACAATAACAAAGATTACACAGTAAATATATGGTGTGGTTTAAAGTCAAATCATCAATAGATAATGTGAGGATTCCAAGTGTCTCAATAGAGGGAACTAATAACAATGTACAGAAGGTACATGTTAATGTTAAGTGTCACATTATAAATATCTAAGTAGAGATAAAGATCTAACTTGTCAAAAGATCTAATGGTGAGTGAGAGATCATGCAAAGGAGATTTGATAGAGTGAGTGGACCCAATGGAATAAAGTTATTGAAGTTTATCGACATATTGGTGAGTTAAACACTGAGAAAGTCTAGGAAGATTGGTAAAGTAAAAGATATCCAAAGACCTAAGAAGTAGAGAGATGGGATAAAGAGCTCAACATTTGACTAGATAAAATTAAATATCATTCATATTTAGATATATAATGACACATGGAAGAGCAGTATATGCATTTTAAAGTTGACAAAGATAATGTTCATAAGCGTATAAAGATCTAACAAAGAGCGTGAGCCTATCATAGATCAATCAAATGGATGCATTTTAAAGTTGATTCATTTAAATAAATATCATTATATCATGGTTCCAAATGTAAGATAAATTATCGATATTTAAATATATGTTCAGTCTAATGGTCAGATACAAGAACATGTAAAAACATGTAAGTAAATCATGAATCATTGCACAGACAACAAGATTAATTGATGTAATTGATCAAATCTATGTAAATGTGCATGTGCATCAAAAATAGATTCTAACATATGTTATATATAGTAATGAGACCAAGAATCATGGTTGTGATGCATGAGTTTTAGATGTAGGAAACTTATAGTTCAAGGTATAATGAACTAAGTCCAGAACAGAGTGTAATGTGTTTGTAAACAAGTGTGAACTTAATGAAGATATGGAACCCTAGATCCATTGATTATATATGTCATTTATAATAAAGGAAAAGTTTATAAAGATATTTTTATCATCATTGAGTATATTTAAAGAGTTAGAGAGCAAGATACTAATTAAGGGTGTCAAATAGAGATATATAAAGACACAAAATCAAGGAGAAGAGAAGAGAGTGTGCATAGTATGAGTAGTTACATATTAGACCTATAATAAAGAATAAAAGGATTAGATTCATTTATGAATATATGATATAATCTAGATTTGTATCTCTATAGAATAATTTTATACGTTGATGTCATTAGATAAGATGATTTAGTGCTTAGATTAGGAGTGGGTGCTTCCTTAGAGTTAAAGTTCTTAAATTAGGGGATTGGTTTCTCCTTAGGATTGGTTCCCTTAAACATTATAACTAGTTAGGTTACTTATTATGAGGATAGATTAGAATGGTAGTTTCTAGAAACTATTCTCATGGTGGTTTTTCCCATATTGGGGTTTCCACATTATATCTTGTGTTGTGTCTATTTGTGCATTTAAAGTCTCTACATACAATTTTAATCTACATTAAAAGGTTTTGAAAAGGACTAAGTTAATTAATATAATAATTTACCCCTAATTTTAGTGTCTATTTATGTTCCAATAATTGGTATCATATCCTTGGTTTCTTAGAATAAGCTTAATCAACTCAAGTAGATCTTGGAATGATAAACACAAATGGCTAGTCAAGAAGGATCTTCATAAAAAAAGCACCTCTCTTTGATGGATCAAACTATACATTCTAGATCATTAAAATGGAAGAACATTTTTCCTCATTAGGTCTTGATGTATCTATGTATGTGTTAAATGGATATCTAGTCCCTTCTACAAATCCTACTAATCAAGCAATCGAGAAAGCATATGAGAGCAATGTCAAGGCTAAGAATGATATTCTATGTGGATTGTCTAATTTATAGTTTATCAAAGTGATGCATTGTCAAAATTTAAAAGATATTTGGAAAAAACTAAAAATCATCTATGAAGGATATGACAAGGTAAATCAAGAAAATCTATAAACTTATAAAGGCAAGTTTGAAAGCTTTAAAATGAATGAGGAAGAGAAGATTGTAGACTACTTCCTCAAGGTAGATGAAATAGATAATGTAATCAAAGGCCTTGGAGAAGAAATGAAAGAATCAATAATTTTTAAAAAGGTATTAAGATATTTTCCATCAAGATATGATTCTAAAATATTTATAATATAAGAAGCAAGAGATCTAGATAAACTCACTGTTCATGAGTTGCATGGAACCTTAAATGCCTATGAGATGAGAATGGGAGAAGAAGACAATTTTAAGAGAGAAGTTGCATTCAAAACATTTAAACTAGTAAAGGTAGAATCACATACATATGGATTTGAGGAGACTGATGAAGAAGAATCTAACTTTATTATAAGACTAAAGATATGATCTAGAAAATATAGAGGTAAGTTACCCTTTAAATGCTTTAATTTTGGTAAAGTAGGACATTTTGCTTTTAAATTCCCTTATAATAAAAAGGATAATTTTGAGTAAGTAGAGAGTAGTAAAAAGATGAAACCCTAATATCTAAAGAATAACTTATTCAAAAATAAGAAAGGCCTATATACAAAAGAAGACAATGATTCAATGGCTGAAAGTGATAGTTTTGATGATGATCATGACTGTGCTTTTATGGCTAAGGAAAAGGAAGTCATAGTCATGACAATAGAGTCAAATTCTATGGATCATGAATAAGTTCAATACTTAGATGATGAAGAAGAAGGATAAGTAGATCTATAATGTGAACTAATTTGTGCTTTAGAGAAAATTGAAAAGCTAAGAAAAGAAATCTCAAAATAGAATAAGGTTAGACAAAAGGAAATTATAAAATGTCAAAAATTATTGAGAAATATTATCATATGGTTGTTAGCATAAAGACACAAGTTGAAGAGGCTAAAATAGTATAAGTTTTATTTAAACTTAAACTAAAATCTAAATCTAATGAGTGCATGATGTTAGAAATAGAGATAGTGGCATTAAGAAAAAAGATTGAAAAAGAAAAATCTCAACTAGACAAAATTATGAAGTTAATAGGAGGATCAGACATTATTGATGAATTGATAAACTCTCAAAATCCTTCATAAAATATATCTAGAATAATATTTGCAAAATGGAAAAGGATTAAAATAAATATCTAAAATATTGTTGAAGTGAATGGAAATAGCTTCTTGATAGGAAATATTGATGAGAGTTGGTTATGACATAGAATAATGGGTCATGTTAACTTTGATAATCTAGTAAAATTAATCAAAAATAAGTGTGTTAGACACATACCCAATATAACCAAACCTAAAGAAACTACTTGCAAGGAATGTCAACTAGGCAAGTAGACCAGGGTTAGATTTCAAACAAACGAGTATGCAATTACAAATCCCTAGAGTTAGTTCATATTTATCTTCGTGGTCCTACTAAGATAAGAGGATATAAATGAGAAGGATATTTCATTTTATTTGTATATGAATACTCAAAAATTGCATGGGTATCCTTTTTTAAGGATAAGTCTCAAGCATTTGAAAGATTTAAGATCTTTAGAGCCATGGTAGAGAATGAGATAAGAAGAAACATAAAATTCTTAAAATCTAATAAAGTTGGATAACTCACCACAAATAAGTTCATATATTATTATGAAAAGCATAGAATCAAAATTCATTACTCTAAAACAAAGACTCCACAGTAGAATTGAGTTGTTGAGAGAAAAAATATGATAGTCAAGGAGATGGACATAATAGTGCTAAAAGAGGCCAAGTTACCTGATGGATATTAGAGAGAAGAAGTAAAAACATTAGTATACACCTTAGATAGAGTTCAACTCAGGGTAAACAATGACAAAACTCCTTATGAGCTATAATATGGAAAGCTTTCCTCTGTTAAGTACTTCAGATTGTTTGGAAGTAAATGCTACAACAAGAGAAAAGAGGACAAATTGGGAAGCTTTGAATTAATATGTGATGAATAAATATTTCTTGGTTATTATACTCAAATAAAATCCTATTTATGCTATAATAAAATACTACAAAATATTGTATATATCATCAACGTCAAGGTTGAGGAAGGATTAAAACATGTTGAACCTAGCAAGGAAATCAGTATTAAAGAATTAGATCTTGAAGAAGAAGCAGATAATGAAGAGGATAAGGAAATGAATGAAAAGGCACCTCCAAGATTTGTTCAAAAGGATCATCATAAAGAGAAGATAATTGGTAATAAGAATGAAAGAGTTTATATAAGGAAAATACTTTCAATCAATAAGGAACAAGTAAGTTTTTCTCTAATGTCTGAAATTGAGCCTAAGAACTATTATGAAGACAACAAAGATGAGAATTGGATAAAAGGCATGGAAGAATAAATGAGCTAAATTGAAAAGAATAAAACTTTGCAATTAGTTCCAAGACCCTCAAACAAAAATGTGATAGGTACAAAATGGTTCTATAGAAACAAGATCAATGAGGATGGAGTTTTTATAAAGAATAAAGCTAGAATGGTGTGAAAAAGATATGCACAAGTTGAGGGCATATATTTTGAGAAAACATTTGCTCTAGTTGCTAGATTGGAAGATATAATAATGATTCTAGAATTATCTATTTACAATAAGTTCAAATTCTATCAAATGGATGTTAAGTCATCTTTCTTGAATGGGAACCTAGAAGAGGAAGTCTACATAGAAAAATCTGAAGGTTTTTAGTTGTTAGAATAAGAAGATTATATATGTAGACTAAAGAAAGATATGTATGGTCTAAAATAGGCACCTAGGGTATGGTATTCAATATTGGACCAGTACCTACAACAATAAAGTTTCAACAAATGATGTACAAATAATAATCTATACTTCAAATCAGAAGGTGAGTTGATATTTATTATTGTTATATATGTAGATGACATCATCTTTGGTGGTAGCAATATCAAAATGTGTAAATAATTTTCTACATAAATGTAAAGTGAGTTTGAGATGTCTATGATAAGATAACTTTATTTCTTCCTTGGTCTATAAATATTACAAACTAATGAAGATACATTTATATCCTAAACCAAGTATGCAAATGAAATGTTCAATAAATTTGGAATGGAAGATAATGAACCAATTAGTAATCCCATGATAATTGGATGCAATTTGAGCAAAGAGGATGAGTTTCTTGATGTAAATTAGATCATTTATAGATAAATGATAGGTAACTTATTATACCTAACTACATCAAGACAAAATATCATGGAAGAAGTGTGCATGGTTGTAAGATTTCAAGTTGTTCTTAAAGAGTCACATGTCAATTAAGTGAAAAGGATCTTTAGATATATATAAATCACAATTGACTATGGTCTATGGTATCATACAAGTGATGATTTTACTTTGAAAATTTATATAAATGTTGATTAGGTAGGAAGTGTGGATGATAGAATAAACACTAGTGGTGGTGCATTTTTCCTTGTAAATAGACTTGTTTCATGGCTGAGTAGAAAGCAAGAGTTGGTAACTCTTTCTACAGTAGAAGTAAAGTATGTTGTAGTAGTGGCATGTTGCACTCAAGTCTTATGGATTCTATAAATAATCCAATGATACAATCTATAACCAAACACATATAAGTCAAGTATCACTTTTTAAGAGAGAAGGTTGTAGAACAAGAGGTTGTAATGGATTATGTGCCAACTAAGGATCAAATTGTAGACATATTCAACAAACCTCTTCCTAAGGAACAATTTAAATATTGAAGATAGAATTTTGGAGTGGTGGCTATTACACCACATCACTAAATCTTATTGATAGCCTATGATTCTAGGGGGAGTCTCATATAAGCTTTGTTAATCTTTAGAAGAAGAGAGAAAAAGCAACTCAGGTATGTATATCTTTACAAAGTTATAATGAATTGATGGTTGCAAATTCTTGGAAAAACTCCTTTATCTGATAAAGGGGGAGAAACATTTAGATAAAAAATTAGAAAGAGTCACATTTCCATTGATGTTAAAGGGGGATAAAAATTTTAAATGCTCTTTATGGGAGAAGAGAAAAATGGTCTCTACACAGGTTTGGAGAAAAAGTGCAAATGTCAAAGAAGAAGTAGAGCAAGTGTCCAAGTTGAGTATTAGGAAAATATGACATTGCCTAAGGGGGATAAAGTTAGGTATAAAAAACCTTAATTCAAGTTTAGTAGAAGCCAATTCAATCAATGCAAGAGAAAGAAAATTATTATAATATCAAAGAATTTAGTTTGCCATCAATGACAAAGGAGGAGATTGTTGGAAATATGATTGTCATTAATGTCAGAAAGGGCATTATGAGTATGTCATTGATGTTCAAGACTTAATATGGTGATTAGAAGATATGAAAAGGATCCTATCATAGGTCAAGGATGATTGGAGTGTCTATGCTCATGAGTGTAATTTATCTGATTCTTCATATTGATCATCTAAACATTTTTGGTCTATGAGAAGAAAATCTGAAAATGCATTTTGTTAACATCATCATTGATACATGTGAATGAGTATGGGGGAGATAGTCATATGGTTTTGATCACATTAGTCCCTAGTTTTTATGTTCCAAATTTAAATTCATGCAATGTAGCTCAATTGAAGTTATAGGGATTCAAAGTTGGATACTTAGATAAAAATCACTAAGTTTCTATACTTAGATAAACTTTCAAAAGGGCTAAACATATCTAAGTAAGCATATTGATGATTTCAACATTTATACACATGGAGGTGTTATGACAAAATGATGACATGTGTTTATTCATTTTTTTGCCTAGTTTATATGTATTGATTCTCAGGTCACGCAATGTAGCATGACAAAAGATATGCATGAGAAAAGTAGGGCTCCTAAGAATTTTGATAGTGTTTTCCAATATAGTCAAATTTATAGGTTGCAAGAAAAAAATGTTATAAGGCATTTTTAAGGAGTCATATCTTACACGTATGAAGGATTCAGGAGTAATTGGGTATATGGATGGAATCCCTTATATAAGAGGATATTATGAACTAAATTACAAGTCATCTAAATAAGCTCAACAAGAGATATGAAAGTACAAAGTTGGCCTTTTAGGCAAGTTCAAGGCATAACTAGCTCTATGATAAAATGATCTAAGTGAGCATATTAATGGTGCTATATATTTCACATGCAAAATATTAAATAATAAATGATCATATGGGTTTGTTCACTATCATTCCTAATTTATATGGTTAAAATTTTAGACTAGGTAGTTGAGTGAAGTAGAAGATATGAAGGTGCAAAGTTATCCTTTCAAGCATAATTAAGGTGGTCCTCATAATTAGATAAATCTACAAAAGTTAATGTTTGAGTAAGTCTTGAAGAGATTAATGGAGTGTGTCATCTCCAAGATTCTAAGATGAAGTGAAATGAAGATAGGTGGTTAAATTTAAATCCTAATCAATGATTAATGCTTATCCATACATTGAAGATCCAATGAAGTGTAAGCAAAGTCAATTTGTGAAAGGGACCTCCACTAGTGACAAGTGTCATAATCACAAAGTTTGCATAGTAAATATATGGTATGGTTTAAAGTCAAATCATCAATTAATAATGTGAGGATGCAAAGTGTCTTAATAATGAGAACTGATAATAATGTGCATAAGGTACACACTAATACCCAAGTGTCACATTCTTGAGATATAAGCATAAATAAAGATTGAGCTTGTCAAAAGCTTTGATGGTGAGTGTGAGATCATGCAAAGGAGATACAATGAATTAAGTGGACCCAATGGGATAAAGTGATAAAATTTTATCAACATAGTGGTGAGTTAAAGATCAAGAAAGTCTGGGAAGATCAATGAAGCAAAAGCTATCCAAAGACCTAGGAAATAGTGAGATAGGATAAAGAGCTCAACATTTTTTGACTAGATAAAAGTAAATATCATGTATATTCAGAGATATAATGGCATGTGGAAGATCAATGGATGCATTTTAAAGTTGAAAAAGCTAAATTTCATAATCATATAAAGATCTAATGGAGAGCATGATCTTATCAGAGATTAATCAAATGAATGTGTTTCAATGTTGAGCCATTTGAATAAATACCATCAGATCATGGTGCCAAACATAAGATCAATGATTGATATTTAAAGATATGTTTAGTCTAATGGTCAGACACAAGAACATATAGGAACATGCAAGTATGCCATGAATCAGGACATAGACAATGAGATTGATCGATGTAACTTATAAAATCTATGTAGATGTGCATGTGCATCAAAACTAGAGTCCAAAAAATGCTTTGTATAGTATTGAGACTACGAATCATGGTAGTGATGCATGAGTTCTAGATGTGGGAAACTTATAGTTCAAGGTATAATAAACTAAGTCTAGAATAGAGAGCAATGTGTTTATAAACAAGTTTAAACTTAATTAATATACATAACCCTAGATCCATTAATTATATATGTCATCTAGAATAGAAGAAAACTTGTTAAAGCTATTGTTATTGAAATTGAGTAGAGTTAAATAGGTATAGGGAAAGATATTAATAAAGGGTGTCAAATAGAAATATATAGAGAAATAGAAGTAAAGAAAAGAGAAGAGAGTGTGCAAAGTATGAGAAGTTATAGATTAGACCTATAATAGAGAACAAAAGGATTGGATTCATTTATGAATCTATGTTATAATATAGAGTTTTGGCTTCATAGAATAATTTGATAAGTTGGTGCCATCATATAAGATGAATTTGTGCTTAGATTAGGGAGTGGGTGATTCTTTAGAGTTGAAGCTCTTAAATTAGGGGATTGGTGTTTCCTTAAGGTTGGTGCCCTTAAACATTGTAACCAGTGAGGTTCCTTATTATGAGGCTGGATTAGAATGGTAGTTTCTAGTAGCTATTCTCATGGTGGTTTTTCCCATATTAGGTTTTTCATGATATATATTGTGTTGTGTCTATTTGTGTGTTTTAAAAATATGCATACATTTTAAATCTACATTAAAAATCTTTTAAAAGGATTAAGTTAATTAATATACTGATTCACCCCCCCCCTCTCAGTATCTAGTTGTCTTCCAAAACCAACTTCATAGGACATTATATTTAAATTATGAAATCATTTCCCCTAAATTTTTCATTAATATAAATCCCACTATATTTTCTATTAGACCCATTCATCAACATAGAAATCTCAAGCATAATCCATTAATTACATGTAAAGACCATCCTTATCCAAGTTGACATAATATTAAGAATTATTTATATGACAACCTTAATGGGTGTCAATTTTTATCATCATGTGAAATAATGTCATACCTTCATATGTGATTTTGTGGGATCTATTCAAAATAGGGTAGTGACTTGGGTTGTCTTTTGCATTTTTTAAACTACAAGCAAAGATTTTCATTTAGTGAGATCTTAAAAATGATTATGATTATTATTTAATTCTTAGATATTTTATCCCTTCCAACCATGTCATATCCTTGAGGATCCCTACATGATAGAAAATTACATTCTGATTTATTTTATTTTCCCTATGGGTATAAACCATTCTATAATTTTCAATTAATAAGTGGATGTTAAAATACTTTATAAGTCACACAAACTTATTTTATACATATGTTATTGTTTTTTTATTAAATGATGAACCAGGTTATTTATATTTTAAATTTATATAATTATGGTATTTCATTAATATATGATAGGGTAATATGAGTGGCATCACCCTTGTTCACAATATTTTATTTTACACCTTTATAGGCCTACATCTCCCATAAAATGGACTTATGGGTGAAAAATGAAAAAATGGCTAATCCTTGTTGAACTTTATAGTCACACATCCATTTAAATTTAATGCCACACTTGATGAGGTGCCAAATCGCACTTATTCCCTCATCATTTTATTTATTTTCAAACTTAGGCTACATTACTGATGACACTCATGTTTGAATATTGACATAGTTAGATTTAAATCCAATGCCAATTTTTAAAATTATATTTTAACAAAATAATATTATGGATTATCATTTTCTCATCTAGATATATTGATGTCACATTATTTATTAAAATCATCTTCAATGTACCTCTAACCTTCCGACTTACCTTATTATGGTTGTGATTTTTAAAATTTACATCGATGTGTCCTCCCTTGATAAAATTTTTAACCATAACCAATTTTATACTTTCTAGCATCACAAATCATTTCAGTCATCTCATAGATATAAGATCTCTTATTTTTATATCATGTGAGGTATAATTGTGTCCTCTGATTTATTTATTTAAAATTTATTATATATGTTTTTAGGAATTTTACTATCACATTAGTTACTTTTTTGTCTATAAATTAGGCTTGATTAGCATCATAATACACTAATTTCACCTTATGTTTTTCAACCATTTTATCATTATCATAAATAGTTAATTGTTGATTGAGTAATATTACACATGGCTTAAAAAACCCCTACTAATATCAATATTTTTTAGGAAGTGATCAATGGCATATTGTGTGTCATCATCTTCCTATGGAATATGAAGGTGGAGGCTATCTTTTGTTAAAATATATGGACATCGATCAGGGAATATGAAGGTAAACCACTAGTATGCTAACATATTGATAATATATTTTTTGGTCACTCCAAGAATGAAGATTAATTGGTCAATAAATATAATATAACACTTGAATTTGCATCTAACATGAGATTTTTGTTTGGGTTCTAGGAAAATTGTAGTGTTCATGGATATGGGGATGAAGCTATCAGATAAATATGCTACAAAGACTAAAATGAAACTAGTATATAACACTAATAGAATTTTATTAATGAATGACCATGGTTTAAAATGAGTGTGATAACCATATTATTATTGTTTAATATTCATATCCTTTTAATAGTTATTTTCTTATCTCTTTTTTTAGTTTTTATATCACACTATGTAGGTTCATCATTTGTATATGCATATGAAAAAATTAAGTTCTGAATATGGTATATAAGATGGTTTTATGAGTAACTATGCTTTTATCAATGATATATTGGATGTTTTCATGAAATCTTTCCATTTACTTTTTTACATTTATTTTGGTTGGTCTTTTTTTTATTAATACATGCATTCATTATTCCTTTTTGTACATTACACACTAACTTTTGGGAATTAATATATTTTAAGGATAGGCATACAATGATTTGAAAATAGCATCCCTCCACATTCTACATGAGACTAAATAAAATTTAATTGTCATAGTTAACATAGACACTTTTATTATTTTATTTGAATCCTCATTCATGGCCACTTATCCCTCCTTTAAATTTAAATTTTAATACAAAATCATAATTGAAATACCATATTTACATTTTTTTTGGGTTGTAAATTTTAATCTTCCCCACTTGTATCAATGTGGTTGATCAATTAAAAAAATGAGTAACCTTATCCCTCATCATTGCTCCTTTGAGCTTGAGCCTTTCCCTTTATAACATCTTAAAGTGACAAATTGGATGAAACCAATGTGATCCTTTGTGAATTTCATCCATTTAATCCTTATTCAAAACATTGTTTGGTCTTAAACATGACAAGATGAATAATATATATTTTATTCACATTCATTTTACCCTTATGAGCCAAGTATACTATCCTAACCTAGTCTAAAACAAATTTAAAACTATGGATTATTGTTGACATGGATATTCCATTACATTTTCATATAAGATTATAATTTCATATAATATCATGTACTCAATTTGATACTTTTATTTTAGTGTTAATTGATCATTATTATAAAAATAATTGTTATTATTCTATATTCTAATTGATAATTTAATTATCATCATTATATATTTGTTGGATATATATTGTTGATGTCTTTCTTTATGTCTATAGGATGAACCATGAGATAGGCCCAGTTGATGGATTCCATATGGAATATTTTTAATAATGATTTTTTTTTTATAATTTGATAATAAATAATGAGACATGAGTTTCCAAAATAAATATAGTTGGTCTATGGACTGTCAGTTCCTGACTGCAATTATTCTTTAGTTTGATTTTTAATGTCATCTTGATTTTTTAAGTCAATTTGATTTTTATGTTTTTTCATCATCTTTATTTAGTTCAAGATGGTTACCTATTTTATTTTTATATTTATTTATCTTCATATTTGGATTCAATGTCATTCAAGATTGCTTTTCACTATTGTCACTTACACAATATGCAGTCTTGTTTGGAAATGATTTAATCTTCAAAAAGAAACAATTATTATGACTATATTTAGGTGACTATATGTCTTGTATTTTGTATTTTTTTGTAATTTTTATTTAATTTTTATTTAAAATTATTAATACCATGTTATTATCTTGAAAATTCATTTGGTCTTGGTGAATTTTATTTTGGAATCCTTTGTTACATTAATAACCTTATTTTGGATCTTTGTTTTTAAGGTCAAAGGTTTTGATTGTTTACTATGATTTTATCATGGTACCATTATTTGTTGTATTTTTTATTTTTTAATGGTCACTTGGACCTTAGACTATCAAATGGAATCATTTATATTTTAATTTTTAATTGATTATGATGTTAATCACTGGTTTGGACTTTAACCACAAGTTGCATGATAATCATGTGGATGACTTAGGGTTTTTGATTGGATCAACATTTTGTGTATGGTGAAGCTTTTAGGTTTTATTTGGCTATTTTTAAGTTAGTTGTGTGATCTTGGAAAACTAGGTAAAAACCATAATTTCCACTAGGAATCATGAAGAAGTTTTTCTACCATTGTTCTGTCCTTAGAGCTTGATGGATTAGCTGGGAAAGTTTTGGTGGAGATGGTTATTGAAAGTATATCAATTTTTGATGGAATAAATGGGAACGTGGGGGAATGACTTAAAATTTTCATTATGTTTCACCATGACCTGATATATTTTGGTGTGAGGTTTTAGACTTTAATTTGGTCTTAAGAACTTATTTTTTCATAAGAGATGGTTTTGGTTTGAAGGTACATATAATGGGCATGAATTGGAAAAGTCAAGGACTTTATATTATGGAAAAGGGAGGTAAAACTAGACATTATCACTATAATAAGTGTTATATTCATTTTTGTTTATGTTGTGCTTTGGAAAATGTGGGCAATGTGATTGAAAACTATTTTTTGTGTTTTTGATTTTGTGTTGTTAGTATTCATTTTGGTATTGTTGTTTGAGCTATGAATTGGGTTATGTTGAAAATTATGTTTGCATTTATAAATTTTTTGGGCTACCATTTTATTTTATTTTATTTTTGTAATGAACACTAAGTATTCATGGGTGGAATGTCATTTAGTACTCTGATATTTACATTTATATTGATTTTTCAGTTTAATGCTTCCATTTTTTTCTATTTTGGAAATTTGAAAAATAATTTCCATGACCCTATTGTCTCAAAAAGTTGAGTTTATTCCATCCTTATGTAATAATTATTTATTACAGGATGTATAAAATGAAATTATTGGGTTTTCATGACAATTAATTGGTCTTTATTTCTATTTATGTAAATTTAAATCTTTGTGAAGAGTTATATTATTATAAGAATTGAAGAATAGATTATGCTTAATGTAATTGTTTAATTTTAATATTTTTTATGCCAATCTTGTTATTACTATATTTTAGTTATCCATTTCAAGTCTAAATTTGATTGAGCATTTAGTCTTATATTGTACCATTAGACGTTTGTGTTTATGGTTGTTGTATGTCTATTTACGTGTGATGGAATGACACTATTGTATTGATGATTACTATTATTATTTTTATTACTTAGCAATCATTATTAAAGGTAAATGGTTATTGGTTTCAAACTCATTCAACTTGGAGACATTTACCTTATGCAATTAATATTTAATAGTCGATGGTATGTAATTGTAGTTTGGGTTACTACAACTTTAGGTTGAAGTATATAATATTTTTATAGTTGTGTCAGTTTACTATTGATTTTCAATAAAATAAATCAATTTGTTTTTTATACTACAACTCAAAAGGCATTCTTAATCACTGTTATTTTAATCGAATGATTTTGTGTGAATTTTTTTTATACTCATTATCATAACTTTTGATATATTAATTTGAACATTTCTTAGTAGTCATTTTTTATAAGATAATTATAATGGTAAGAAATCAAAATCTCATTGATTTGTGAGCTATATATATTTTTCAATCGCTATTCCAATGTTGGCTATTGAAATATATTTTTGAATTGCTTATATGTTGTGGGAGGTATTGTGATTCAATTTTAATTTAGAATGTTTTTTAATCCTTATCTTACTATGTTGGATTAACTTTTTAAGGGTTTGAAATATGATTATCGATGCTAATATGTATAGAATATGAATTATAATCATTAAGTTTCCATTGAAGAGTAATTTTAAGTGTTTGAGTTAAGCTAAGGATATAATAAATTTACATATAATATCATGATTATCATTAACTATTTGTTAATGATTAGGTCATTCATCTCTACTGTGGATTAAATAGTCCTATATTTTATTGATGAATTGATTTGTATGAAATATGGTAGAATGTATTGGTTAAAAACATGGATTATTTTGTTCCTTTTTTAACATGTGTGATTATTTTGTCACTAAATGATAAGTATTAAATTCCTAAAAAATTTGGATGTCTATATTTAACTCATATAGAAAACATTGCACTATTGGAGTTATGTTTTATGTTTGTGTTATTTCCAATGGTCAATATATAATATTGGATTAAACTAGGTTCTTAAATTTTAATGGTTAATCAAGTTAATATATTATATGAACTCTTTATAAGAGTTATACTATGCATGGTATGATCAAGATATAAAATAATTTCATAGAAAATATAATCCATGGTAGATTGTTCTAGGTTCATTTGGGTTGACTGGAAATCTTATGATTCTTTTATGTTACTCAGAAAGGTTTTAAAATTGATAATAAATGATTGGTTGATTCAATACTTAAGTAAAACTATATTATCTTTAGATATAATGTTTGATATTCAAGTATCAATTCAGTTATTTTTTCATTAGAATATATTGCATGATGGCTAACATTTATTTCTATTCTAAATATGATAATGATTTATAATATATAAACACTACTTACTCATTATATTATTGATTATGTACATATCAATATTTGATATTAATTAAATTAATTTTTATTTGGGTTCCACTCATATTTCAATCTTGATTTTATATTTTACACAATGATGGTGACATTGTCTTGAAATGACATTAAAATATGTAAATAGAGAAATTTAATAATGTATTCTAATTTAATGGATTAATAAGCATGGTTTTTGTTTGAATTCCTTTTTCTTAAATTATCTTCATTTGAGAATTATTCCATTTAGGGGAACATGGGACTCTTTATGTTCTAATTGTTAATTACATCTCTTTGTTAAAAGTTACACTAATGACTCGAGGACCATTGAACAAGGGATTTATCAATTAGAACATCTCTTGTATGAAGAGATTCATCAAATTAATCATTAATAGTAAGTATAATAGAGAATTCTTAAATTTTTTAATTTTGAAGATTGCTCACTTGAGAATCAAATAAGGGTGATTCTTAGAAATAAAGAATAATGTTTCTCTAAATAGAATATATCTAATTTAGTTGTGTATAAGGGTTGTATGAAATTATATTAGTATTAAATTATTTTCAAAGTTCGTGAATGTTATAAAAGAATAATTGGTACATGTTAAGTGAAGAGGGGGACCTTGTATCAAAGTATAAATGAATTGATGGGGTAGCATTGTATGTATTTAATTTAATTGTTATGATAAAAGTGGATGTTAGGCTAACAATTTTATTGAATAAAAAGTATAATTATATTAAGGTATGAAGAATTAATTATTAAGGTATTTCATATTAAGTAAATATGGGAGTAATTTATGACTCTATTGTATGTTTCTTATTTCTATAAAGATGTAGTTTTGTGGATATAAATGTTGTTTCTTGGAATAAAGTGTAGACATAAATTATCATGATTAATATGTAGCTAATACTTGTGGTTTTTTTAAGATATTATTCATTTTGAGTTGAGTGATACTCCTTGAAAATAGATTTTTTAGTTTTACTTAGCTTACTTGAAACTATGTTTATTAATAAAGGCATATTCCTATGTGTATATATTAATTGGTTAGAACATTTTAAGTTAATAAAATACTTATGATTTGTAGTTTCCCTTACCTTATTTAACATGAAAGCTAATTTCTATGAATTGAGAACTCAATTATGATTGAGTCTTGATAAGTTTATATTATGAGAAAAGATGCCTTGGGGTAATATTAATGTTAGGATTTATAAAGGTTTGGAAGTATTCATAATATTTTGATCTTTATATATTTCAAGGGGTGATCTATTTTCTTATAAGGTCCATATACAAAGACCCAACCTTGAGAAAGTTGAATTTCAAAAAAATTCTTGTGGTCTTTAGTTGAGATCAAGTTTGAGTTATTAAGACCTATTAATTTTTTCAAATCATTTAATGTGGAAAAAAAATTGTTTATCTTGTGTTTAAAAAATTAGGTTCATTACATTGGCATTAGAGAAAAATTGTTATTTTAGGGAACTTTGGGTAAAACATTTTCAACGTATAACCTATGTTAATCTAATTTTTTTAAGTCCTTATGATGGTTATAACAAGATTATAAGGAATTTCCAATGTTAACACTAACAAGGGTAATGTTAACTCTGTAAGCAGTATAGGTAGAAACTAAGGTAGGGGTCAATATACTCCCAATATAAATAAAAATATGGATGACCCTCATCCCATTAATAATGTAGTAGCAATAATGAAGTCCCTAATGATCATATAGTTAGAGGAAATACAATTGAAAATAATAAAGAGGTCTTGAATGTAATCTTGATAACCTTAAATGTCATTTAAGGTAGAATAAAAACTTGAGAATGTAGGCTCAATAAACTTGAGGTTGTTTTTCAAAAATGCTTGCATTATTTGGAAAATGAGAAAAGGGAAGAAAAATTAATCAAAAATATACCCCTGGTAAAGATAGAACCATATTATTAAAGAGATTAATAATATTCCTCCACCCACCTTTTTGGGGGAAGAATCTAGTAATGTAGCTAACAATCAGTCGGTAGACTTGCATAAGCATTTTAATCCACATAATATGACCTCTAATGTGAAATATATGGTGGTATCCTATTGGTTTGTTGGTGATATTTCCTTATGGTGGAATCATCTCTATGATCTATAAGGGAACCAACCTATGACCCTTACTTGGGAAATTTTTGAAAGGTAGTTATAAAAAAAATACTTAAGTACCAACTTTAAAGAATAGAAAATCACTGATTTTCAACTAATGAAACAAGAAAATATGTTAGCTACTAAATATGAAAGTAAATTTATGAATTTTTTATTTCATGTAAATTATATGCATGATGAAGAGACTAAAGTGACCAAGTTCAAACATGGGTGGAAGGAAATATTGTTGCATAATGTCAATAAGACCAATCTAAAAACATTTTTAACTACCATTGAGTTTGCCCATAGGGTAGAAGAGAAGGAAAAATATCATTAGAAAGAAAGGGAAGATTTATTTAAAATTAGATAGTAGAATAAAACTAAAAATCTCTCTCCCACTCCTAAAAACTTCAATAAATTAGATCAAAATTGAAGTTTTATAAGGAGTAACAATGTATTTGGTAAGTTACAAGGGTAAAATAAAAACATTAAGGCTTATAAATCATCAAAATTATGATCATAAAATATAAACCAAACCTAAAACAATGAATTTGGACCAACCATAGGAGATAACATGTTTCCTATTTCACCTCCTAGGGTTGTATAGTGATGGCAATGTAGTAATAACCACTACCAAAAAAAATATCCAAAGATAAAATTTGGCCAATCAACCAACCATATAGTGTATACATCTATTGAAAATCAAAATTTAGACTTTCAATCTACCCCAATAGAAGCTAGAGGTAATTTTTTTTTACATGTCCATTCTGAATGATTTTGATGTTATAGGTAGATTTATTACATCTTATTTAGAAAACAAGTGGTGTTAAAAAATTTAAATTTAGAGAAGGTTGGGATGTAGAGTTTGGTATAAGCAAAAGGGTGTCAATATAGACATGCTTAAATCAAGATAAGTTAGATTTATGAGTTTTTAAGACTAAATTGAACTTATTTTTAGTTCTGTTAAGATCCCATGGTTTAATATTAGGAATGGACTAGTTACAATCACATTGAGTAATTCTTGATTATTTTTTTAAAAGGTAGTGATGCACATATGATTTTGGAATAATAATTAATGTTTAAGGCATTAAAAATCCTAAGGCACATAATATAATTTAATCCTTATGGATGAAAAATCAATTACATAAGGATTGACAATTGTATGATGTCCAAATGTAGGAGTTATCTAAGGATAATGAATTAATATCTATAAGTTTCCCTTTACTTAAGGAATTTATAGATATATTTATAGAAAAAATTCCGATCCTTCCTCCTAAGCATGAATTTTATTTTTATCAAGGCTCCTTATATATTGAATGTGATAGATTTACAAAAACTAAAAGTTTAGCTTCAAGAATTTTTATAATATTAATTTATTAAAACAAGTGTATCTCCGTATGTGATCTAGTTGTCTTCATAAATAACAAGGACAAAACCTTTAGGTTGGGTGTTGACTATTAGATGATCAACAAAGTGATGATCAAAAATCATTATCCATTTCTAAGGAGAGACAATCTATTTGATCAAATAAAGGGAGTAACTATATTCTCCAAGATTTTTTGAGATTAGTATATCATCAACTAAGAATACAAGAGGAAGACATGCATAAAAATAATTTCCTAACTATATACGATCATTATGAGTTCATAATTATGCCATTTTATGTGACAAACTCACTAGATACATTTATGAATTTAATAAAAATTATTTTAAGCAATTTCTTGGATAATTTTATGTTATTTTACTAAATGAGATTTTGATTTACTTTAAGAATTTAGATGAACATAAAAAACACTTGAGATTAGTCTTGTAAATAGTAAGTGTAAATTGTATGGTAAGTTATCTAAATTTGACTTATTTAAATTTAAAATCCATTATTTGGGTCATATAATTTTAAAACATGGTTTTTTTGTAGATCTATAAAATATCAAAGAAATAAGAGAGTGGATTTATCCTACTAACATATATGAAATGCATATTTTTATGCTCTTGGATCATTACTACCACATATTTGTGGAGGAATTTTGAAACATTTCCAACCCAATCACTTCTTTATAATATAAAGGCAAGAATTTTCTCTGGATAACCCTCTATGAAGATGCATTATAAAAGCTTAAGGAATTGTTGACTAAAACACCTATACTTGTCATTCCTGACCCAAATGGTATTTTTGAAGTCTAGGTAGATGTTTCTAGAGATGGATTTGGTGGAAATATGACCCAATATGTAAAATTGGTGGCTTATGAGTCATGGAAGCTCAAGGATCATGAGAATAAATATCCTACACATGATATGGAGCTTGTTACCATAGTTTATACTTTGAAGCAATGGATTTTTTTTTAATTTTATGTACATTTCAACATGAAATATGATCACCATATCTTGTAATATTTATTTACTCATGATTACTTGAATGCATGCTAGTGTAGATGTCTAGAATTTGTCAATAATTTGACAAGGACATTTCCTATGTCAAATATAAGGAAAAACATGTTGATGCATTTAGCCAAAACACGTACCTTGTTAAAATATATATAATCATGTTTAATTATATAAATTATTTGTTAAAACAAAAATATTTTGATGAATACTACCAATAGGTAAGAGCAATTTTGGCTAGTGATCCTATTATAAAGTCAATTGTTTATTTTTTTGTTGAAAAAAATGGCTTGATAAGGACTCAACTAGAATTTTTATACCTAAATATGGGGACTTTAAAAGTCAAGTTTTTAAGTAAGTTCATACAACACCTCATTATGCTCATCAAAGTGTCACAGAGATGACACATGAGTTAAAAATGTATTATTTTTGGCCTAATATGAAACTTGATGTAGATGATTTTGTGGATAAATTCTTTAAATGTCGGTGGGTTAAAGGTAAAAATTAGCATCCTAGAGTTTTTTTGTATCCTCATGAAGTACCAAAATATAAGTGGGTTATAATATCTCTTGATTTTATTTTTGGTTTGCCTAAATATTGTAGCAAACATGATACTAAATTGGTAGTAATGGATAAATTGACCAAGGTTAGTCATTTTATTATTGGAAACGTAGTTGATGATGCTTCCATGTTTATAAAAATATTTGTAAAAGAGTTTTTCTAGATGAATTACATGCCAAAATTAATAATTTTATATAGAGATAAACATTTCACATTAAGGTTCTAGTGAACTTTGACTACATCATTTGGACCATGGTTGAATTTTAGATCTACATACCACACAAAAAATGATGGTTAAACTAAAAGGTTGAATCAAGTGGTTAAAGACATGTTAAAAACATAGGTCATAGATCAAAAAACTAAGAGGGAATATTTTCTCCATTTATTTGAATTTACTTACAATCACACTTAACATTATATAATTAAAATGTCTCATTTTGTATAGGGGTGCAAATGTAGAACACCACTTGGGTGGAACAAATTGGAAAATATGGTTATTTATGGCCCTAGTGTATTTTAGGAATATGATAATAAAATGGCTATTATTTTCTAAAATATGAAAACTACCTCTAATTGGAAAAATCATTACATAGATTTAAAAATAAATCCATCTAAATTTGATATTGGTGATAAGTTTTTTTATAAGTTAGACCTGAAAAAATCTCCATTAATTTTGGAAAATATTCTAAACTAGCTCCACACATTTTTGGACCTTTTTACATCATAAAAAATATTGGTCCTATTGCTTATTACCTATCCCATCCTCTTTTTATATATAAGATTCATGATTTTATCATTCTACTTTCTTAATAAAATACATATAGTATGTCTAATATTTTATATTGGAAAAATATTCAAGTTATAGCAGAATAGAAGATTAAATTAGAACTAATGAGGATCATCAACCATCATAGTGTTAAGTTACAAAATTTAAAAATATAGTAAGTATTGGTTCAGTGAAACCTACTTAGTGAAATGAGTACTACATGGGAAGATGAGAGTATTTTAGGAAGCATTATATGTAGCTATTTGATTATTCATTTGGATCCTTTTTAAGATGGAGATGGTGTCATAATGTAGTTTGAAACATCTTTAAAATTATGTATTATTGTTGACATGGATATTACATAACATTTTCATATGTTGTTTTGATTTCATATCATATCATAGACATGATTGGATACTTTAATTTCAGTGTTATTATGTCATTATTGTAAAAATTACTATGTTTTAATGTTATATTATAGTTGATTATTTAGTTATCACTATTATATATTTTTTGGAAATATATTATTGATGTCTTTCTTTATGACTATTGGGCCCTTATTTTGGTTGTGTGTCTTTGTTCTAAAGTGACAAACATATCGGTGTGAGGCAATCATTTTTTATGATTGTTATTTTGATCCCTTTTGTACCAACTAGCAGGTGGCTAACCAATTAAATGATGTCTTGGGAATCTTCAAGGAGTGGATACACATGGAAACCATAACATGAAAGGTGTAAGGTAATGGAGCTAGTAGAATGATGGAAAAAGATCGATATCAGCACCCAGTATGTGTAACTTCAACCTAGCAAAATATGCTCCTACATGATATAAATCCAAGATCAAATTGGTAAGGAGGAAACATGATTTGATGTAGTGATTACCTACATAATTGGTTCTCTATATAGTGATTTGACTACCATTAAATCTTAGGATTAACATGGATGCCTTTGAAGATATACATTATATTTCGTAAGCTCATTTATGAGCCTCTAAGATGTTAGTAGATTTATATAATCATTTTTTATGCTTCACTTGTCATGTACTCTATTTATTAGACTTTGTATAATTAAGAATGGGATTTCACCTAATTGAGCTCAATCTAGTTTATGTGTCTATGGTAATATTATTTGAATGTGAATTGAATGCAATAGTTACAATAGTGTAATTTCAATATATGAATTATTAGGTTTCAATAAAGCTCTGGTCTAAGTGTCCCTGTGTAATAGATGATGTCAACATCTTCTATGAAATAGTCTATGTGTAGATAATAACCCACAACCCATAATGGTATCCCTGCATGAAGCATGAGCCTAGTATGAAATTGATCTAAAGAATTCCATTGACCCCTCAAATCATCAAATGATGATAAGCTTAGAGTAAAAAAGGATTTCACCTTGGAGACAATAAAACCAACACAATATAATCGTGCACCCTTATGACCAAAAATAAGTCCCCAAATAGGCTTGTACCTATAGACCATTAGACTTAGCCAATAAATGGCTTATACAATTGAATTTACTAAATATATTATTCATATGATCAAGTCCTACAAGTAATGAGTTATGCCATGACATGACTAACCCAATGTGGGCCCCAGTTCTTTATCTACTATATTTCAAGTGAGTGCATAAGGTTTACACCTTATGTGAATTGATGCTAGCATAGTTGAGTGTTAAATGTTGAGAATTACAAGAACGTATCATGTTTTCACCTAGTTACAATGATTCCATAACTAACTTAGACAACTAAAAGAGCACTTGAACCCATGATTAAATGAATTGACCCCCTAATCTATAACATTTTGGTTCATTTCTAGGACCCATGTTGAATTTTTTTATTGTAATGGTGTAATATAACAATGATCAAACTCGCCCTAGAGAATATTGAGTATTGGATGTAATAGGTAGAAGATATATTTACACTAAATCATCCATACTATAAAGGACAAAATTCAAGGAAGTGGGTTTAGAATAACTTGTATGATGATGTATATGAGGTCTTCTTTTGTGAACTAACTGAGCATGTGTATTGATGGTTGGATGCTTATGCAACCCATAGAAGATGAAACTATGGACATCACCTTGAGTGGAAAAAGGAGGGATTTTAAAATCTTGAGAAATTTTATGTCACTAAGACTAGATCTATAAATAAATGGTGGCAAGGAGCATTGAATAGTTACATGTTTGATTTTGTAGTGTCGACATACTCCTACCCTAAAGAAGTAGAGTATTAGTTTTTATGTGAGCCCAAAGGCACATTCATGAAATATTTTGGTGTAGATATTAAGAAAGTTATGGTGTATTATGAATTTGAAACCCTAAGGATGTAAGGCTAGATTCCTTTCACATATGAGCAACACAATAAGTAAGAATGGGATGTATAAGTGAAGCACAATGGATGGGAATGAGCAGATTAACATCCAAGATCTTAGGAGATAGACTTATAATAAGAGGAGGTGAAGGCTAATGGAAGATTTAGAACCTAAAATTGATTAGATAACCTGTAGGAAGAAGGAAGGGCATTGGGAAGGATATCTTAAATTGTAGTAGCATGAGGAGAGGAAAAATGAATCTATAGGTTGAGCTCAACACCATGATAGAGAGTCTCTTATGAGACTCATCGGTTAGTATCATTTCTCCTTACTTGATTATACATAGCTTCTCTATATTTCTTGAACATAGTTTCTTTTTGGTTACTTATACATAGTTTTCTATATTTCTTATACATAGTCTTCTCATGGTTGATTGTGCATTGATTATATATCAAAAAATCCAAAAACATTCAAATATTTCAAAATCCAAAAGCATTAAAATAATTCAAAAGCACAAAAACATTTCAATTGTATGAATTATCCATATATTACATTTTTAACTATCATGATAGACTTGTATTTGCTATTTTATGCTATTGTTTGTAGATTTATCTACAATACCATGCTTCACTTGATCTTATTTAAGTGTGTGTAGTGACATATAGATCCTTGATTGATTCACTCTACCAATTGAGGGGGCATCCTACATCTACCTTTGAGACATATATCGATATATGTACCCACTGGGAGCATCTTCTATATGACTACATGATCTAGGTTATGTCATTCCTACACCACACATTCTAATTATCATGTTGATGTATATTAATTACTAGCTTACATAGATTACTCTATTGACATTTCACTAGTATATATCATTTGTGTATTTCTTATCATATACCTAGTCTTGTACTACATGTCTTGCATACTTTTACTTCCTTCTTTTATTAGTTAGATGCGATTGTATTTCTAGTATATACATGCTTTCCTTCCTTGCTTTGCATAGCTAGATGTAATTACATTTCTCAATTCCTATTTTGTCTCTTATATGTGCCTTAGGATATTTGTCAATATCCTTTACTTCTATTCTTGTGTGTTCCTTAGGACATTTTCCAATGTTCTTTTCATGTACTCTTCTTTGTGTTTATGGCCCTCATGCTAACCTAAATTTTTGTAATTGTATGTGTATGTAGAATTTGAACATGTCTTGTATGTATGATTTTTAATTTAAGTGACATGTGCCCATGTCCCTTGTTTACTTTGACCCTTGGACACTCTTGTATTCTTCTTTATTTGTGTGTTCATTGCTTGTTTACTTCTCAATTATTTGTAATGCCATGATCCACATCATGAATTATCTTGCTTTCTTGGATGCCATGATGGACATCATGCTCCATCTTTCCTTAACAACTAATAACTAACTAGACTTCTAGTTCTAATTCATTATATTACACATGTTATTACATCATTATATCTTTCTAGGCACATCCATGTTGATCTAAAAATCTCCATTACAAACCATGCTATATCTTGAGATATCTTGTTAATTATCATTGTTATATAATGTATTTTCATAACATAACACACTTTTAGGGCTCTTTATTTTGAGTATATTCATTTTATGGTATTCATTCCTACTCTTATAAGAGGGGGAAACAAATATGGGTTTTTTCATAGAGATTAGAACTACTATCAGTCAAAAAATCATCTTTTAGAACACCTAGAATGGTATCCAGACTTTAAACTAGGTAGAACAAACTAGGCAGATAGTGACAATTATAGAATAGTCATCATAATTATATCAAGACAATATCACCAATATTGGAATACAATATCAGATAATAGGGTGTCCAATTTTTGTTCTCTTGTCCAAATAACAAAAAAAAACATTTTCTAAAAATAGACAAAAAATTAAATACAGTAATAGTTTAGTTCAGATTCAATAGTTTCAATATAGTTTTTATTACAGAATCCAAGTATAAGGGGCATCATGTGTGGCATGTTGGCTCTCACTTCTAGTTTTATATTAGGTATTTGGTATAACTTTTAGATTATAATCCATGTTTTAGACACCAATGATTGGGGGTAATGTGCACTACACATTTGACTTCTTTTCTTTTTGAGTTCAGTACATTACCCAGGTATTCTCAGTAGTTGCATGCCTTATTCTATATATAGGTGGTTGTAATCATTTATAATTGTGTTAAACATAAGCCTATTGCCCATTTTTTAAGTGTATTTCATACAAGCTTAGTCTCCACCTTTTCTAAGCAGCTAAGAGTGGCCTAGTTTCAAGAACATATTCAATTATCTACACCACATTATCAAATTATAGAACATTTATGGGATTTAATATTCATCTCATATGACACACATTCATACTAGCGTTAGTTCATAGCTTTATTTCATGGGGAAATGATGGATCCAAAGGACTATCTAGCCTTTGTATTCTTGATCCACCTACCCAAAGAGATTGGACACCTAGTCTAAACATAGATTAACACATGCATGATCACATAGATTCATTTAGTGGGAGATGATGGAGCTAAAGGTCCAGCCTTTACATTATTGATCCACTCTTGAAGAATTTATAACTCAACTCCATCTATGATATTACTCTTGGTACAACATAATTCAACACATACCCAACATCACTCAACATTACAATAGGTTTTGTATTGATTCATGTACCTAATGAGGTGTATTCATTCCTTTTTCTTCCTCTCTCTCTCTTACCCAACTTTGTACATTCTTATTTTAGATATAGTGTATCTAGTAAGAACTAATCTACTCTTTGTTTTCTCTTATATATTTACACTTCAAAGTGTGCTCTCTCTATGCACATCCAACATCACACAACTTCATGAGCTTCACCCTTATAGATAAGTTTAGGTATGATTTTTATTTTCCTTTATCTTAGTATTTCACTTTTCTGCATCACTAGAATAAAGGGGGGGAAATCTAGTCATATAAAATGTGAAAATTTGTAACTTGAGTGTGGTTTATGACACCCAACCCATAGGTCCCTCTTTCTTGCTATCATGACCCTTCTAGTCACCTTTTCACTAATTTCTAGTCATCTGTAGCCTTCAAAATAGTGATTCCACCTCCTCTAGTCTACTTTTACTATGAATATTCCATCCCCCCTAGGTCCCACACCCTCAAAAAATAGCACCTAACTTAGACTATAACTCCAAACCTTAGGTGTTCATTTTTGATACTCCTATCCAAGTGCATTTTTAGCTCCAATAGTCATTTCCTTCTAATTCCTACCCTTCTTATTGTCAACATAACATGAATACATTAAACCCATGACTAAAATATCTCTATAAAATCCCATTCAAAGTTTATTTATAAGCGGTTGGCAAATATCACAAAGAAAACAAGAATACAAGCAAGACTACTCAAGCATATTTCCCTATTATCTACATACAGCCATCTAATACATCCATAAGCTTATTTAAATCCTTACACTAGTCCTTATCCACCTCAATCACACCCAATTTTATCATTTTCAATTTTAATACACACTATTACATAAAGCACATCAAGTGGGAGAAGTACATATGGCTTGATCCCTCTTTAAAGTATTGGTATGTAGGTAGCATACCCACACAAGGGGTGTGGATACACATTAAATTCATCTTACACAAACTAACCCCCCCCCCCCTCTATCTCAAATTTTGTAAAATCATAATAAATTCTATGGTTTTAAGACTAAATCAACTCTACAAGGAGTTCTACAGACATCTAGCATCTAAAATTTCAAAAGTAGGATCACATAGTGGTAACAAACAAACCCCAAAAATCGTAGGTCTCTTGGACAACAATGGTAGAAGAGGAATATAGCATCATACCCTAGGGTGTCTTATTTTTATGCTCCTATCCTTCCATAAAATGAAATCCAAATCTTGATTTGTAACACTATCCTAGTCTTGCATAACAAATTTTAGACCCCATCTCAGTTGTCTCAATCTATTTCCAATGAAGTCTCATTTTCTCCACATTAATTACTATTTTTAGAAAGTTTTAAATTACAATTAAATTATATAAATTAGTATCTTAATTATTTTGATATTATTTACTAATTTAATTAATTCATACCCTTAACTAAATTATGAATAATAATCCAATATTCCTAAAATAGTTAAATGACTTGTCAATCTAACTTGATATAACACACCTTAAAAGCATGTCTCATATATCCTTCTTGAAGAACACTCCATTGACCAAGATATAAGGTATCATTTACAATATAAATTTTCTCTTTTTTGTCCTATATAATCCCATAGGACATTGACCTATTTGGAGGAACATGACCACATCATTAATCCAGTTGAGAGGAATTGTGTTTATAGTTGTTTGATGACTATCATGGGCTGACAACACTATGTCTTTATCTTATTTAACCTATAATTAAAGATGATCATAGATACCTCTACCTCTGATCATCTTTATAACTCTCACATCAATGTCATATTTCATACACTTTTTTACCCACCCATCTCTCTTCTCACTTAAATATCTTGTAAGTATGAACTCCTTGAGGCTTGGGTGCACTACCATCACTATGAATTTGTTATTAAACACCATATGTATAAAATTATTCAAACCTCTCATAAAATAAATTACATTATTCTACATAAAATTTTACCTTTATTCATATCCTTCTAAGGCTTGACTAAATAAGGCAATTGGTTGTTCAAGTCATCCACCATTTTGCTACATGAGCATAGCAGAAATGGCATCAACTATGGAGATTACATACAAGAAAAAAATTGCTAAAGTTAGGTTTAAGGAGTGTGGAGGATTGAGAGATGGCCTATTTTATGTCTTAAAATCTTATTTTTCCTTCCTTTATCCATGTGAACTCTTTATTCTTCTTAAGCATGTGAGTAAGAGGCTTAACTAACTTTGTAAAACCCTTAATAAAACTCTCTATGAAGTTGGTCTTTCCCAAGAAGCTATATAAACCTTTCTTGTGCTTGGGTAGGGGTAAGGATAATATTTATTCAATCCTTTCAATTTCTATGTAAATTCCATACTTTGACATGACATGTCCTAAAAATATACCCTCATGAACTGCAAAGATACATTTCTTAGGATTTAAGGAAACTCCAAACTGCCTACACCTATGAAAGACTAACCTCAAGTGTGACATGTGGTCATCAGGGTCCTTTGAAAACATAGTGATGTCATAAATATAAATGAATTACATCATTAATTATCCCTTCAAAGGCAACATCCATTACCCTTTATAAAGTTTCCCCTACATTGGATAGTTCAAAGGGTATTTTCATGTATGCATAGGTGCCCCACTTTGTTATGAAGGTGGTCTTATTTATATCTTCCTCCCTAACCAATATCTAATTATATCTAAATTATACATCTATAAAATAAAACTTGTGAGAGCCTACAACCTTTTAAAGGATCTGATCCATGGATGGTAGTGGATAATGGTCTCTCAAAGACACCTTGTTAAGGTCTCTAAAATCAACACATAGGCATATATTTCCATTCATCTTCCTCATGGGCATAAAATTTACCATCCATGAGGAATGCTTAATGTGGACTATGATCTTAGACTCAATTATTTTATGCAATTCCATTCTCATGAGCTCTTCAACCTTT
The DNA here is from genome assembly GCA_037957365.1 of Torreya grandis. NCBI lineage: Eukaryota > Viridiplantae > Streptophyta > Pinopsida > Cupressales > Taxaceae > Torreya > Torreya grandis. The sequence goes on from JARHVA010001889.1 coordinate 588,809, forward strand.
GGGTTGACTGGTCTTTACTTTTACCTTATCGGTTTTACATTATCCTCCAACTCTGTGGGATGTTGGGATAAATTAGGGTCAAATAATTTCATATCATGGTATTACCATGAAAAAAAATCTGCATACTACTAACATAAGGTTATGAATTCATATCTCTCCTCCTTGGTGTTCACTTTTCCCAACTTAAGCAACTTGTCCTTAAAAATGGTCATCTTCTCATAATGTTCCTCCTTGGTTGAGATACCTTGTCCTTACTCAACTAATCATCTTCATTGAAAATGATCTCCAATATCACCAATTCCTTGGGAAATTTGTTATTTGTTATTTGGATAATTGATCAGCAAATTGATGTGTTAATCTACCTTAGTTTTTATGATAAAATTTGGCCTCATGCATGAGAAAACAAGTAATTTGATCATCACTATCAAAGACCTACCAAATCACCTCATTATCAGTTACATATGACCTACATACAACCTTTATTTTTTATTATCCTTGAGTGCCTTTTACTCCATCAAAAATGTCATATTGGGCACCAATGGTTGGAAGTCTATCTGCATGATAATTAGACTCCCTTGGTATGGAATAGATGTCAAATTCTAGGAATTACTCTAAGAGATCCCAAACTCAATGCTTTTAAGCCTTAAAAAGATGATTTTTTATTACACTAATACCTCTCACCTATTTCACCACTAGCTAACTATCCACTTTTACTCAAAAAAAAATTTATTCCTCTTCTCCTTGCCCATTGTAGCCCATGTTTGAGGGCTTCATATTCTATAGTGTTTGAATTAAAAATAAATTGAAACCTTAATGTAGAATAGCACCTATTATTATAAGAGGAAATAATAATTACTCCATCCCCACTCTTATTATTTTACCTTGATCCATCAAAAAATAAAGTCCATATGCCTTCATGTTCTTGAGTTGGGCTTGTGAGACTAGGGACAACAACTCCCTCATGTATATAATATACACCTAGGATTTCCTCCTTAATGGTATTATATGGATTAAAACCATGGTTTTCAACTACCCATTCATCAAGGAGTAGATCTGAGATGTCTCTAAGATGATCTTTAAGCTCTTACTCACAAATATTCTCATCTTCATCTAGGATAGTGCAGTTCATATTAGATAGGTTGGGCATATGGTGTTCTATGTAGAACCTAGAAATAGGTTCAGACCTAATATTGGACCTTGTCTAATACCTATTCCTAAATATCATGTATGACTAGTCATAAGAAAGGTACCCCTAATCTTTGCAGTGAAATCCCTAGATAAGCATAGGGAAAAATATTAAGGGAGATCAACTACCATAACATATTGTGAGATAGTATAGTTAGGGTAGGCATCCAATAAAATCTTGAGGTATTTAACGACACCTATTATATTTATGTGAGATCCATATAATTGCAAAACTCATTTTTAATTGGGTTCATACTTGAGCTCTAACTTATAATCTATAGATTTTAGCATGACTAAAGTAGAAGCACCACTATCTATCATGAAATTATAGACAAGGTAGTCTCCTATTATGACTGATAAGTATAAGGGAGGTGGTTGAACTACTTTTGGATCTTATATTTCATTAGGTTTATTGTTATTAACATAAAATGCACTCACCTTATCAGCTTGGTTTTTTATGAGTGAAAGTTTGGAGAGCTCTTATTGGAGAAGATATTTTTTCCCTAGAATGAGTAGAGCATCCCACATAGGAATGTTAACATTAGACTTATTCATGTAATCTATAATGTTTAAGGTAGATTTGGCACTCTTAGGCTACAACTTTGAAGTAGAGGCAACACTTGTAGCTTGTGTGACTTGGGGAATGAAGGGAATATTCTACTTTTGCCCATGTCCTTATGATGTCTATTATGTTAGAGGTGTTTTTTGGACTACACATTGAATAGTAAGCTCTTGAACTATGTGGGGATGTGTAGGAGTGTCCTTAGACTACCCTACATTGTCTTTAATCATCCTTCTTTTAACCCTTATGTGGGTTGTAGCTGAGTTATATATTTTAAGCATATTCTACCCTAATTTTGCTACCACCTATTCAAAAGAGTGTTCAACTTCTTTAAATTTATAAAATGTGGTCTCAATAGGTTCATTACTTATATTCCCTCTTTTTTGACTTGGCACTTTAGTTGGGGTCATGATAGGCATGTCTCCATGAGGCACTTGAGAACATTGTTGTGGAGGAGGCATGCCATAATTTGCTTGAAAGGTAAGAACTTGGTACATATAAGATGTCTGACATCCTTTCCCACTTGTATCCATTACCATCTCACTTGATTCCCCCATAGATTAGGCCACTATCCTTCTTGTGCATAGTTATTTTGTGTTGGTATTAATGCCCTTAAACTACTGGTAGCATTGGGGTTGTAACTATTGTAAGGTTTGGGTTGTATGATATACCCTTAGATTTATTGATTAGGCTGATAAGGAGGACTATTATATGGGTAAGATGGATATGGATCCTGATAGGGGCCTTGATAGGGTCTATAGAATATATGTTGTTACCTCTCAAAGGCTACCAATTTATTGTTTTATTCTTTGAGTAACCCCTCTATCTTACTAACCCTATCTACTTGACTATCATTATATTGGTCTTAATTTTTTGGGTATGGTAATGTAGCAATGGTGGAGGATTGAGGTTGAATTTCTATAAATAAGGGTATGAGGGACCTAAAAGTAAGCTTTCCTACTTGGATTAGGCATTTTTCTACTCCTATGGAGATTTCATATGCTTCTGGTAATGTGGTGTCCCCATGGACTATATTATCACAACATCAAAATTCAAGGCCCTTGTATAGTATAGGAAGTCATAGTTAGGTGTAGGCTTGATGATGTTAAGAATCCTATCCCAGGTTTTTTGAAATTTGTAATTAAAATCTACCATGGATTCTTGGGGTAATCTTTTGATTGAGGTGATTTTCTTAATTAATGAAACATGATCACTTATATCGTTAAAATGATTATATAGAGACTCACCAAATTCATCCCATGTGTCTATGAAAGTAGGATTAAGACCCCTAACCATTGAATATCTTTACCCCTTAAGGAGGTTGCCAATAGTCTCATGGCTACATTTTCTTGGGTGATTTTGTGTACTGAACACAAGTTGGAAATATTAGCTATGTGTTCCAAAGGGGTGGTAGATTTTTCACCATAAATTAAGGGATAATTTTAAAGGTATCAATGGGATATCATCAAATTAGTTAAGGTTCAAAGGACTACCACCATTAAAGGGTACAAATTCTTGCATTATAGGCCTTGCCATTGGGATTAAAGGACTTATAATACACTATGTTTGGGAAATTTAATATAATTGGGGGAATTATTATGTGTGGGAGTAGGGTTAAACCTAGGAAAACTCTTTATTCTTGTAATGTCTAATGATATTTCAACAAATTCAATCTACTTACATTTTGAAGATGATCTAGTGGACACCTTTTGCATAAAACTACCTTTCAATCTACCAATGATTGTCTTTATCCTTCCAAATGTCCTCCAAAATTGTTAAAAAATATCAAATAAAGTATAAATGCACTTTATAATTGGTCTCACTAGGCATGCCAAAACTATTAGCTACCTAGGTTACACCCTTTTTGAAGTAGGATTATTCAAACCCTCCTCAAACCTGAACTAACATTAGATTGACCTATAGGTTGTGGGATGCCTAAGATGTACGTCAAACCTCTTTTTTTTATGTGGATAGATCCCTTTATTTATGACTTGAATTCTCTCTCTATAATATCTAATCCTATTGGGATGTAAAGGGATAAGGATGAAAACTTATAAAAGAACCTACACGAAAGTGGTGATGTACTAATGATTGAAGATCCTATCTTGGCTTATTCTTTGAAAACACATATGAGCCTAATGAAATTAATAACTAATTAGACCTCTTAATGAATTTATAATCATGAATGTTTCATTTTAAGGTTAAGTGGGAGTTCCATAACTTGAAGGATGAGAACCAAGATCCGTATAAGACACTATTAGTTCATAACTCTTTGAGAACAACTCTACCTATAAACACATAACACAACCTACACAAACTAAAAACATGAAATTAGGTGCATGAAAATACCTAAATGATATAAATACATTCATACATTTTTCAAATAAACTCTCACAAGTCACACTAACATCCTAACATGAAGTTTACAACTATTCTTCTATTGATTCAAAGAGGCAAAGTATAATTTTAGTAGAGCTTTTCTACACCTAGCCAAGGGATTCAAAAACAAGAGCACAATGACTACTTAAATATAATGTTTTATAGGGAAGATATAAGATTCTAGGCATAGTAGAGGTCATGAATGAGACCAAGGTGTCACATGTCAGTTATAATAGTGATAATCACCCCTCCATGTGTTGACACTTCTTCAATGGTTCTATTTTGGCATTGAAATGAGGTGTGGGGATATAAATCCTATGTTTAAATTCATGAAAGTCATTTAAAATTATTAAAATATCATAATATTACCTTTTTTATAGTTACTAGGCATGCATGGGGTGTCATTAGGCCTCTAAGAGGTGTTGAACAGTCTCTCCTTCAATGTGCATGTTGACTTGTCCTTGGATCTATCTCCACCATTACAAAATGGTATTTAATTTGGGATATTATTGACTTAATGGGAAGCTAAAAAGTACAATTTTTTTCATTAATGCCATAATTTTATTCTATGCCCACTAGAGCCTTCCATCTGCAAGTTAAGTAGTATTATTTACAAGTTCTTTATTTTATACATATTATTTGAAAACTTTGAACAATTGAACCAGATTATCAAATCACCTAAGAAGAATTAGAATACTCTTATATTTATCACTTAAAATATCACTTAGACTTCTCAATCATCTCCTATTTGTAAACTCATTTACCTTGATTGACTAGGCCTCTTAGACCAGTCACACATATTGGTTATTTACAAGGTACTGATAGAGACACAAATAATTTCATGGATATTTCTAGTCTTGGAGGAGTATGAAAAGTACTGAACTTACCTTTCCCATAGTTTATAACTTTTGGTTAGGCTCTACAAACCATTTTCTACTCAAAACCTAGAAAATTGGCACTTTCTATAGGTGTTCGTACAACCTCCATACAATCAAGTAACATGGAAAGGAGCCCCTATAATATGGCATCATTCCCTAGGTGTTGGTCAAGAAACTCCTTCCTATTTAGATGTATATTTCATTAAAACTTTATAATCTAGTCCCTATTAGGGTCTAAATATGATTTAAGAGTGATATGGGGTCTTAGTGACGGTTCATAGAGACCAAGGCTTGAATCTCTAAACCAATTGTATAAAATTAATTCTAATAGACCGCTCAACCTATCCTAAAGTGTTTGAATCCCCATGCATATAATTCATACTATGGTGAGCATTTGAAGATGCTCCTTAGGTGAGAAACATTCTTATTGAGTAGTTTCTAGGTGTTTGCAGGCAAAAAAACCAACTATAGAGACTTCTCCTAGGATCCCAAGAAAGTTAGAGGCATTATTGCTTCCCAAATTGATCTTTTCTCCACCTTTTGTGACATAGTCCTAGTGGAAGTCATAGGTTAGCCTATTTTTAGACCTGGATCTTAAAATTTATCCTAGACCCTAGGGTTATGAGACACACTTTGTTATCATCATTAATTCTACCTTACAAACCACAAGAAGTAGCAACACTAGATTGATCAAAACTCTTATCCTCTTTTGGATGCACACAACCAACAATATAAACACTTGTGCTTTATTTCACTATATAATTAGTCATAGAGGTCACTATGATAACTATTGGAGGGCTTATTTAGAGGTTTTAGGATTCATTCTTCTACCTTATCCTAATTATGTATATAAACACTTCCCATCTCCTTGATTTTAGGCTTAAATTGGCCTTCTTATGCCTATTTTTTATAGTTTGACTCCTACACATGCCAACCAATGAGTTTTCGTGATGATCAAAGGACTTGAGGAGACCTCAAAGGTCATTTTATGGTCAAACCACCTCATCTAGATGTGTTTTAGAGCAAGGATCCACCATTAGGCCATTTCTAAAGTTTATGTAGGGTTTGAGACACCCACCTTCTTAACGATACTTCATAGTGTATGGATGTCCAAAATAGAAACAATTACCATGAAATTATAGTGCATTAACCCCTTCATCTTTCATTAATATCCTAGGGTCGCATGAAAAGGGTGTGTGGAGATAAGAGCATTGGAAGGTGGAACTTAGGTTATCTACAAACTAATTATGACATGTTATTTTCTTAAGGTTCATTCATAAAATTTATCCCCAAAATGCAAACCAATCCTTCATGGATATTTATCCCCTAGGGATAATTACACTTCCTTAAGATCTTTGGGCCTAAGAATCTGTGTTGAAGTGTGTGAACACTTGAAGTTGGCCCTTGAGATGACTGTGTACAAGGTTGAGTGTCTCGAGTAGGAGTTTGAAGACACTTTGACCATTTTCTCACTTATTTCCAATTTAAACCTCCTTATCAAGGTCTAAAACATCCTCACACATTCCTCATTTTCCATCAAACTTGTTGTAAGATCTTGGAGATAGCTTAAGATGACAACAAGGTTTGAGATTAGGATTAAGGCCTACCAACTTTGTTCTACCCTCAAGGTCACTTGAATATAACTCTAAATGGTAATCACTTTAGAGGAGGTTTGAGGAATTTTACCATAATTTTTAACTAATCCAAAACCATTTGAGGATCTAAATATGTTTTTAAGGCCTTCAAGGCATGGATTCATCTTCTAACCCCAAAACTGACTATCATAGATAGGGCTTGGTTTCAGACAAAATAGTGGGTATACCCACTATTTTTATATCCAAAATGGGAGAATGGAAGAATTTAATTACACATAAGGACCATTTTTACTAATTTTTATGTCTTGGACATGCCTATAAAGGTCTCAAACACTCATTTTGCTCAGACTAATTGTGGGCTACCTACTTATGGATAGGCATGAAATTCCTAAGTATGGTCCTTATCCTTTATTTATTGATATGTTTATGATAATTAGGCACCCATAAAATGTCTCATAGATAAAAACAATCTAATATGGTGATTTTATAACCTCCCTTATTCTTTCAAACACTACCCTTCTCAATCTTAGGGTTCATGCTTATGTTAGTCTATGTGTTCTCAAGCCTGTGTTGACTATACTTTTCTCCCTAGATGTAATGATCATCAGATTTTCCATATTATTAAATATTGATCTTATATTTTCCTTTAATTAACAATATATCTCACTCTATACAAGATATACATATCTTAATTCACATCAAGGGAGCTATATGCACTCATTTGTCTACTTGACTGTATACAAAGATCTAGGTATCAGGTTTGTATGAGAGATTGCATTGATTTGTAGTTACTTGAAACCTTTGTGACATATTCATATCCTCATCCACCTCTTTAAGATTAAAAACATATTATTATAATATCACTCCTTATTCCCATTATTGGTTCAGACAATGCCCTTTGGAAACTCTTATACTGAAGGCCCAAGTGATTGGTGGTGATTTACTTCCTCAGTAGGGTGTATGACCCATATAGGTCCAAAATTCCACGAATTAATTATTATTAAGGTTTATGAGGGATATTTATATCTACTCATATTATATATAATATGAATTAAGGGTGAATGGATTGAGGAGAGTGATTGTAGGGTGATTTGTGGGTTAGAACATGAAGACATGGCTAAAACATAGTGTGTAGATAGTGGGAAACAACATGAAATGGTAAGGTATGAAAATGGCATGAAATGGAATATGGTAACCATTCAAATAAAAACCTCATGAATTTTTCACATCACACATATATTTAGACAGATATAACACTAGGGAGGCACAAAAAGTGCACACATAGTCAAGAAATGAAACCTAGAAATCTCCTAAAAACCTTGTTTTGGCTAAAAAACCTTAATATTTACTAAAAATGACTAAGTGAGCTTGGAGAAAAGGATTATAGTTTATAGGATTATGATTCTTCCATGGAGTTCAAGATACATGTTCACAATGGCATGGTGATGACCTATTTCTACCTCAATACTCTATATCAAGTTTTTAAATGCATATAAAGGCTTTATAAATGCCATTAAACCACATATAGTTCTCACCACATAGTGAACCTAAAATATGTATGATCCACTTCCTTGAATACACCTTGAGATTAATAATATATTGATGGACCTCTAACTTGAGTAAGGAAGCATGGGGAAACTTGAATGACTACCAATTCTTCAACATAGTCAACACCTTCTAATGAGGGCACTCAACCTTTGTTTAATATGTAGACCTACCTATAAATTGCACACTATACCAGTATTTAAGTTTTAATGGTTCCATGAGTTCACACATGTGATTAAGGCACTAAAAATTTCATGAAATTATCCTTCAAGACCTAAGGAAACAAGATCAATCATTGGTTTTAACAGACAAGTTAAGGATCCCTCAAAATCATTATGTCTTACTTAGCCTTTGTAGATAAAGATGGTTTATATATTCCTTAATTTACTAAGGAATGTTCATAAATATTATCAAATAAACCAAATAAAAATACCCATGTATGGAATCTAACTAAGTGTACTTTCCCTGGCTAAGAGATTGGATCTCCATTATCTCTCTTTCATATGATCTAAGCATAAACCTGAGGATCTCTTTAAGCCTGCCAATGAGATTAAAAGGAAATCAGAATGGTTTTGATATTTATTTGTACTAAAAAAATTGTATTTATCTCCCACTTTCCATTACTAACCTCACTCTATAAATCCCTGACTTCACCTAGGCCAGTCCATTCTGTACAGATCCATACCACTTGGGAAACATTTGTAACCTAAAATTTCTCTACATTTTATCTTGATTTAGACAAAATGACATCATTATCAGGTGTTATGGATAGAAAATATGAGTCATGTGATGTTTTTAAGTTGATGACATGAATTATGGGAGTTGAAAAATCACAAATTGGCATGTGTGGGGTCCATTAGGAAGGATTTAGGCATTGACCATGGTGGTAATAGGCTTAATGGGATATGAAATGCTTTAGTGATGGTATAATAAGGCTTATGAGGTCAATTGAAGGTGTCTTAGTGGCCCATCAAGGTCAAATTAGGTCTCATTATGGTCAAAAACATTGATTTTGGTACACGCACATGACCTTAAAGGGGCATATCAACTTAATATTATCCTATATATTTATAAAGAGACCTTTATGATGTAACAAAGACCTCAAATGGACCCTAATACACTTTATGAAGTCATTTGAATCTATAAATATGAATATACCTTATTTGATTGAGTAGAAAAGAGGTATTCATGAGTTCTCACTAGCCTGACTTCTTAATTCACCTTCACCATGGCATTTCTCACATGTTGGAGCTCCATCTATTGGATTAATTTCTATTGATCCAAAGTTTAGTTAGTATAGTTAGTATTTAATTTAATATTATGTTTTTTTTTAAATAATTTGTTGGTTCATGGGAATATTAGTTATATTATGTAACCACCTATGAAAATCTTTTAAATCTTTTCACCTCTCTTTGTAAATAATCTTAAACAATACAATATTATAGTTTTGTCAAATATTTTATTTTAAAATGTAAGTTATTCATTAATTACATTGTAATCTAGGTCAATAGTGGTATCAGAGTAAGGTTGTTGAAGCATGGTGAATTCAAGGTGAATATGGGAGAGGCAAAGTGAAAATTTGATTCATGTGTAATGAAAAGCCTCACATGAAATCAAATTTTGAAATTTAGATGAATATTATATGGCATGCCCTTTTTAAATTTTGTCCTTTCTTTTTAATACTTAGACTAATGTTGAAATTTTTGGAAAATTATTAAAATATTTTAATTTTTCAAATAATTTTACATTAGAAAGTCTAAGAAAATAGCCTGTGTATGGCCATATGATTGGAAAATCTTTTCCTGCTCCTTGGTAGTACATCAAAATTTCATCTTGAGCATTCAAGATTGTATTTTTAAGCCATAAAGTGATTAAAAGTTGTTTTTTCAAACCCCAAAATTTGTCCAAAGGTCATTTATACAACTTTTCTTGCACTTGGAAGTCTCTGTGAAATGTAAAAATGGATCCAAACTTCCCTCAATCCATATGTTGAGTTTATAGCATGTTTTTGAACATCTGAGGATCATTTGTCAGTTGAGAAATCTTCCATGAGTTTTTTTCAAGCAATATATGTAGTAGTATGGCCCATATCTACATTTATACAACTTTATCAATCTATATATTTCTTGTGTTTGAATAAAATGGTTTTCATCTTCATTAAAGTTGATCTGCTCAGTTATTAATTTGTTCTTAATTTCTTGAAGACCTTTTTTCAATTCCAAATGCATCTGGGAGGAGAATCAAGCTGATAAGTTAAATTGTATGGCCCAAAATTACTATTGAGTGGCCTTCATAAATAAAAAATTAGTTTTATACAACTAAATCCTCTCCTGTTAGTCTCAAACACTACCAAATTATGAAAAATTCAATCTTGTATGGATTTTATATGGCCTAAAGGAGTACTAGAAGGGTTTGAGGATTGTCCAGATCAGCCATGGCATTGGATTTCCTCAAGGAGGCATTGGAACACTGTGGAAAAATAAAATATTTCATTTTTATAAAGTTTTGTATATAATTTGATTAAAATAAGGGTTTGGTGGGTCTTACAAAAGCTTTGGAAAGATTTATGTTTTATTTGAAAAATTAATTTCATGGGAAAAATTAATTTTTCTCACCCAAGTATTTTTTTTTAAATTTTACTAGAGTAAAAAAAATCAAGTTAATATAGAAATTCCCATCTTTATACACTTGTAAATGTTCATAGAGCACTTGGACAGTCTAATTTTGTGAAGTGGTTTGAAAAAGGGGAGGTCAAGGTTTCAAATATTTATTTTTGAAAGAATATTATTTTTAGAGAATATTTTATAGGAATATTCTCTTTTGAGAATATTTTTTGATTCATATGGAGATATAAGGGCGTAATTTCTAATTCTTGCAACACTAGTTGTCTCTTTTATTGTTTGAGAAGGTGGTCGTGTGACCAGGTAATCTTCATGGTTTTCAACATTTTGGATTCATTAGAATGATCAAATTTCCTTTTCAAAGTTTCCTTATATGTGTTTTTTCAAACAAATGTTGTATCAAGGTGCATTTTTGTTGAAACTGACA